>OZ012703.1:69979914-70096922 GCA_963942595.1 Cylloceria caligata
GCTGTTGCATACGATGGTAAATGTGTAAAGTGCTTTACATAAAATATTGATTAACTTCAAAAATATCTGATCTTACTGTGTCTCTTATTTTTATAGCATAATAATTAGAGAATTATAATTGAAGTCTTTCTCTCTCTCTCTCTCTCTCTCTCTCTGTGAGGGATCATATTTTATATCTTTTACTGCAGAGCAAGCGCTTTGCGAGGAGCATAGCGCGGGGCTATGCATGCTCGAAAACCGCTTTCGTTGCATTTAAAGTGATGGATACCTAGTTATGATTCATAGGAGACTGTTATCTTTATGCCCGTGATACTCTCTAGCAGCATCTCGAGCATTTAGTCTGTCTTTGGCATCCTACTTGCAAACAATAAAAAGCAATATGTATCCACGATACGGCAAGGAGATTTTCAGCGACGCGTTTTGGTGCCGATTAATGTTTGTCGAGAGTGTGATGAACGTGATCCTGCGTACACAGGTAATGTGCGATGCATACGACGATCTGGAAGAGCTCCTACGTAGCGTGTATTCAGTGGAACGTCGTGGAAGACCCATTGAGCTTGGCGAGCTGTATTTCGGCATGTCCTGCATTGTGCCTCGTTTCAATAGCGTTGTCCGCGGCGAAGTGATTTACCCGGACTTTGATGAGTACTGCGAAGTGTTGTTAGTCGATTTCGGCGAAACTATTTACATCGACTGGTCTCACCTATTTCATCCGGAGCCTCTAGCAAGTATGCTGCCGGTTCTTGTCATGGAGTTTTCCATATACGGACTCGAACGCGTGGATGTTGCAGGTATTGAGCAGCTCGTCGAAGAAGCGTGCGGTAGAGATGACTTGATCGCTGTCATGATGCGACCTCTTGCCGGCGATAGCATTCCGCGGGTTCGATTATCGAACGGTGAACGCGTGGACGTGGCGGCGGATATTATAGAAGCCCTCGGTGATGAGGTAGATATCGGCTACGATATCGATGCCTTGGACGAGGGCTTTGACGAGGACATAGTAATGAATTAAAGACACGACGCTCTGTGTGTGTGTGTGTGTGTGTGTGTGTGTGTGTGTGTGTGTGTGTGTGTGTGTGTGTGTGTGTGTGTGTGTGTGTGTGTGTGTGTGTGTGTGTGTGTGTGTGTGTGTGTGTGTGTGTGTGTGTGTGTGTGTGTGTGTGTGTGTGTGTGTGTGTGTGTGTGTGTGTGTGTGTGTGTGTGTGTGTGTGTGTGTGTGTGTGTGTGTGTGTGTGTGTGTGTGTGTGTGTGTGTGTGTGTGTAGAGAGTACATTCGAGAGACAGGAGTTTAAAATCGCTTTGGCAGGAGGGTAGATGCCTACAACAGCCGTGGTGGTGAGTACATAATTTTATTCATCTTTCCAATTATGTGTACACTTTTGCTCCATCCTGCTCTTATCTCCACTCTTCCACCTCACTTTACCATCTCGACGTTACCGACACTGGTCAAGAAGAGTGGCTGGCGCGGCGGTGGAAAAGTGAGGTGGTGGGGGTAGCCGCGTGGTGGGGGAAGGAGTGGGGATAGGAGTGGGATGGAGCAAAGGTGTACACATACTACTTGTGACATATAAAATTCATATCACCGAGGCAACATTAATCGTCCGTCGAGCAAAAATTGCACCAGGTGTGCTGATAGCTCATGCCAAAATGCTTGCAAAAACAACCGCAAAGTATCCTATAACAAGGGTTGAGGTTAAAGCTTTTACGATGCATAGCGGTATCATTGGCGATACTCTGGATAACGTTATTCTAGGTCAATGACCTAAACGAATAATTCTTGGGTTTGTGAATAACCGTCTATTCAACGGCAGTACAACGTTAAACCCATTTAACTTTAATAATCATTCGATAAATTTCCTGTCTCTATACGTCGAAGGGTCAACAAATACCTAGTAAACCTCTTCAACCGTCGTTTGCCGGCAACGAAAATTGGGTAAACAGTTATCACACACTCTTTAGCGGTACCGGTATACACTTTCAGAATGAGGGTCTAGATATTACCAGGTGTGACTATCCAAAGGGTTACTGCCTGTATGTCTTTGATTTGACACCAGACTTATCAGCAAGTTGCTTCGGTCTTCGGAATCTCGTAAGACACAGTGTAAGGATCGAAGTGCGGTTTACAGCACCGTTGATATCTACATTAAATTGTGTGGTATACGCCGAGTATAATAATGTAATAAAAATAGATTCCACACGACAGGTCAGTACAGATTTTAGTGCGTGAGTGGGCACCACACTCGCGCGCCACTGAAGTATTTAAAACGCGTCTACGGACCCACACCTGGTATCAGTCTACATCAAACCCACATAATGGACGTTATAGTAGATATTCAAGCACTCTACGATGCAAACAACCGTTTTCTACCAAAGGAGATAAATGTGACGACTCTTCAAGAGGAACATTATGATCACTGGCTTGTTGCACCACCATACGATTTTGGTGGTCTGACAAGGCAAGTACGTACGAGCAACAATAAACTGACGTGTTTTCAACATGGACTCGAATGGCTTGACGGTGATACACCTTAAAAAAAAGTCTACGCTAATCTGCGTTCGCTGTGTCGTTACGCCTTACGTATTAATACAAGAGGCTTGCAGAAAGCCGAGCTTTTACGTGATGTCCTGGGCCGTGAAATCATCAATCTGGAAGAATATGAGGGTCCGTCTCTAAAAAATATGCCCGTCAATAATGTTTACTGTATCCATCATGGTGTTTCGAAAGAAGACAATGTGAAGTGTGCTTTAAATAACGCGGCAAAAATCCGATCATGGCTCCCTTTCAAGGAACTCGATGCAGTGAGTCCTGTATATTCGCAACCTCTCGATAAATCAACGTTGATTAAAAATTACCAAAAATCAGCGAACTGCGACACATCGATTAAAGACAGTGCTATAAATAAAATTTAAAGCGTAGAATATATGTTGAATAATCAGCTGGCGCACGGCGATCGATATTCGTCGTGCGCCTACCTGTTGCGGTGCTCTAGCACACGTCGTTCAGTTGAGCCGAAGATAGCCGAGGCAGGGCTTCGCGAAGCCGAGGATGTGCCTCGTTGGCATGCCGCATCGAGCGAGAGGATGTCTCTCTCGCTTGACTTCGGTTTCGCTCACCGGCTATCTCGCTCAACTGACTCCAGCGCCCAACGTCGCTTTCGTACTCGCAGCCATATTGCATTTTTGGACACTTTCGCAACAGCATCGAGGAACAGCACACACGGAACTTTCTTGGACTTTTCTCGTTGGCTTCTGACTCTGGATTCACTCATCGCTCTCAACAGGACTCAAAATCAGGTACGAGTACGTTGTTATAATTTACCGTAAATTCAATGGCAGCGAGGAGTTGGATGCTCATCGGTACATCAGCATTTTGGTCTCACTTTTTGGCGGCATTGCAGCACATGTCACGCCACGTTTTTCTCAACATAATTTGCCGGTATAATTAATATAATTATGCAGGTGTACTATATTCACTGTATTTTTCCCCAGGACATCTGTTGGAAGAGTACAGCGACTATACACTGCTCATTTTGTGCATCCTCATTATGTGTTGTATTGTGCTACGCAGTGCTGCCTGCGTAGCTAGTCTCATGTGTGTAGAGCACTCAAGCAATTTCAATTGCAAGTGCTCTCATCTATTCACTGCAACTTCTCTTCAATAAATCTACTGACAGCTTGCAGTGAATAATTCACACATCTTATGCACTCATATATCTCACTGCGTTGCATGCTCCGCAGCACTGGCTGCGGTGCGCACATCACTCTCAGTACCTACAGCACACAATTAATATAATTGTGTGCTGGTTCTCAGTCCATATGATCAAATTCAGCTTATTTAGTTAAATTCAATTGTCAATTCTCATATTTTTGGTGCATTTATTTATATTATTTGTATTCTTTCTAAATTTGGTTTTCTTGTATTTATTTTCACTTGTAGTGTTTTTTTTTTAATTATATGATGTGTTTGTAACTATGCGGAAGGTGTAATGAACCACTTTCTCTAATTTAACATCTATGTGTCTGGTTTATTCTCACCCTGTCATCGAGTGAAGCTTCATTAGTTTCAATATATTTCAGATCTGTCAAATACCATCATCGGACGGAATCTCAAAGAATATATATTCAACGATATCACGCCGTCATATGTCAGTACCGAGGTATCGCTGTACGGTGGAACTGCACCGGCTAACGATGAAATAACGGGACTTTACCGAAGCCGAGACCAACAAGTAGTCATACCATCTACTACACTACCGTCGCCACCACCACGTAACGCACACAACCAGCAACCAGCGCCACCACCGCCACCACCACGTAACGCACACAACCAGCAACCAGCGCAACCACCACCACCACCACGCAACCATCATCATCATCATCATCAGCAGAGACGTCGCCAATCGCAGCCTTACCGTCAACAGCAGCCGTCCAAACAGTATGAACGGTCTACAGATCCCGAGTCGCTGGACTAGACCCGCAGCATTCATATTAAGCACAGACGATCATAATCTACCGGGTCGACACTGGGTGGCTGCTTACGTTGATAAAAATGGCTATGGAATCTTTTTCGATAGTTATGGATTTCCCCCACTTTTCAAGCAACACTATAACCGTCTACGGCGAAACTGTCGAAGCTACGAGTGGAACACACAACCCCTTCAATCACTCAAGTCTAAAGTGTGTGGCGAATACTGCCCTATGTTTCTTGATTTTATGGCTCGTGGTAATACTCTGGATGCTTTTATTGAACATTTTACGACATACAGGTTGAAAAATGATCGCATCGCTGCACAATACTACAAACGATTTAAAATATATCAAACCGTAAAATAAAATGTATGAAAAATGTAAAAAACAATAATATAAAGGGATACGTAATAGAAACACCTGTGTACAAACTTGTACAGAACGATTTGGATGCTACTTGTAAAATACTATGAATCAATTCTACACATTGTATATTTTGTCTCATTATTATTCGAAAATCACCCCAACCTATGCTGCGTTTTCTCCGATGACACACACACACACACGCGCGCGCGCGCGCACACACACCTGATGTCTACGTATATATAACTCTAGGAGCGTATCGATGAAATAACAATACAGCTGGAGGATGCGCTCGGCAGTATTTGTTTACCATGATAAAAACACCTGTGAATACCCTAGTTTCCATTATGGCGCGTGCGCGCTGTAAATACATAAAGAGTGGTGGAAGCCCATTGAAAGAATGACCAAGTATATATATATATATATATAACCGTAGCAGCTGAGGAAAGGTTCGTTGAAAAGAAAACGCCTTGGTGAAATCATCTTTTACTCTTTTCGTAACCATAATGGATCCCATTGGCAGTATACTCGTGATCGACTGCTCCAAGGATCCTTGGAAATTCACCAAACAGGAGCTCGAGTACATCCCGAAACCCTTGCTGTTGAAATATTGTCGAGCAAAAATATCTATTCTGTGGGACAAACTACCTGAACACCTCAAGAATGACCCTGAGGTTTCCACGTACCTGCCGTGCCGTTTACATCACAACACACCAGGCTCGAAAACGCATATCGACGGTCCAGCACCAGCTCGCAGGAACTGTACAGGCTGTAATTATAAATCATGAGTGTCGCGAAAATGAGAGAAGCGTTTTTTATATGTCTGACAATCTTTTTAAATAAACAAAACAGTTTTTATCAAATTTCAAAAGAATGACACGTGTTTTTACATTGCATAATTATTTTAGCTGGTTTTAAAGTTTCAAATAGTAAAAAAGCAAAACCTCGTATGTGTAGGACCCCAAATCTGTTTATCGCTGATAGAACCGGACGCAAATATTTTTTACCGATGTCAAGCTACAATCTTCTTTTTCAATGGTAGGATCCAATCTGTGGTATCACATGTAGGACCCAATCTTCTTATCGATAGCTGAACCAAATCTACACTACTGCCCGTCGGTAAATCACTCTGTTTTACCTGCTGTTGGTAACATACCTTCTGTGGATTATTTACAATAGATGGCACATCAGTAACAGGCGTCCGACAGATGGCGGACGTGTCGCCTAGGTGGCGCATCAATCGAGGGCTTAGGGTGGGGCGACCAATCAGGTGCAGAGGAGAAGTAGGTGTAAGGAGGTGGGGGACCAATCACAAGCCAGCAGGGAGAGGGGAGACCACGCTCACAGGTCTCTCTATCTTGGCCCCTATCTACTCTCGTTTCGTCTTACTTTTGGTATTTAGCTATAAAATAGTCTTAACATTTCATTTTATCTTTTCTATATATGTGTAACATATTGCATATATGGAACTTGCTGGTAAATCAAATATTTTTATGTCATGGAAACGAAAGAGAGCGAGAGAGTACTTTTCTTGAGAGCGACTCGCCCGACTCGGTTACTCGTATATTTCGTCCGTACACAAGTCAGCTAAATTGCTGTTCAGACCTCGCGCAAAAGCGTTTATCGTTGCGTGGAGAGTCCGTCGGCCTCGCTTTCCTGCAGGAGAAGCTTCATTGGAACTCAATTCAGTCTCATCTCTTTCTCGTTTTGTTTATTTTTCGCTATTTCACTGTAAATTGATCCTAATATTTCCTTTATCCTTTCTATATATGCATAACATATGCTATATATATATATGATGGAATTTTTACTATAAATTCCAATATTTTACGAGAGACTTATTAATATAATCTCAAGAGGAAAAGGAAATTAATCCTGATATACTGATATCTTTCTTCTATTATCCGATTACAACTGGTAAGCTCATTAATTCAATGTGGATTGTACTCATTTTTGAGTGACAGCCCTGAGTAGTTTCCATACGGAAGCATAATTGTTCTCTTTGCTGCTGATATTTTACCTAAAGTATTAGTCTCAACACTTTAATGGTCATAAATCTTTCGTTTAAATCAATAGTTCTTCCACTTTTGTTAATTGCTTCGCTCAAATAATATTGTTCATGATTTCATCATCTTTGTAGAGAGAGAGAGAGAAAGAGAGAGAAAGAGAAGATTTCAGGCAAGAGCGAGAAGGAAGGGTGCGGTCGCTCGGCACGCGATAGCGTTCCCTCCAACCGCTCCCCTATGACCAACAACACCCCGGCGGCGACTAGCCAAACCCCTAGTCTAGGATTGAGGGTAAGGCTGCGCTGAATAATAGATCCATAAATGGCAGTCGATAACCGGGTCTACGCGGTAAATCCCATGCTTTGAAAGTTTGCCGTTTGACCGGGAGCACTGAAAAATCCTATGTTTACAAGATTAATTTTCCCGGGAGACGGTGGGTAGAGCTGCATTTCCACCCCGCTGCGATCTCTGTCGTTAAAATCGGTCTCCTCTTCTCTTAGGAAATTCGAAAATAAAAGAAAAATGTGAAAAGTTACTTTTACTGTAGCGAAACTAAAACAGAAGAACCTTAACGTAATCGAAATAAAAATATATAAATGCGACGTAACGTCAGGACGTAACACTAGTGCGCTAGGTAGTCGGGGGTTCTTCACATTGGTTATTTCCAAGTATACTCGAGTACACGAGCACCGATGTAGCTATCAATGTGCTCGATATAAATCCACTTATTGCAACGGCAATAGAGACTCTCAGCCTGAGTATTGCACAGACTATAATTGTTCGTTCTTTGGTGCTTTTTGCCTCGCTCATAACAAGGATGAGGGCTCCGCGGGTATTACGTCTCATAAATATAGACGGTACAGCGTTTAGAAAGCATTAAAAATCTGTAGAGGCTGCTCGCGTATGATTAAAACCACAGATAAAAAGATGCATGTATGTGGTATATCGTTTTGTATTACATGCAGGCAAACTCGACCTACTACGCATGCGTGTTTTATAGCACCTCTTGAGAAACCAGAAGCGACAAAGGAGAAGAAAAAAGACAAGCCTACCACGAGATTTTTGTTTTATGATTTTGAGACGCAACAACATGAACAATTGCACGATGATAAATCGACACGAATTCACGAGCCGAATTTATGTGTTACTCAATGCGTATGTATGACATGTCTGGATAGCACAGATATAGAGACCAATTGTACTGACTGTGGTAAAAGTAAATTCGTGTTTATCGATGATTTTGTTGGGGAGGTCGTGAAATTGGCATTATCGCAAAAATTTAAAAAGCCCATCTGTATTGCTCACTGGGTAAAAAACACAGTCGTCCTCTCTGATTATGAATGGTACGAATATTGTCTCGATGAAGACTGGCGATGTCGTTTTTCTCGGTAGTCTAAACTATTTACCCATGACTCTTAGCGCTTTAACCAAGGCCTTTGGTTTCGCTGATGAGGTGGCGAAAGATACATTTCCCCATTTATTCAACACACCGGAATATCGGAATTACACAGGTCCTCTGCGGGCTCTGCATTTTTACTCACCCGATACCATGTTTTCATGGGATCGCGAGCGATTTTGAAAATGGTATGAGGAAGAATCGAGTCTCGTCGACTATAAATTTGATTTTGCAACGCAATTTGTGCAATATTGTCGTACAGATGTTGCAGTTTTGAGACGAGCGTGTCTAGCTTTTCGAGAGTTACTTATACGTTGCGGAAGCGTGTGCCCCTTTACAGAAGCATGCACGATAGCATTAGCATATGTGAGAGTATTTCAAAATAATTTTCTACAGAAAAATCGCATTGCGGTGTTAACCCCCCCCCCCCCCCCCGCTTAGTGGTAACACCAATGGTGGTACCCCCTTGTACCGCTGGAGCGATAAGCAGTCGCGCAAGGCCGTCGTATGGCTCGTATGGCTCGAGGGTGAGCGCAACTGCGTTATCGCTCTTGCTGGACGCATGAGAGAGTATTACCCTCCAACCGGCCTACGGGCTGTCGGATACTACGTGGATGCGGGGGTCCATCATGTTCTTCAATTTCACGGCTGCTTTTGGCATGGATGTCCGCGATGTTGTCGCGTGAATAGAGATGCTCGAACTAAATTCGGTGATACAATGGATGGGATTAAGGAATGAATGATGCATTCTTTGATGGTCGAACGGAAAATTTTGTAAGCTTGTACGACGTCGCGCATGGGGAGCAGATACGTTATGTGGATGTGTGCTCGCTATATCCATGGGTATGTAAGAATGGAAAATATCCCGCTGAACATTCGAAATTATACGTAGGCGACGAGTGTCAAGGACTCGTAGGACTTGAAAACAATCTAAATGTCGTCGATAGTCTCGTGAAGTATACCGTCGTAGCACCGCGCGATTTGTAAAGGGTGGTTAAATTGTAAGGGCCGATGTTGAATGTGAACCACACCTAAACGTCAAGTTTTTTTCTGCATTTCATTTGACATTTCTCAATTTCAGACTAACTTAATTTGAACCATGGAAAGATACACAATCGAACAACGCGTTAAAGTTATTCAGGCTTATTATGAAAATGGGCGTTCAAATCAAAATGCATATCGTGCACTTCGTGATTTTTTCGGTCAATTTAATCGTCCAAATGTGCGTACAATCGGAAAAATCGTGCAAAAATTTGAGCAAACCGGGTCTGAAGGAGATATTAAAACACCGGTGCATGCTCGTACAGTTCGTACTGCAGAAAATATTGCTGCTGTTCGCGATAGTGTGGCTGAAGTGCCGTCCACCTCAACTCGTCGTCGTGCCCAACAATTGCACCTCTCACGCTCGTCGTTGATGAACATTATGCATAAAGACTTGCATTTACACTCTTATAAGGTGCAATTGACTCAAGAACTAAAGCCTCTTGACCATTCCAAACGTCGTCAATGGTCAGAATGGTGGCAAGAAATGGCAACAGTGGATGATCAATTTTCGAAGAAAATCATCTTCAGTGATGAGGCACATTTTCACCTCAGTGGATTCGTCAATAAGCAGAATTGCCGCATTTAGGCGAATCATAATCCAAGAGTGATTGTCGAAAAACCAATGCACCCACAAAGAGTGACTGTTTGGTGCGGTTTATGGGCTGGCGGCATCATCGGGCCGTATTTTTTCCAAAATGAGGCCGGTCAGGCAATTACTGTGAATGGTGTTCGCTATCGTGAGATGATAACGAACTTTTTATGGCCCGAATTGGAAGATATGGATGTGGGCGATATGTGGTTTCAACAGGACGCTGCCACTTGCCACACAGCTAACGAAACAATGGCTCTTTTGCGCGACAAATTCAATGGCCGTGTTATCTCACGTGGTGGCGATGTCAATTGGCCGCCAAGATCATGTGATTTGACACCGTTGGACTTCTTTCTTTGGGGTTATTTGAAAGAAAAGATGTACGTCGATAAGCCAGCAACAATTCAAGAGCTGAAGGATGAGATAATTCGGCACATTAACGGCATAGAACCATTATTATGCCTAAGCGTCATCGAAAATTTGGACCATCGGATGGAGGTGTGCCGCCGAGGTCGCGGCGGCCATTTGGCCGATATTTTGTTCCATATATAATTGAACCATACCATATTATCATAATAAAAAGAATTGACAATCATTTCCTAAATAATTTATGTTTTATTCAAAATCAACATCGGCCCTTAAAATTTAACCACCCTTTATATCCCCGTGCTACCTGTTCGCATGCATGGGAAGCTACAGTACCCTCTATGTAGAACGTGTTGTACAGACATAGAAAAGCTGTGTCGCTCGGATATACGAGGTCTGTTTAAAAAGTATCGCGAATTTTGAAATTCCGCGGGCTTCGTATATTCGATTTTCGATTTTTTTGTGGCGTTCGGTTGGTACTCATGTCCCTCACTTATGCTGACAAAGTCGGCCATTTTGAATCTTTAGTTAATCGTTGACAGCTATTTTGGTTGGACGTGTTTTGGCTTGTCTTCGATTTTTGCCTATTCCAAAAAATGGATCAAAGAATCTGTATCAAATTTTGTGTGAAAAATAAAATTAAGTGCGCGGACGCATTCCGAATGTTGACGATGGCATATGGTGAAGCTACCTTGGACCAAAGCAACGTTTATCGGTGGTACAAAATGTTCTCAGAGGGCCGAGAAGATGCGAACAACGAAAAGCGTGCCGGACGCCCGAGCACATCAACAACAGACAAAAACATTGATGGAGTGAAGAAAATAATATTAGCCAATCGTCGAATCACCGTTAAAGAAGTTGCTAAGGACCTAAACATATCGATTGGCTCGTGCTATTCGATTTTTACCAATGATTTGGGCATGAGATGGCTCGCCGCGGAATTCGTGCCAAAATTGCTCAATTTCGAACAAAAATAGTGTCGCGTTAACATTGCTAAGTAGCTGTTGGACTCGGTCCGCGACGAACCAAATTTGCTCCAGAGGGTCATAACTGGTGACGAATCATGGGTTTATGGTTATGACGTGGAAACCAAAGCTCAATCATCGCAATGGAAGCTGCCGCATGAGCCAAGACCGAAAAAAGCGCGCCAAGTTCAGTCGAATGTGAAGGTTTTGCTCACAGTTTTCTTCGATTGCAGGGGCGTAGTGCATCATGAGTTCTTGCCACAGGGTCGTACAGTCAATAAGGAATATTACCTGCAAGTTATGCGCAATTTGCGCGAAGCAATCCGCGAGAAACGCCCGGATTTGTGGAAGAACAAAAATTGACTTTTGCACCATGATAACGCCCCTGCTCACACATCGTTGCTAGTGCGCGAATTTTTGGCCAAAAAAACACTCTAATGATGCCGCAGTCACCGTATTCCCCAGACCTGTTCCCCCTGGTGACTTTTTCCTGTTCCCAAAACTGAAGAGGCCCATGAAAGGACGACGCTACGCCACGATTGAAGCGATAAAGACGGCATCGAAGAAGGAGCTGAACAAGATCACAAAAAATGATTTTTTTAAGTGCTTCGAGGATTGGGAAAAACGTTGGCATAAATGTATTATATCCGAGGGGAATTACTTTGAAGGGGACAAAATAGATATTAATGAATAAATAAATACTTTTTGAAAAAAGACAAAATTCACGTTACTTTTTGAACAGACCTCGTAAATGTCCCCTTACCAACGGTGATAATTGTTAAACGAATTTGATCATGGTAGTGCTAGATGCGCCCCTCTGTATTCATAATATGTAGTACTGGTGTTCATTTTCTTATTTACAATATGTATATTACCACGCAATGGTTGAGAAGTTATTTATGCATGAAAAATAGATATGGAGTATTATTGGTGATTATTGTAGTTTTTATATTTACTGCCGTATTATACTATATACCCGTATTATAGTATATACTTATATTTACGCAAATTTTTTATGTAAAATATGTTTCTGTAAATTTTTTCGAAAATCTTAGAATGCAATTTTCGATTCCTTTAATCGATTTGAATGTACAGTAATGTTTCTGTTTAGAAGTTTAATACGTACGTTACCGTTCGTTGATATAGTCTTTATTTCGTGCGGACCGGTTGAGTAGTCGCCGAGTTTTCCTGGTTTTGGTCCTCTAAGCAAAAGTACTGGTTTACCCACTTTAAATTCAACAGAATTAATTTTTTTTTGTCTTGATATTTTTTTCGAATTTGTTTTAGCCTTTATCAAATTTTGTCGTCCCTAACCCTATATTTCATGGATTTGCGTGACCAATCGCGTTAGATATTCATCGTATGTGGCGAGTTTTTCCATCTCGGCAGGGGGCGTACTAAATAGAAGGGGTACGAGCTATCTTGCCAAAAACCATTTCGTATGCAGTATGCTTAGTACCGTCGTGTACATTCGTGTTATAAATAGACATTTTAACTCATTCCTCACAATTATTTTGTTGAGTGGTAAATTGTTTAAGATATTCACCAAGAGCATGATGCGATCTTTCCAATGGTCCGTTCGATTGAGGGTGACATGCCGTAGTTCTAACTTTACGTAGTTTGAACAATTTCGCAATTTGTTTTAAGAAATTACTCAAAAAATTACTACCTTGGTCAGTGAGTACCGCTTTGGGTGATCCGAAATAACAAATAAATCGCTTGACGAATGCTTCCGCTATCGTTACTGCTTTCGCATGAGGTAAAGGGATTGCTACTAAATATTGGGTTTGGGAAAAAGTTCGTGGCGTTTTTCCCGATAGATGGCACCAATTGCAAATAAGTCAAGAAACACAGATCGCATCACTAAACGCTCCTTGGAAAGGTGACACTTCTAGCGCTACTTTAATTATATAAACATCGAAATTGGTGCAGTGGTCGGAAAGTTGTTTGCGTTTGAAAATGGAGAAAAGTAATGAAAAATTGCGCTATATTTTGCAATATTATTACGACAAAGATTAGAACGCTGCGCAAGCTTGTGTAAAAATTAGTGCTGTGTACGGTGAAGGTACTTTATCAAAATCTTCTGCGCGGCAATGGTTCGCTCGCTTTTCTTCTGGTAATTTTGATGTGAAAGATGAGTCACACTCTGGTCGTCCAATCACTGAAAAAGCTGATGAAATTCTTGAAAAATTCCAGCAAGATAAGCATATCAGCAGTGTCAATATTGGTATGGAGCTAGGCATTGACCACAAAACTGTTTTGAACCATTTACACAAAGCATGCTACAAAAACAAGCTCGATGTATGGGTTCCTCATGAGTTGAGCGCGAAAAACATGATAGACCGAATTAACATCTGCGGTGCGCTGCTGAAACGCATTGAAATCGAGCCATTTCTGAAACGTGTGATAACCGGTGATGAAAAATGGATCACGTATGACAATCGGAAGCGTCAAAGATCGTGTACAAGGATGGGGGCCGTCACAAGCGTTCGCGAAGCCAGGATTGATGGCGAAAAAGGTGATGCTGTGTGTGTGGTGGGACTGGAAAGTAATCGTCCACCATGAGCTTCTTTCAGTTCGTCAGACGATTGATTCTCAACTCTACTGTGGACAACTACAGAGATTATGCCAAGCAATTGAAAGAAAACGGCCCGAATTGATTAATAGGAAAGGTGTTGACTTCCATCATGACAACGCCCGACCACACACTTTTTTGATGACCCGTCAAAAATTGCGAGAGCTTGGTTGGGAAGTTTTGATGCATCCACCGTATAGTCCAGACACAGCACCCTTTGACTATCACTTATTCCGATCTCTGCAGAACTCTCTCAATGGAATTAAGCTGCTTTCAAAACAAGCTTGTTAAAACCACTTTATTCAGTTTTGCAACCAGAAACCACAGAAGTTCTTCAACGATGGCATCATGGCTCTACGTGAAAAATAGCGAAACATTGTCAATAATAATGGAGCATATTTGGTTTAAATAAATTCATTTTCACACTATAAAAAAACCAGTTGAATTTTACTGAAAAAACGCCACGAACTTTTTCCCACACCTAATATTTTGTTAATTGATCTTGAATTGTAAGCATGTAGTCATTTTTTTGCTTAGTTTTTGGCATGGGGCCTACTATATCCATTGCAATTTTATCAAAAGCAATTGCTGGAGCACCCTCTGACTATCACTTATTCCGATCTCTGCATAACTCTCTCAATGGAATTAAGCTGCTTTCAAAACAAGCCTGTTAAAACCACTTGATTCAGTTTTGCAACCAGAAACCACAGAAGTTCTTCAACGATGGCATCATGGCTCTACTTGAAAAATAGCGAAACATTGTCAATAATAATGGAGCATATTTGGTTTAAATAAATTCATTTTCACACTATAAAAAAACCAGTTGAATTTTACTGAAAAAACGCCACGAACTTTTTCCCGGACCCAATATTTTGTTAATTGATCTTGAATTGTAAGCATGTAGTCATTTTTTTGCTTAGTTTTTGGCATGGGGCCTACTATATCCATTGCAATTCTATCAAAAGCAATTGCTGGAGTATCTGTTATGATCATAGGCTGTTTAGTTTTTACACGGACTCATTTTTTCAATTGACATTGTAAATACCGTTGAATACACAATTGGACGTCAGTTTTTAAGTTTTTCCAATAATACACGTGACGAATTTGATCATATATTTTATTGACACCTCTGTGTCCGCCTATAGTTGACGAATGCATTTCTTCAATAATCTCATTTTGTCTTTCCACTGGGGGTTGTCTAACTAACCCGTGACAAATAATTATTTTAACGTCGCTTTGCACGAATATTAATCGAATTGGAGCTCTAATATTTTCTCCTGGCATATTGAACATAAAACTTGATTTTGCAATACTGGCGGTTTGCAATGATAACTTGTTCATTAAAGAACGAGCACTTTTTAAAGCTTCTACTATATTTTCCAAAATTAATGTGGAAGCTTCTCCAGAGTTATCTGTGATAGGTAAAGTTACATTGAATATGTGAGCTCGGTTCATAATAGATTAAGTTTTCTTTAATTCTAGATTCTTTAAGTGTATAAAATTGTCGTTATCTCGTAGTGCAATAGCTCCAGTGCAATATACACTGGTCTATCGGTTCACAGTGAGTGGAAACAAAATTAACTAAATTATCTTTTCGAGTGTAGAATAAGTCTTGCGATTGTTTATCATTGGAAGTAATAACTCTACCCTTCGTAGTTTTATACAGGATGGTGGAAGGCAATATAAGTGAGTTCTCAGGCTCTACATCCTACATGTCGTCGCTTGGGGATTCTGTTTCGCTTGCTTCGACCGGTTCACATGCATGTTTTCCCTGTACTGCTCTGTCTGGGTTTTCTCGAGGGTTATGGTCTTCGAGTTCACTTTCATCGAAAGATTCGTCGATCTTAAGAGACATATCGTTGTAGGATGGGACTGGTAACGGCACATGTGTTTGGTTACTCTCTCGATCTGCAGAGGTGTCGGGTGGCAGAGAAAAGTTCTCAACGCTGTATGTCGCTTGCTTATTCTCAGTTTCGACTTTTTTATTCTTGCACGTCTCCCGAGGCATATTAGCTTTTATTTTTACGGTGGGTTTCTCTAGTGGTACTTTATTCGCTGCGATCGTCTGGAAAATTTTGTTTTCGTGACCAATAGTCGGTGATTTATGTGGAGAGGCTACGCCTACCAGCTGTTCGAAAGGGTCAGCAGACTCGCGTACCCAGTCACATTCTTCTACATCGTTAAGATAACCGAAATTTCCAGGAACGTCGTTGCTTAAATTTTCCTTTTCATCTGAATCTTTTTCTAATAACCGATATATATTGTAACGGTAATTTCCTTATCGTTATCAATAATTTCTATTTATCGTGGGACTCCGGGCTCAGACACAGTACTAATTAATATGAGATTTCAATGTGGATGAGAGTACGGTTTATTAACAAAGAAAACAATTTTATTAAATGTCAATATTCGGTATCTGGCCACCGATAGCTCATTCAATGCATTCAGATCTTGCAATTTCGACGATTATTTCGCAATTCTTATTTTATTTTTCTTCTATCTCTATTCTCGGTATGCAGGCTCGAAGATCTGTTATTGTTACGGGCGCTAGTATTGAGCTGTAGGCTCGTTGTTTACACACATATACCAGTCCCGCCTACCTCGCTCTTCGATGTGTCGCTTCTACCTCTATCACTCTCTAACTCTCACACGATTCACTTTCTTTCGATCTCTGTCTTTCCCACTTGCTTATGAGCTTCTCGATTATCCTACCTATTTAAATACCATATGACCAAGTTTAATCTTCTTAAATCCTGCTGACCTAGTTGTATTCAGTTTATTTCCTATACCTAACTCTATTGACTTAATCCAATTCTCTTAAAAACTATTTGCTTAATCGTATTAATTAATCCTATGCACCTACTCTATTCACTTATAATCTAGCTAAATCTCGATATTTGACAATTTCGACACTGTTCAACTGATGATTGTTAATAATATAGAGATTTCTCGCCTGTCTTTTCCTTTCTCGCTGGCCTCCGGATGTCACTCACTCGTTTTTCTTTTCTTAAGCAACCACAGACTCTACAATATGTAATTTAGAAATAACTACTGGATTTTCACTTGTGATTTGAATTTTTCGTTATCGATTTTTCTGTCCTCCAATATTTGTGCTATAACGCCAAAGAGAGCTCCTCTCTCCCCGCACCTACGTTTTATAGGCTTCCCCTCGCCTCATTCCCCTCTGCCTATTTTTCCTTCGTAATTTTAAAATTTTACGCATCTTTCGATTCTTGGGGTTTGCCGCTATCGCGCTCACCACCTTCCCCTTGCCTCCGAGCAAGGCCAGCTGGTCGCTGACCTGCTGTTTACGTCAGCGAGAGAATTCCGGAGCGGCGACAGCTCTAGTTTTTATACAAGGTGCGATGGCCTCCTGCCCGCAAACCTCGGTGCTATTGTATTGAGTCTAAATTCGCAGGTGTTTTTCGCATACTCTCGGCTCTTATAGCCGTTCGGCATAATAAACTAAGCTACTTGATTATAACTATGTTACAATATCAGTATCTGATAGTATATATTGACCCTTTTTGCGGTGACCTTTTAAAGGATTTAGGAAAATTTCGTTTTTGTGACCAATGGTCGGTGATTTGTATGGAGAGGCTAAGCCTTCCAGCTGTTTGAAAGGGTCAGCTGACTCGCGTACCCAGTCACATTCTACATCGTTACGATAACCGAAATTTCCAGGAACGCCGTTGCTTAAATTTTCCTCTTCTTCTGAGTCTTCTTCTAATAACCGAGATATATCAGTATCCGATAGTATATATTGACTCTTTGTGAGGTGACCTTTTAAGGGTTTCATGTGAACGATGTAAATATCGTCTGTAGAAGTTAGTGCCTCTATGGGGTTTTTTGAGAGTGCGTCGGCGTTAACGTTAGTTTTACCGACCTTGCACACTACATCGTATTCGTAGTCGGCGAGTTTTAGTCTTCAGCGCAGGATTTTAGGATTTCCATCTGTAGCCCGTCGGAACTACAATAGCGGTTTATTATAAGGTACACTATAGCCAATGCTTTTTTTTCTTAAGTGTCGTACCTTTCTTCGACTAAACTCAAAGCTCGCGAGGCGTAAGCGCATGGATGATCGTTGTTAATTTTTCCTTGTGAAAGTATACTACCGATAGCATAACCCAATGCATCTGTTGTTAAAATAGAAGGCACGGAAAAATCAGGATATCGCAGAACTGGAGTCGTACAAAGTGTATTCTTTGAAATTTCGACTGTTGCTGTTCGAGCTCCCACTCAAATATATTTTCGTTAGGTAATAAAGCCGTGATGGGTTTTGATATATTAGCATATCCTTCTATGAATTACCTATAATAACCTGTCAAACCCAGAAATTGTCGAAAATTTTAAACATTTTTAAGGAACTCCATTATTCCTGATTATATTATACAATATGTCCTAAATACGCAACTTCTTTTTAAAAATTCGCACTTATCTTGTCGTAATTTTAAATATGCTGTTTCTAATCGTTTAATTAATTCGCGATATATATTCTCGTGTTCTTTGAGATTGTAGGCATAGATGACAATATCGTCCAAATAAAAAAAAAAGTCCCTTCCCGAGAAGCCTACTTAGCGTGAGGTCCATTGCTCTTTGAAACGTCGGAGGGGCGTTCCGAAGGCCGAACGGCATTCTAACGAATTCAAAATGGCCACGCGAAGTAGTAAATGCAGTCATATGACGATCCTTTGGGGAAACTTCTATCTGATGGAACCCCGATGCTAAATCGAATACAGAAAAGTATTGTGTACACCCCCTAATTGATCCAATATATCGTTGATATTGGGTATGGGGTACGCGTCGGCGATCATTTTTTCTACTCTCCATTTTTTATTACCCTGACAGTCGGCTTTCTTGGGAACGACCCAGACAGGACAATTGTATGGTGAGGTAGAGGGTATTATTACTCCTTTACAATAGAGCATGTCCTCTATTTGCTTGCCTATTTCTTCCTTAGTACATTCTGGCTATCTGTAACCTTGAGTATTTATAGGAAGGTCATCAGTAATAGGAATGCGATGTTACGATATAGGTACACGTCAACGTATCTTCTGGGATTTGGTATAAATGTGCGCTTTCCTTTAAAAGCGTCTCGATACTTGCTTTTTCTTCTTCGTTCAATTCGAGGAGTATTAATAATTCTTTAACTTGATTATAGCGGTCGATTGTTACCGATTCTGATATTACGTAACATGATTTTTCGCGAATAAAAGGTTGAATTTCGCGAGTGATATTTGCTATACTGAGTTTTTGTCTTAACGGAACGTTCATGATTTTATACGATTTTGAACTATGTTTCTCGCTTCTTAAACGTATTTCTTTGTCCTTAATATTTTCCATATTATTTCTCTCCTTTGACGGTTTAAGTGTACAAGTTGTTTGAAAATTCTTCAGGTCTTCATAATTTTTACGATTAACAGTTTGATCGCAATGATTTGTAGGCACGAAAGGTTCAAAAGGTTTATGGCAAAGTACTTCTGTATTTTCCATTGTTATTACTTTTTTTAATGACTGATGTTTTGGCAAAATCTGAATAATTAACTTTTACTGATTCGATTTTTTTAACGTTTCCATTCTCCGGTATCGGGTTCTCGTATATTTTGAACAAGTTCTGTCCGTTCCGTCGGCACAGTTCCTTCAGTGAAGCTCGAAGAACCCTCATAATTAACACAATTAGACTCGCTATCTTCTGCTGATATTTTTGTTTTTATTGAATTTGAATTAACTACATTTTCTTCTTGAACATAATTTTCATAATCTTGAGGAGGTTCTGTCCTTTCCATAGGCACAGTATCCCTCAACAATTCTGTAACATAATTTATTTGTGTTTCTATCGGATTCGGATAGACAACGTTATTTTCGTTTTCACAATTTAACTCGGTACACCCCATTGGTGTCTCTGCTTTTATCGAATTCGAACAAATAACCCTTTTCCATGAACACTGTTATCAAAATATTGAAGGGACTCTATCTTTTCCATAGGCACAGATTTTCCCAAAAAAAATTGAGCTGAGCTCCCTTAATTCTCCAACGAGCGATGCCAATTTCGTCGGCACAGTCACCCCTGTGGAACCAAGGCAAGTCTCTTCATTAACACAGTTTACTTTCGTCTCTATCGGATTCGGATAGACAACGTTTTCTCTAGGTACAATAATCTCTACAGGTCCAATATAAGTGTTCCCCTTGCTCGAATCCGAAGTACAGAGTTCCATTAAGTTTCGAGAACTAGACACAGTGATGACAGATGAGGGAATTTTTCCCTTTTGCGTACCCTTTCGACTGGGTCTGCTTTAGCGCCCGCTGCGCGCGCACCCGGCGCACCGACCAATCAACAGTCAGGTAGCGTGTGACGTCGCACACTATGCCGCGCGCACACTCGGCTCACTGACCAATCAACAGTCAGGCAGCGTGAACGTCTCTCACTACACCACGCGCTGTATAAACGTTCAAAGAACAAAATAAATTAATGCAATTATTAGCTGTACTATTATTTCTGTGTACTCTGAATCGATGAATAAAATGTTTTTTTTTCATTCATTATTGAAGCTGTCGATCTTTTTATGTGTTTTTCTTTAGTATTTGTAAGAAATTCATGACGGTTTTTCAGTAAGAGTCGGAAAAATAAATCTTGTAGTGTCAATGACATGGATACTTAGTAGGTCGTATAACGAAATTTTTCGATTTTGTCTTTTTGTCGCAACTGTTATGCCGGTACCGCGTAATTGGATTATTCGGTATTCGGTATAATATTAAAAAGTTATTATTTTTGGGATCGTTTGCCGATAAGGAGATGAATCTCGAGTTATCGATGAAAACGCGAATCTATATAAAAGGAAGTGTTTATTATAGGCAACGGTAACTTTCCGTTGTCTATTTAAAAGTCAAAGTAAGAATGTACAATAATATGTTGTTTCGAGTATTTAACGAGGAACCAACCCGTTCTCTTCTCAATCTAATTTTGACAATACTGCTCCTTCGTAAAGCAGTTGCTAACTGTGTTCACGAAAATCCCTTAATTCGCAATTTTACCGTTAGCCTATCGTCGAACGCCAAGCGAGTCGCTCATGCTGCGTCGGCGTTCTTGGGGTCGTTGGTACGATCGGGCATTGGACTCCGTTTCCTGTCTTGAACGAATTCCAATGTTTCTTTGCTATGGAATATTCCCGAATATACGAAATACGGAGTGGAATATTCCGCGGCACAACACAACAATTCACTTTTTAAAAGTGAATCGTCGTGAGAAAAAAAAATTCGAATTGACTAGCTCGAGATTCGAACTACCAATTTCCGGATTATCAGTCTGGAATGTTACCACTGCGTTACCCAGCTTCTCTGGCATTTGATGTTGCACTATTTCTTGCAGTAAATATTTTGTGAGGAAAAGGACACAGAATACAATCAGGAAACAAATAACTCATGAACGATTTTATTGCTCTTTGGAAAAATAATTACTAACTTCTATTATTACGTCTGCGTTGCGCAAGAGCTACCATGGCACTTAAGAACCTTCGCTCGCATCGACAAAAACGCCCTCTCGCATGAGGATAAAAAAGTATGAAAGAATATAAAGGCGCACACGCGAAAAACTTATCCAATACTTCCACCGTTTAAGCGGGTGGTACACTCTTACTCATACTTTCACGCAACATATCAAAACGTTCTTTTTTGGCAAGACTTTAGTGAATATATCAGCTTTCTGCTGCTCTGTAGGAACGTACTGGACTTTAATTTCTTTGGCCTCGACTTTCTCTCAAATATAATGATATCGGATATCTATGTGCTTCGTGTGCTTGTGAAACTTCGGGTTTATGACTAATTTTATCGCACTTTGATTGTCGATAAAAATCACAGTTGCTTCTGCACAGAGACATCCAATTTCCAATAACAGTTTTCTTAACCAATTTGCCTCTCTTGTTGCAGTTGCGGCTGCGACATATTCTGACTCAGTCGTGCCGAGTGTGACTAGTTTTTAACGCTGACTAGACTACGTGATCGGACCACTCGCGAGCTCGAAAAAATATCCGGTCGTTGACCTTCTGGTCTCAACGTCGCCCGCATAATCTGCATCGGAATTCCCGATCAATTTTGACACGCTTCCACCGCCGCGATTCTTGATACCACACTTCAACGTTCCTGATAAATATGCCAAGATTCTTTTTACTGTTCGCCAGTGGTCTTCGCTGTGATTATTTAAATATTTGCTCACAGAATTTACAGGGTATGCTAGGTCTGGACGCAACACTATTGCCAAGAACATCAGTGAACCGACTGCCTCTCTATACGGTACTCGCTCACAGTTTTCTCCTTCATCAGTTACCGGGTGCAACGCAACATGCGAGTCTGCCGGTGTGCTCACCGATTTTGCCTCACTCATTCCAAATTTCGCGATTACTCGTTTTGCGTACGTGCCCTGATGCACAAATATCGACCTCTTTTGTTGATCGCGTTCGATTTGCATTCCGACAAACATACTCGCGTCACCGATTGTGATTTTAAATGAATTGCTCAGTAGCTCGAGAACTTATTCAATTATCGCTGTCGATTCTGCTACAATTAGCCCGTCGTCGACGAACTGTGCAAGATACACAACAGATTTCCTGACATTTCTAACGAAAATACACGGATCTGCCTCCGTTTCTTTAAACTCGAATTATCGCAGAAATGCACTAAACTCACGATACAAACCCTAGGGGCTTGCTTCAGGCCATATAACGATTTTTCTAATCGACACACGACACCCTTTCGCGCACTTTTCTTCGATGTTTTGATGCCGAGACCCTCCGGTACTTCCATGAAGATTTCTTCATCCAGTTTCCCGTACAAGAACGCCGTCTGGATATCGAACTGGGCCAGCTCGAGATCGCGTTCAGCAGCAACAGCTAGGAGCACTCGAATTGAGTCATATCTTACTACCGGCGCGAATGTTTCTCCGAAATCGACGCCTTTTCGCTGCTTGAAGCCTCGAGCACACAGCCGTGCTTTGAACTTGTAGATGTTTCCTTCGGTGTCCTTTATTAGTCGCAAAACCCACTTGTAGTCGATAAGTTTCATTTCGGGTTTCTTCTTGACCAACGTCCAGGTACCGTTTTCTTTGTGTGCGATCAGCTCTCGTTCAATCGCCTTGATCCATTCTTCTGACTCCCCACTCGTCATCGCTTCTTTCCGGAATGTTTCCGGAATGCTCACCTCTGCTACATTTGTTTCGTTGCACGACGGTCACCGCAAACTTCCTCGATATCGATGATTCCGTTCTGCAGCGACAGGTTGCTGCTGTACCACCAATGCCTCCCTCTCATCCGCTGCGTCATCGACAGCCGGCAGAAAAACTTCGTCGTCATCGTTTCCTTCCTGCAGAATCTCTTCCTGCTCGATTTTTGGCAGCACAACCTCGTCGTCTTGATTTTCGATCAACACCGTCGCCACTTTTCCGATTCTTTCGTAAAACACCACTTCCCGTGACACCGACACTTTCTTAAACACTGGATCGTAGACGCGATAATTCGATGAGTTTCCTTCGTACCCAACTAGTATCATCTTCTTCGCGCGAACGTCGAATTTCGCTGTGAACTGCTTTGGCGTGTTTATGTACGCTTCAGCTCCGAAGATGCGCAAGTGCTTCAGGTTCGGCTTCTTTCCAACCCAGAGCTCGTACGGAGTCGCTCCGTTCCTTATCCCTGACGATCCCGATCGATTCATGAGATACACCGCCGTGTTCGCAGCTTCCGCCCACAGAGTAGTTGGGACATTTTTCGAGTGCCACATTGTTCTTGCTTTCTCGATAATTGTTCTGTTATCCCGCTCTGCCTTGCCGTTCTGCTCTGGTGTGTACGGCGCCGTGTACTCCCGTTCAATCCCGCGCGAATCGAGGTAGCTGATCATATTTTTATTTTTGAATTCTCGTCCGTTATCTGATCGGAGCACTCGCATGACTCGACCAAACTTGTTCTCGATCAGTTTATCGAACACTTTAAATTTCTCGAACACGTCGCTCTTGTGTCCCAAGAAATATATATATCGGTAACTTGTAGCATCGTCTTTGAACGTTAGTAAATAGCGTGCACCGCCTGGCGTCTCCACAGACATGGGTTCACACACGTCTATGTGTATCACTTCACCGGGTTCCGTCGCAGCTCGTTCCCGCTCCTTCCGAAACGGACGCCTGTGAGATTTCCCCACCGAGCACGCTTCACAGAACACATCACCGGTTTTCGGTAGTTCGACCCCTTCCACATGTCCTCTCGCGACGAGTTCGCGCAACGCACGACCGTTCATGTGTCCAAGTCGCTCGTGCCACACTCGAAGATTCATTTTCGCTACATTCGCCTCGTCGTCTACTCGCGCACGTTTAACTCGAAAAAGCATTCGAAAGATTTCTTTTTCTTGCTTTAACCCGTAAGCTAACACTTTGTTACCGACTTTAATTTTCACGTGCTTTCCGATAAACACCACTTCTTGATCTCTCGAGGTGCACACTCCGACAGAAAATAACTTCTTTTTCATTTCCGGTACGTGAAGAACTTTTTCGATTCGCGATTTACACCAAGCACCACCGACATATTTTTCGATCACGATCGTTCCTTCACCGACCACTTTGCACTCTTTATTGTCACCGAGAGAGACCGCACCGCCACCTGTCAACTGTCTATACTCCGCGAACCACTCTCGTCTGTACGTTATATGACGCGATGCCCCGCTGTCGGTAATCCACACATCTTATTTGCCCGCTGTCAGCACCGAGTTTACAACCTCGACAGGCAGATTCACACTCTTCTTGTCGCCGATCTCCGCTAATCGCTTCTCGCTGCTTTTCTCTACGACGAATGCGCAATCATGCCCCAGCGTCGCTGCTGTCGTACTCCCGCTTTTTGTTCGGGTATTCCCGCGCATAATGCTCCTTCTCTTGGCACTTAAAACACTGAAATATTTCTTTGTCTCTCGGTTTTCTCTTCTTCTTGTCTTTCGAACTCGATTTTTCACTTTTCTCCGCACTTGATTCTTTATTTTTCTTTGCAGCTCCACTTCAGTATGCAGAGAAAGCCCCAGGAGTCTTATCGTCCGCGGTTAACCGTGCCTCTTCACGAATAAGTCTTTCTTGCAGATTCACGAGTGTCTGCATTTCCGGCGCGACATTATTCCACGCGGTCTGAAATGCCCAGTATTTCGTCGACAAACTCCCGAGCACTTTTGCGATTATCGTGAATTCGGACACCTGCTCTCCGACATCAATTAACTGCGCGGCCATATTTTAAATCGTAGACACATGTTTTACTATCGAGTCTCCCGGAGACATTCGATATTCATACAGCCTCGTCATAAGTAACAATTTCTTTGCAGCTGATTTTTGTTCGAAGACACTAGACAACTTTCCCCGCATGTCTTTCGCGGTTAAACACGTCAACAGCGGCTGCAACTGGTCGTACTCCATCGCCGAGGAGATTAGGAACATCGCGCGCGCATTGTCCGACAACCACGTTTTCTTCGCTTCCTCCTGACCGTCTCCCGTCGGCATCACTCTCGTCCCGTCAACCACATCGTGTATTCCACTCGCAATAAATAATATTTTTACTTGAAATTTTCATCCCTGAAAATTCTCACTGTTGAACTTTGTTATGTTTCGCATTTAGATTGCATCCGACATTTCAGATTCGTTCGCACTCGCGATCGCGCTTCTATCTCTCGGAGAAAGCACGTGCTAAGATGGCTTCCGTTTCGCGACCGTGTGTTCGTCTCTCCACGCTTCTCGACTCAAACCGCTCGACTTTTCTCACAAATAACGCTCAGTTAGAGTGACTGGGCCCATAACCTCTTGCAGTAAATATTTTGTGAGGAAAATGACACGGAATACAATCAGGAAACAAATGACTCACGAACGATTTTATTGCTCTTTGGAAAAATAATTAGGAACTTCTATTATTACGTCTGCGTTCCGCAAGAGCTGCCATGGCACTAAAGAACCTGCGCTCGCAGCGACAAAAACGCCCTCTCGCGTGAGGATACAAAAGTATGAAAGAATATAAAGGCGCACACGCGAAAAACTTATCCAATACTATCAATATCACTTACCCGTGCTGACGTTCATATCGTTAATCATGTGCATTTTCGCTCATCAACACATAACTGCTTTATGATAGTATAGCCTGTCATTTTATACATTCTCTTTTGCGGGGAAAGAGCTTCCAGTATAGTAACGGTACCCTCACCGGTGATTGGAGTGTACACTGAGAAAATAATTTATTTAATATTAACCAATCTTGAGCTGGATATAGCGAAATAAATGCTTAATTATTATAGTTACATTAAAGTCGAGTCAAATAAGATTTTTTAATTGTTAGCAAATGTTCTCTAACTTTATTTGACCCAAACCAATATTATTTAGCCTAACTAAAATTAGGTTCTTTAATTGTGTAATTTCTCGAGGTTTCTTGCGATTACAGCGCCATCTATCACGAATCGAAAAAAAATGTTTGAGATAAAAGTTACTTATTTTTTGTGGGAAATCCGAATCTGCAATAAAAAATGGGGTTGCCTATTTACGATTGCAAAGTTGACCCCACCCTTACCCAAGGGTGTGGGGGTGAGGGGTCGACTTCAGTATCATTGGATGACCCTCTTCCAGGCGAACACATTTTATTCAGAACTTTTTTTTATCCGATGCGTAGTTTTCGAAATATTTCAATGTCTTCAGATAAATCGACCACCCTGTATATTCATTAAAAAATATTTCATAACTCATTTCATAAAAGCCATCGCAGTAGCTGTTGTGAAGTGGGTGGGGCGAGACAGCATAAAGCGTAGTCGAGACAAGATTTGTTCTGAGCGGCGCAAACCTTCCCGTGACGCGCCTAGAATGGGCAGCGTGATGGGGGTAGCGAGAGAATACCCCTATCTCGCCGGCAGGCAGCACTGACTAGACTGCGAATTTTCAACTTGATCTCCTATTTTTACTTTACCAGTTTCTTTACTTGATTTTTTATTTTTCACAGGATTTTCGTAAGCTTCTTCAATAATTTCTGAACGATTTCTTATTTCTTGCTTAATGATTTTTTTCAAAAAATCAGACATGGTCTCTAAAGAAGTTTCTGTATCTTCGCGGGGTAGTAGTGTCCGATAAGAACACATTCTTTCCTGTCGGAATGAATTTTTTTCCAATTTTCTTACTTGAATTGATTTTATCTTTATTAGTTTCATAACTCAGTCCGTCCGAGGACTTAGTTTATTTTATTAATTCGACCTTATTTGTTACCTGTCGTTACTTTTTCGTCTTTGAATCGTCAGTGGATTCTCTTACTCCCGTACTGTAAGTTGATTCCTCCGATGACATTGTTATGCCGGTACCGCGTAATTACATTATTCGGTATTCGGTATAATATTAAAAAATTATTTTTTTTTGGGATCATTTGCCGATTAGGAGATGAATCTCGAGTAATTGATGTAAACGCGAATTTATATAAATGAAAATATTAGGTGCGCAACTAAGTTCCCGCTGTTTTTCAAGAGATGGCTCCAGTAGTAAGTGCTGGTCGATTGGGACATAACGAAAACGTCATGAACCAAGCTTAGACATGTCGTAAACAAACCGTTTTGACACACTAGTGATTTTGTTTTTGGGTCATATACTTTTGGTTGTGTGAAAATGTGTGATTTTGTGCCAAATAATCGTCATTTGCGGGAAGTGTTGATTTTCTTCTTTCATTCATAGAAAACGGCGGCTGAAGCGCATCGAGAACTCCAAAAAGTTTACGGAGATGCTGCTCTAAGTAAAACAACATGCCGTGATTGGTTCCGTCGCTTCAAAGACGGTGATTTTGATGTTGACGACCGTTCGCGTGAAAGAAGGCCAAAAACCTTCGAAGACGCTGAATTGGAGGCATTGCTCGATGAGGATCCGTGCCAAACGCAAAAAGAGCTTGCTTCAGCATTAGGAGTTACCCGCCAAGCCATTTCCAAGCGATTGCATGCGTTGGGAATGATTAAAAAACAAGGAACTTGGGTTCCTTATGATTTAAAGCCAAGAGACGTTGAGCGCCCTTTTTTCGCCTGTGAACAACTGCTCCAGCGGCAGAAAAAAGAAGGGTTTTCTTCATCGCATCGTTACGGGTGATGAAAAATGGATTCATTACAGCAACCCAAAGAGAACAAAATCATGGGGACTGCCCGGTCATGCTTCTACGTCGTCGGCTCGGCCGAATATTCACGCTGCGAATATTTTGCTGTGTATTTGGTGGGACCAGGGCGGTGTTATTTATTATGAGCTGTTGAAACCGAATGAAACCATCACTGGGGAACGGTATCGAACTCAATTGATGCGATTGAGCCGAGCACTGCGCGAAAAGCGGCCACAATACGAGCAGAGGCACGAAAAAGTGATTCTACAGCATGACAACGCTCGGCCTCACGTTACCAAACCCGTTAAAACCTACTTAGAAACGCTCAAATGGGAAGTCCTACCCCACCCGCCATATTCCCCAGACATTGCGCCGTCCTATTATTACTTGTTCCGTTCGATGGCACATGGTCTGGCTAATCAGCAGTTCAGCTCATATGAAGACATCTCAAAATGGCTTGATTCGTGGATAGCCTCAAAAGACGAACACTTCTACCGTGACGGTATTCGAGCTCTGGCAGAAAGATGGGAAAAAGTTATCGCTAGCGATGGGCAATATTTTAAATGATTCATTTGTAAACATTTTTTCACAATAAAGTTGCATTTTCATTTTAAAAAACAGCAGGAACTTAGTTGCGCACCTAATATTTATTATAGGCAACGGTAACTTTCTGTTGTCTATTTAAAAGTCAATAAAAGAATGTACAATAATTCATTGTTTCGAGTAATTGACGAGGAACCAACCCGTTCTCTGTGAGTCTACTTAAAAAACTGATTTTCGTAAAGCAGCTGCTAACTGTGTTTGCGAAAATACCTTTGTTAGCAATTTTTAATTCAGTCTATCGTCGATCGCCGAGCGAGTCACCTCATGCTGTGTCGGCGTTCTTGTCGTCGATCGTACGATCGGGCATTGCACTTCGTTGCCTCGCGTGTCCTTGTTGGTGTTCGGTTTCGTTGGTACCTAAAACATTTAAACAGAACGTAGCTAACCAAGGCTATTGGTGCTACTGCACCCAGTGGGTAGAAACTCAGGTTGTGGATGTGCTGCATCCCGTCTCCGGCAGTATTGAGGGCGTCCATGATTTGGTCGGCTCAAGCTCCAAGCTTTCGAAGCTCTTCTGCACCTCGCAGCGCGCTCTGTAGTGGAATGGTCCTCTCGTCTGCGCGGGCGCGCCTGAGCTTTAATCTCCGTTAATTTCGAATTAAACGACGGAAGGTAGTTTTCCCGGATGACCTACGACGTTCGCCCGATGGTTTTGATACTAAAATTTCGGGCGGTTACTATACATACGCCTACCAATGCCAGTGTTCCCGAATTATTTAGTATTTCGTGCTAAGTGGGATTTTTCCCACAATTTATTCCTACGGTTTCTGGGGCTGTCGCGATGTATAGCCATCGCCCTTACTGTTGCATTGGAACGATTAGGGGATGGGTTAGTTCGATAACCCTTTTTGCGCATTTTTCGCCGTTATCGGTGTCCATTTTCGCGTAGATTAGGACTTCGTAGGGTGCGTCGTTCGTAACCGGAGTTGTAGGGTGTGTTGGTGGGCAAATGTATGATTTGTCCAGTACCTTACAATTTTTTAAGTCATCGGTTGTCATCCTTAGGTATTTGCGATTTTCGATCTCTATGACTACGTGGCTCTTGATTGTGTCTACGTAGTAGTACCTGCCGTTGGTAGCTCGCATGGGTATTGGGTATACTTTTTGTATACTATACCGTTGCTGTCCGATCAGCGGTGTATCCAGCACGAGCACTACCGCGTTGCCTTCGCTGTAGGCCCTGGTATCTGCCAGTGGCATAAGTGTGGACACTTGGTCGTGTGCTATCGCGACTGGGAAGCTACTGCCCGGCGGTAGGTGTGGTAGTGCCTTGACGAGGTGTTTTACGAGTGTTCGTGGCGGCAGGGACGTTGCTTACTCTGTCTTCTTCGGTGATGCTCGCAGTCTTACCAGTGCTGTTCTCTGCTAGCGTGCGTGGTCTGCCCCTTCCCCGACCGCTTCGCGGCGGGTCTGTGGGGATCAGTTGAGCAGCCTACATGTACGCTGCAAATCTCTCTGTCTTCTTCTGAAGTATTGGCAGGCACTGCCTCTCGCTCTGCTGCGTCGCTAAGCTGGCTCGAGGTATTCTCGGCTCTCTGCTTTGTGCGGTCATTCGCTGTACCTACTTGCCCCGTAGTGGTATCCTTTTCCGATCCACAGACTTCGTTCTTTGCTCTCGCTTAGGCACTCGTAGTGAGGAATATACGGCTTAGCGCATCTGCATTCGTGTTGCGCTTACCTGCCTTGTATTCAACTTCAAACTCATGTTCTGCCAATTTTATTTTCCAACGCATTAGTCTCGAGCCTGGGTCCTTTATTCCGAACAGCCATGTGAGCGGTTGGTGGGCTGTCACGACCGTAAAGTGAGTACCATAAATATATGGCCGGAAATGAGCAAGAGCCCAAATTATCGTGAGTAGCTCCGTGTGTTACTATGTCGTCGAGGTACACATAGCATTTCACGCCCTGTAGACCGGCTAACGCGGAGTTCATTGGCCGCTGGAAAGTCAGTGGCGCGTTCTTGAGTCCGAATGGCATGCAGTTATACTCAAAATGACCCTGCGGAGTGGAAAATGCCGTTTTTCCATGTCTTCCTGCGCCATCGGGATTTGGTGAAATCTAGAGGCGAGGTCCAACGTCGTATAATATCGGGCTCGTCCCAACAGGTCCAATATTTCGATTATATTGAGCAGTGGGCACGAGTCTCCGATGGTGGCTTCGTTCAACTTCCGAAAGTCCACCACTACGCGCATTTTCCTCACTCCGACGGCATCGGGTTTCTTAGACACGACCATCAGCGGCGCGTTCCATTGACTACTGCTGGGCTGAATTATTCCTTCCGCTAGCATTTTGCCTATCGGCCTCTCCACTCCTCTTTCTCGTGGGCGAGTTTAGCCTCTCGCTTCGACAAGTTATCGTGGTTGCCTTGGGTATCTTCGACTCTCCGCTTTGGGCGGTTGTTCGTATACCCGATTGCGCTATCTTTCTCTTTCTTATGGGACTTTCTTTCCTGTCCCACTTGGGCTCGTGTGGTCGCGTATATGCGACTCAGAGCATCTGCATCAGTATTTCTTTTTCAGGCTTTCTGCATTTTGCCGTACCCATGTCCCGATTTTACGTTCTTCCCAGGCAAGGGTTATGGTCCTAGGTCCTTTGATCTGACTTTAAAGGGTGCGCGATGTGGCACCTCGTGCGTGCGCTGTCGCTTGTTCTCTCCTAGATGGAATACACCCTTGTATTCGCACATTATTCCTGCGTGAGCTGCTTGCTTTTCACTGCTGGGGGCACCAAGTTGGGCTTCCGTTGTCGCTGCTCGAGATGTTTGGCCCTCCTCCCCGAGCTCTCTGAACTTACGCGTCGTGCCTTAACCAGGCGGCTACGTACAGCCTTCGCTATCTCCGACGGCTTGCATGTCACCGTCGGCTGTTGCACTTTCCCGTCGTATTTAGAAACTTCTAAACTCACTCTTTTGGTTCTTGACGGTGTGAAACGTGATCTCGTTTCTTTGCCTCGGCTGATTCCGCTCCTTATAAGTAGTCCGACAAATTTATTCTCCTCAGTGGCATCCTTGTTAGACCCGTTGCCGGAAGAAGATGTGGCGGCAGTTCTACTGCGTGGTGACGAATATATCCTCGTCGCGCCGTCCCGCAGCGGCATGTAATGCCCATAAAACGTAAGCATATCGCAATGCAATATGTTCGCTTTATGCTGCTTGATAAAGTTCATGCCAAGTAGTCCGTTGACCTTCAACGGCACATTGTTCGGAACGATGAAGATCCAATGCTCTACATTTAAAGCCGGTGTCTCGAGCACAATTTTAGCTATCCCGAGGGGGGTGAATTTTTCGCCCGTCACCCCCTGCAGCTCTACGGTGCAGTCTTTCACCGTGGTCTCCGGTTCGAGACAGCGTTCCTTGATTACGCTGCACTGTGTTTCAGTGTCCGCCTTGAGGGTGAGTACCCCGGTCGTAGCCAACGGTGCATCGATATTGAAGTCGCTGGTGGTGGCACTCGACGCCGGCAGCGTTACTTGTAGGAGCTGCAGCGTTGTTTTCAACTGCTTGCACGCAGGTCCGCTCAGCTGCCGTGCGTACAACGAAGGCAGCTTCGTAGACACACTACTCAAGCGAGAGACTATCATCGGTCTCTTGCTTGACTGCGGCGGCTCCCAGCGACGCTTTCATAGAGATCAGCCATCTTGAGATTTTTGGGTACTCTCGCGAAAATCGCCAAGACAGTTACAACGGCACCTTCTCAGCTCGGACAATATTTACCTCTTTTCTTCGGACCAACTCAACTTAAACGTGCTCAACAGGACTGAAAATACTCGGTAAGCGTACACCTTGAGAATGTATACAAATTTAATCTCGATGAGGTACAGAAATATCAATTTGTACATCCTCAAAAGTCCCACCTCGTGGCGGGCTTTGCAGCGCACGCTGCTTCACGTTTTTATCCATATTTCTTGGCACACAATTAATATAATTGTATGTGCGGCTCATTCAACTTTCTTTAAATTAATTTCTCATTTATTTTCACATTTTTTTTATAGTTGAGCGAGAAAAGGTGAAAATAAAAACTACTTACTCTGTCTACATCTTTCGTCTGGTTATTTCGTACCTATCGTGAGGGAAAACTCATTTATCCTCCATATATTACAGATAAGAAATTCATCAGGCAAGGGAATCCGCAACAGTAGTTATTTCTTGTATCCTTTTAGGTAAACATTTCTTTTCTGAATTCTCATCATATGTAATTTTAGCTTAAAATTGTTCCTGTGTCCAAATTATTGTATATTAAATGGCTACTTAGGTTTGCAGAGGACCGCAAAGTATGTGTTTTATAAGTATGTATTGTTTCGAGGGAACACTCCTCGTCTTATGGTGTTAACACAGAGAGACGGGACAGACGGCATCGGCTGGGGTGCGAGCCCAAGCATTGAGGGATATGTTCCCCCACCAGCAACTGCTAACATAGCTTTGAACCGTCTTTGCGGTCGCTCCAATATCTAATATGCGACGTCTTTCTTATTCATCCTATTCTACATTGGCTATTTGTATGATATTATTGCTTAATTTTTATATCAAAGTTGCGTTTATAGGTTTTATTCCTTTTAAATTATTGATTATATATTTATTATCTACTAATATATATTTTCCGTCACCTGAATATATACTTCATAAAGAATCCAAATCTCTGCGTCAATTATGTTTCAATTGTTATTGTTTATTCAGAAATTTGTAAGAGTTGTCTTTTCGGCTTTTAGTGTTCTGAAGTCAAAAACAATATTTCATCAATACAATTAATAAGACAGGTATTCTCTTGTAATATTGAGTATCAATCTTTTGTTCATTGCAACGTTCGTCATAGCCTATAAGAACTTCCATAGCAACGAAGACGTTGCTAAGGTGCTGGGCCTACTTTCGTGACCAAGACAAAGTACATAACAGCGAGAAGGGAGCGAGCACCCGACAGTCACCAACAGAGTTAGTGGATACGAACCAATTTTAACTGGTGACATTGGACTTTAGTGACATGCGCCACCAATGGTATCCACAGGCCATAGAGGAAAACTCTTGATACGAGATTCATGCCCCTCCATACTGACCATTAAAATAGGGGCGGTGCCCTACCAACGCTTAGTTTTTCGTTTAGGTACAGTTGTGAACCGGGTCGTCCCGTTTTGGCGCCCACCATGTGTACCCACTGCTCTATCTCGGTGTGGCTGCAATTTTCATCCCTCCCGCCATCATTATACCTTTATAATCTTTGTTCACTATATGACCCGACCACAGTGTAGGCTTATGATTTTCTTTAAAAGAAAGAAAGATATTGAAGCATGGTTACGTCAGCACGAAACACCTCCCCCCTTAAATGATTATTAGGAGAAACATAATAATCGAAATAACCGACATGCAATTACTTCCTCTTGTTTTTGTTCATTAATTAATAAATATTATTATGGTTTTTGGTGTAGTGAATTGGATTCTATGACTGGTGACAGATTTCGTTGTCCTTTTTATCAAAGATTTGAATGAATTAACTTATAGCAAAAATATGGTAGGTATACTAGTATATATTGTAACGGGACGCAATTACAGCGATCCGCTACAAGAATTAAAAACCTTAATTCAACAAACACATCCAACCCACACCAACAAACACAGACTAAAACTAATGAATAAAACAAAGAAATCACTAAAAACTGATTATCTATTATCAATACGAGCTAACAAGGGGCAAATAAGCACCCATCGGACAAGGAAAACATAAAAGATCAGTAGGTACACACGAGCAACCGCGAGTACCCATCCTAAAGAGAATAGCGTCAATAGTAGGCCCCACCTAGAAAAATGACTACCATCAAAACAAAGCACAGCACGCGAGGGAAACCCTCCCCCCCCCCCCACGAAGCGAGCAAGACAGGAGGCAGGACGGCCAGCAATACCACACGCTGTATCAACCGGACCCAGCGCAGTAGCCCCCGCCCCTACGCTAAGAGCGGGCGGAACCACTCGTAAAGCCAAACACCTTACCGTGCAAAGATCAGCGCAGTCGGCCCTACCCCCAATAGGTTATACTACTCAGACAGCAACACGCCAAGAATGCCACATTACGGGGAAAAGACGAAAGAAATCGTGGAACCCTCGAGGTTAGACAAAGCCTCGAGTCAAAACAACAGGGCACCGTCACATGAGTCTTCGATGCACACCCCCACTCACGAATAAACATTAACATTAGGAAAAACACATAAAATAAGCCGATCTCTCACCAAAAATTAAGGAATAAATAAGCATCAAAGCATCCCCTAAAACTAGAAACAAACTAAAACTGGAATATCGTAAAAACCAGCGAGGAGCACATAAAAAATTCCAAGAGAAAGGCAATTTTGGCGGAAATTAATCAAAAATAAGACAAAATAATACTCACGAGGTAGGCGAAGACCCACATATGACGAAAATATCAAAAAACCATGACTGAACCACAAAAAATATCAAAAGAAAGTTTGAACCTCCAGCAAGTAGAAATTTAACAACGTACTACAGAATTCAACCTCGGTGGAACCTCGGTTCAAACCCCAGGAAAACAAAGAACCGGCTAAATATAGAAATTCAAGATATAACGGAACACCCACGCGCCACCCCGTACCTCCCTCACCCAGTGAATAAGGTGCGACAAACATCACATGATCTACCACAAAACACCCCCCCCCCCCGGGGCTCACGCACTAAACTATATAAACCGCGACAGAACAAGCCATCGGGCTCTTATTGGAAATCATTCTTCAACACGAAGTGCTGCTCGACAGCCTACCTAGCTTCAATATCACTTATAAATTTAACATGTAAACGAAACCAGTGTTCTTTCTCTCAACTGATTTCCCTGCATTGCGCTTGGCCGTTAGTTGAGCGAACGAATTAATTAGGATACTCTGTGAGGAGAAAGGCTCCCCTGCATTGCGCTTGGCCGCCCCTACTCACAGCGTCAGGGCACTCTTCCATTAACGTGTCCCCACGCATAGCGCAGTGGCTACATGTCTTTTGAAGAGTGAAAGAGCACGTGTGTCACCAGGTCAAGGGAGTGGCATCCCGACTTGCTGCACCACGCGCTCAAGACTCGTAGAGTGTACTTGCGTGGGTGGGACCACGTCAGGGCCAGCAGCGAACTGCTCCCGGTCACGTACGGATACCTCGGCAGATCACGTTGATTGGGAGACCGACTCGTAAGCCCCTTAAATGGCTCGATAAGGCACCTTAAATCAACGTGAATAAATGCCTCAGTATCCGGGGTACAGGACGAGCTAGTCGGTGATCGCTGCGAACCCGGTGTCTTGTGCGAACAGTGAGCTATAGCTAGGGACCCAAACAATTACAAAGACGAGTAAGATAGGTAAGTAAATTCACACTCCCTATCTAACATTACAATGCTTGCAATACCACTCTAAACTCACCGCGTAAACACCAGCAGGGCGGAGCCTCGAAAGGCGAACCACGTGAACGGTTACTCCTAACAATAAAGCGTCAAAATAGCATATTACCAGCTAAACGTCCGATGATTATAGAAGGCCGACCGGTATATCTAACGAACATACCAAGGAACGCCCCGTATGAGGACAAGCGTATCCAGTGAGAACCTTCGAGGCCACCCCTCGTAAAATCGCATAGACACACGCGCAATCACATAATCCACCAACCGAATGTAGAGCTCCGCACAGGCAATATCCTTACAACACACGAATAATAAATTAAGAACTAAAAATTATTGGAAAATCGTGTCGCATACGTAATTTTAAGACCATCGCGTAAAAGCAAAACACGATAACCCAAATAGAAAAATTGAGTGTTAAGCTCCGTATGTGCGATATCTCATCGCCATACGAACAATCGAGTCAAAAATCCAAAACACCGAAAATAATTTCGCATATGTAATTTTAAGATAAATCGCGAACGCGATAAACCCAGATAGATAAATTAAGTGTTAAGCTCCGTATGCACGAGATCTCATCGTCATACGAATAATCGAGTCGAAACCCGAAAATACTGGAATTTATTCCACATCCGTAATTGTAATACGAGTATAGCGTAAAAGAGGATGCGACTGAAGGTTAAAGTCCATACGAACGATATTAGATCGTCGTACTAGACCACAAATTTCCATTCCAATCTCCTCACAAACATTACAAACCAATCAGCGCCTTAAGCACAAACAAAATAAAGAATTACCCACCAAATACAAAGACCAATGATGAAAGGGTAACGAATCGCATGTCCACCACGGACATATGCAAACCAATAAACCCAGACTGAGGTCTCTCAACAAAAACAAAAAATATTAGAATCAATCACACACTCTTATAATACAATAGACACAACTCCTTCCATCCAGCCCAGAGCACGAACCTGTTTCAAGCCATCAATCCTCTCCTGGTGGTATAGGAAAAACCGCGCTCGAAATAAAATTAAAACTACGCGATTTCGCCACGACCGCTTAAGCAGACGTGCATGAACCTCGCACGAAGAGGGATAAAATAAAGTGCATCAGGCATTAAAAATCGCGGAACGTTTCAATATATATATGTATACATATATAATTTAAAAAATATTAATCTGCGTAATTTGCCTTGAGTACAATTATTGTTTTATTACGCACTTATAGGGATCTTTTTCCGGAATATTTTTCCTTGATGTTAAATTAATGGATTATTTCTATTATTAGACTACTTTATCTCGGAGATTATGGAGTTCGTAGTGTTTTAGGCACGTATGATGATCTTGATAATCAACAGTATAGATCTTGCCCATGTGGTGTTGAAGGGTGTCGTCTTTTCACGTAGATGGGTCTTTCCGTATAGTTAACGGAGGAGGACTATTTGCCGTCCAAGATGGCAGCGGCCACATCCTTCCACTCAGAATGTACAACAACACTGCATAATCTTACTTCCAGTTAATAGCTCACAGATTTTTCTATGGGACATAATATTTGGATTAATATGTGATACAGTATTATTTTTCCTGTGAAAACGTATGTTATTTGCTGGCGTGGGTTGCAGGTTTTATTAATCATGCTAATAGATGCAAAAATATATATGTATGTTTTCGTTTCTTTCTTTTTTTTCTATTTATTTTATTTAGAGATGGGTGCAGAAGCAGATTTAAAAGATGATCTGACTGTTTGGGAGAAAAAAAAAAGTTCAGTACATATGAGTACATATATATATTAGGGGTACAAATTGAAAATGCGGGTTTGATAACAGATGGCGTTACTAACGCTATACGCATCAGGCAGTACTGTGACTGTGTTCATGTCAAAGCTACGTCTTATAGCTTTAATTTTCAGTATGTGTCAATTTGTCGCAGTGTCAAATTCATAGTTTTTTTGAGCTCTCAATATGTCGAGTTTCATGCCAACAAAACAGCATTTGCGGGAAGTTTTAATTTACTTCTTTAATTTGAAGAAAAGTGCTGCTGAAGCACATCGATTGGTCTCCGAGGCTTATCCGAGTCATGTTCCATCGGTTTCAACGTGCGAGAGATGGTTTGTGCGGTTTAGAAGTGGTGATTTTGACGTTGAGGACAAAGAGCGGCCGGGCCAAGTGAAAAAGTTTGAGAATGCTGAATTGGAGGCAATACTCAATGAAGACTCGTGTCAAACTCAACAAGAGCTCGCAGATTCATTGGGAGTGACACAACAAGCCATTTCCCATCGTATAAAAGCCCTCGGAATGATCCAAAAGCAAGGACATTGGGTGCCGTATGAGCTGAAGCCGAGAGACGTCGAGCGCCGTTTTTTTGCATGCGAACTGCTGCTCGAACGGCAAAAACGGAAGGGTTTTTTGCATCGCATTGTCACTGGTGATGAAAAGTGGATCCATTACGATAACCCGAAGCGCAAAAAATCATATGGTTACCCCGGCCATGCATCATCATCGACGGCCAAACCAAATATTCACGGCGCCAAGCTCATGCTCTGTATTTGGTGGGACCAGCTGGGTGTGGTGTATTATGAGCTATTGAAATCGAACGAAACCATCACAGGAGCACTATACCGAACTCAATTGATGCGTTTGAGCCGCGCACTCAAAGAAAAACGGCCACAATACGAGCAAAGACACGACAAAGTAATTTTGCAACATGACAACGCTCGGCCACATGTTGCAGCGCCGGTCAAAACATACCTACAAACGCTGAAATGGGAAGTCTTACCCCACCCGCCGTATAGCCCAGATATTGCTCCTTCCGATTACCACCTTTTCCGATCGATGACACATGGCCTAGCTGACCAGCGCTTCCATTCTTACGAAGAAGCCCAAAAATGGGTCGATGACTGGATAGCAGCCAAGCCGGCCGAATTTTTTCGCGACGGTATCCGTAAATTGCCAGAAAGATGGGAAAAAGTTGTGGCTAGCGATGGACAATACTTTGAATAATTCATTTGTTACCATTTTTTCAGAATAAACGTTCAAAAATAGAAAAAAATCCCGCATTTTCAATTTGTACTCCTGATAATATTATATGTTTTGTAACGTAAATTTTCACCTTAACGTACCACGTAACCGTAGTCGGTCGGAGCTATTTTTCCTCCCTTTATTTTTTTTATCTTTCGAGTTGGGTGCCAGGCGCGCCGGGAAGACAAATAACGAGGTTGTTGACCAGTCTAAGCCCAGGCTAGCTACAGCTGTTCAAGGCAGAGTGGGTGGTTTGGACTGTCCAGGTGATAATAAGTCAATTCCATAAATAAAACCAATGAATAAAATCGATAAATAACATCAATAAATAGAATCCGTAAACAAAACAATAAATAACTCCGACCAATACAAATCCGGGATTCACAAATGCCACTAGGGCAGATCGTTTATTTATTAAAAAAAAAGGATTACTGACTTCTTAACAAAAGCCAAGAAGCAACAATCAAAAAAATATAAAGAAAATATTCCGTAAATTATCTCCGGTTTTTAACAATGGGTACTCTGAATTAAATCGGCAGCATAAAATATCACGGCACTCGCTCCCTCTCTCACACTCTCCCGCGCAGCCAAAATCCCGATCGATTCCCGTCAATTCGAATTAATTCACCTCTAACGGAATTCCAAAGAACGGTAGAGACAAACAATATAGAGTCAAACAAAGTCAAATAATAAGTCTCTTCGAGCATTTCGCTCACGATACAGCCGATGCCGGGTCAATCCCACACACACAAAATAACTCTACAATCACGGAACTCCGGAAGATCACGTACGCGAAGCCTCTAATTGTTCGATTCTTCCAACTTGAAAGTCGTATGAAAGCAAAACCGAGAATCATTCATGAACGAAACAATAAATAACAAGTACCAATTAAATAAAGTGAAATAGAAACCAATAATAAAATAACTCACGTCAAAAGAATAATAACGACCCCTACTATAGTCAAATAAAATATAATAAAGTAACGGACGATTTAACAATGCGAGATACGTTTTGAACCGTGCAAATCCCTCGCAACGTACAAAATAGGGGACGACGGCCGAACACGCAATGCGTAAGCTTACAAAACAATAAAATAACGTCCAATATATTTAAATAAATAAAAGAAAATAAATAAAATAATGTAAATCAAGAAACGTCAGTTAGTCTGGAAAATCTGCGATACGGTCTATAAGGTTCAAATCCCTCACACACGAACACACCATGGGATGATGTACTAACGCGCGCACGTTTTAACAGTAAACCTACACGAAAGAGTAACAGAAAACACGGAGTGATTAGTTCGAGAAGCTTATGGTGAATATGCTCCATCACAAGATACGTGTGAACGATGGTTTCGGCGTTTCAAAAGTGGTCACTTCGATATTGCAGACAAGGAACGTGGAAAGCCGCCACAAAAATACGAAGATGTGGAATTGCAAGCATTATTGGACGAAGATGATTCGCAAACACAAAAACAACTCGACGAGAAATTGGGCGTTAGTCAAGAAGCTGTTTCTAATCGGCTACGAGAGATGAGAAAGATTCAGAAGACCGGTAGATGGGAACCATATGAGTTGAACGACAGGCAAATGGAAAAGCGCAAAAACACATGTGACATTTTGCTCGCTCGATACAAAAGGAAGTCGTTTTTGCATCGTATAGTTACAGGGGATGAAAGGTGGATTTATTTTGAGAATCCCAAGCATAAAAAATCATAGGTAGACCCAGGCGCACCATCCACATCGACCGCAAAACCTAATTGCTTTGGCAGAAAAACGATGCTCTGTGTTTCGTAGGACCAGAGGAGCGTGGTCTTTTATGAGCTGTTAAAACCTGAGGAAACGGTTAATACTAAACGTTATCAACAACAATTGATCGATTTGAACCGTTCGCTGCTTGAAAAAAGGCCAGAATACCGAAAGAGGCAACACAAAGTAATTTTTATTCATGACAATGCTCTATCACATACGGTAAAACCGGTTCACGACACGTTGGAAGCACTCAGCTGGAAAGCTCCACCCTATGCGGCTTACTCACCAGATTTAGCTCCTTCCGATTACCACTTTTTTGCATCGAGGGGTCACGCACTTGCTGAGCAGCGCTTTGGTTCGTACGAAGATGTGAAAAAATGGCTCGATGAATGGTTCCTAATAAAAGGGGAAGATTTTTACTGGCGTGGTATTCACAAATTGCGCGAAAGATGGAAAAAATGTATAAGAAGCGATTAAGGATACTTTGAATAAAGCACTTTTTATCAATCTTCCGAATTTGTCATGTTTTTTTAGAAAAAGAATTCGCATTTCATACTTGTACACCTAGTACAAGAATCGCAGGTACGACCAAACTCTAATTGACTTATAGGTCAGCGAAAAATAAAAGTGATGGTGGAAGACCGTAGAAAGAAGTAGAGCTCACCGGGACGATGCTACAGCGATGTTCTTCGTAAAACCTCGACAATTCCAAAATCGATTTTCCCCATCTCTCGCTTGACTTAGTTTTTTCCAATTTCATCGTCCTAAAGGAATCATCCAGTATCCACGATTCGCCAATAAATTTCGTTATGGCCAAAAGTAGAGCGTTCCTTTTCTTTCTTTCTCTCCGTCTACTAAAGCCCTACGATCTTTTCCTAGAGCCCTGCGTAGTCGTGCTGAAAGCTGTCGTGCGAGGAGGACGCAGCGCATGAATATTTTGCCGCGTTACATTTTAGAAGACCCTGTTCGTTTACCAAGTGCGGGAGTGGGGAAGTCGGGGTCTTAGAATGCGTGCACGTGGGGGTGCAGTTGTCAACACATCTCGTGTGTTCTAGGCGAGCTAGGCTAGTTCGGAGGGCTTGAGGGGAATACTGGGAGGTGGTTCTATTTCTGTATATTTGAGATTGGTTTTCAATTATTTATTTTGATGATTCTACCACTTACTGCTTGTAATATTACATGAATATACGTAGATGTCAGATATTATATATTGATAATTTGAATTTTAATACTTATACTTATATATGATCATTCAAGGTGGGTGGAGAATGAGGGATCATTGGGACTAGATCTTCTCTTCCATTCTTATTTCACTCTGAGAGGTGTATCGTTCCAATAACCTGGGGAAACATCCATTCCCAATTATTGCTTCGAATTTCTCGATATGGATAAGAGGAAACAAAATGTGAATTTGAGGATAAAAAAAAATATGTACAGATAAAAGGATTAAGACATAAATAAAAATGAAAAATAAGATTCTTAATTTGCCTGTGCTTCAATTCTTTTAACGCCTAGTGGATATGCACATTAGAATGTGAGTCACTTCTAAGTGGCGTATATTATATGGTGTTTCATTTCCTTTGCACCCGGAGCACAGATTAGGATGTAGCTAAGGGATAAATATCCCCTCACCAGGCCACAAGCGGCAGCATCGACATAAGTCAATGTCTACTACTGTATCGTTAGTGGTCGTTATAGACAAAGATGATAGATCTAGTGTTTCCGACCAGGGAGTCGGGGATCTAGAGAGATCATTCTAGTCAACAGGAGATGGTGGTGGGGTGGTAGGACTACGAGGCAACGGACTAGGCGTGGCCAGAGGCCCACCTGAATATTGAGAACTTGGGGTATTTGAGAATGCTCGAACGTTCTGCTAAGCGTAGCGAGACTGCGCACTGCAGGCTAGCATGGGCAACTGCTTGCTGTTGCCACTCAGCGGCAGCACCACGCAGGAGCTGTAAATCCTACACTAGATCAGCGTGCCAAGCAACAGGTCGCTACGCGCAAGCGCACTACGACTGCTTGGCGAGACAACGGCTGCTTCGTATAACGCAGCCATCTTGCGTTTTGCTCTCGTACAGCTCTCACCGTCAACGAGTTTTCATGCGTTCTCTCAACGATTAAGTGCATCAAAATCAGACTCAACGACGAGCTCAGCCGACCTATAGTCTACACAAACCAGCCATCATATCTGCATTGATATATTGACGTCGGCACACCGGTACACCCTCATTTGACTCATCGTGTCGTGGACCCGGCATCAGCCTGATCGCGACAGCAAGTCTCAGCAATTGCACACAATTAGTATAATCGTATGCGGTAAGACGAACGCCTCATTTACTTTCTCTTTCCCGAACGCCTTATCTATTCTCTTCTCTATACGCTTTTTCTATATTTAATTTCTACATTTTCCGGTACTTATTTATGAATATTTTTGTGTCCACTGTCATTTGACAGGTGGAGCAAATAAATGCTATTGTTGTTAACATCCGTGTACTGCGTTTTAATCCAATCTACAAATATTTGCAGTCCACTACCTCTCCAACAACTGAATTCTCGAACATGGGGAAATCCCCAAAGTCATGTGCAAGTAGCGACAACTTGGGTATCAAAAAGCGTGCTGTTCCCAAGGATCGTCTGTGGTTTCCCAATTTCCCATCACCACTCCACAATGAAAACATCGTCTTCCTTCCTCGAGAAGAAAAATTCGGCGGAAGCTAATCCTATAGGATCTAATTCGTCAATCTCGGACCAAAAGATAAAACTTTCTAAATGTTTTCTATAATTTTCAAAAGCTGGATATGATGGGGTCAATTAACTTCTTATCGGAGGTTTGTCGTCGTGACAGTCGGGGGTTGCGTTGACTCTTACTTCCAATCGAGAGTCGAAACGTTTCTTGTTGCAAGGAAAAGGAATCTGTCGTGGGTCCGTCCCGATGGGAACGTTTCGCAGGGAATACCTCGTATAAATCGGCACTATTCTTACCATCTACGGGGATACTTCATACGGATATCACCTACTTCCCATTTTTTTATTAATCACCCTGCAGTCAAAGCAACTAGCTTCGTCATCTATTCCAGTACAATAAAACCCTGCCGCAGCTAGTTCTGCGGGGTCTAAAAATGTAACTGGCCAATTGTGATAGCTGTCTAGACGGATTTGTTCAAATAAAAATTTGCCACGTGGCCCTTTCCGTGACATGATTAAAGTATAAATGTACACAAGATTCACAATTTATGTTTTAAGAGAAAACCTAAGAGAAAACCTAAGAATTACTATTATTATGATTTTTGTTGCAATTGTCGCTGTTATTATTAGTCTATCATAAATATATTATATAATAACATAAACTATAATATAATATATTATTTTTTTAATGTTCAATTATTTAATTATCTATTGATTCCAAAGGCGCTAGGGTATTTCGTATGTCGCAACTATATTATGATAGGGTTATCATTACTGTCATCATATTATAGCACTATATGTCAAAAATTATTATTATAAGACTATCAATACTACCATCCTCTTACTATCGTATTATAAAGGTATTATCAGTATTATTATTACTGTTGCGTTTTCGCTTGCCTGATGAATTATTTTGATCTGAAAAATATCGAAAGAGGATGAGTTTTCACTCGAGACAGGGGTAAAATAACCAGACGAAAGATGTATACGGAGAAAATGATCTTTATTCCCATTTTCATTCGCTCAACTACAAAAAAAAATATATAAATAAATGAAAAAGGATTTTAAAGGAAATTATTGACCGGCACGTACAATTATATTAATTACGTGCCACGAAATGTGTGAGAGAAAACGTCAAGCAGCTCGCGCTGCAAAACACGCCACGAGGTGAGACTTTTGAAGATACACAAATTGAGATTTCTCCACTTCACCAAGAATGAATTTGTATAAATGATTAAGGTGCCCGTTTACCGATTAATTTGAGTCCTGTTCAGCACGTTTGAGTTAAGTATATCCGAAGAAAATAGTGAAAAATTTTCCGAGCTGAGAAGAGGCTGGTGTAACATTCTTAGCGGTTTTCACGAGAGTAGCGAAAAATATCAAGATAGCTGAGCTGTATGAAACCGTCGTTGCGCGACGACGCCGTCAAGCGAGAAATAGATCTTAGTGTCTCGCTTGAGAAGAGTATTCACGAAGTGCTGCCTTGGCTGAGCGGACGGCAGCCGAGTGCAGCACAACACTAGTAGCAACGAGCTGCCGCACGGCGATCATAGTGATCGTGCATCAGCTGATTTCTCAACAATTCAGTACTTTTTATTAACTTTTCTTCTGTTTTTTTGTACATTACCCCTTTAATAATTTTGTTGCAAGGTTTTGAATCCGGTCGTGGTAATTCTCAGAGTTTCACAGTCCGCCCTTAAAGTAAAAAGTCCAGTTTGTTTACTTTGGAATATTACTGCGTTCCAGAGTCTATGTTTGATTTACTAAAAAACCAGGCCTTTCCTCAATGATAGTATTTCCACACGGTTGATCCTAGTGAAATAGCATATTTCCCAAAATTATAATTGATTCTTGAAATTAATATTTGTTTGAGAATCCATCCAGATGTAGTTGGTATGACCTGTGAATATATTGAAAATTATGAGGCTTTATTCACAACAGGAAAAAATAAAACCAGACAGAAAGATGGTTTATAGAGAAAGTGGTTTTTATTCTACCATCCGCTCTTTCACTACAAAATATTTAAAATAGAAAAAATAATAAAGATATAAAATGAAATACAAAAAAATAAACTCAATTGAGTTTTGGTTTGAGTGACCAGCACGCAATTATGTTAGTTGTGTGCTGTCTTTTATTGAATGTAGTGTACGTCTTGCAGCCTGCGCTGCATCGCACGCCACGGAATGAGAAATGTGAGAGCGTAGAATATTTCACTTACTCTCAACAAATTCTCTACAGGTTTACAAGAGAGAAAATACTGAGAGCAAGTGAGAGCACTTGCAATTATATTGCTTGAGTGCTGGATGTGTGATATGAAACAACATGATGCAGTCAGCGCTGCATAGCACGGCAGAGTGAGATTTTAAGGATGCACAAATGATTAGAAAATATTCACAGTACTTTCCCAGCAAGTTTATTGGGGAAAAGTACAGTGAATAATAGGCACACGCGCAATTATATTGATCGAGCGGGCAAATTACGATGAGAAAAACGTGGTACAGTCCGTGCTGCAGAGCACGCCACAAAGTGAGACAATTATGAGGATGCACCGATGAGATTTTCACTCCTCATCGTCATTGAATTTACTGTGAATTATAACGATGTACTTGTACCTGATTTTGAGTCCTGGTGAGCACGAAAAGCTGAGTAGATCCGGTGGAAGCAGTAAAAAAGTCCGAGAGTGTGTCAGAGATGAGTGCGCTGTTCGAGCGGGTTTTCACGTAAGTGTCAAATTTTTCAATATGGCTACACTTTACGAAAGCATCGTTGAGCGCTGAAGTCAAATGAGTGAGATACAGAGAGCTATGCTGAAGTCAAACGAGAGAGCGCGAGCCTCTTGCTTCAAGCAGCATGTCCGCGAGGCACTGCCTCGGCTATCTCCGGCATAGCCGAGCGCAGCACGCTACCCAGCAGCAACAGGTCGACGCACCGCGAATATCGATCGCCGTGTGCCAGCTGATTTTCCAACAATATTCTTATCGTTACTCATTAGGGAAGTATATATGGATTATTAATAAAAATGTATGTATATTTTTTTCATTTATTTATTTATTTACTAGTATCGTACCCGGCTTCGCCCAGGTTTATTTTTAGTATCGTTACCTTAAATAAAACCAAATGCTATGATTTTCAAATAGAATTTGTATTTATTGAACGTTGAAACATTATCATTGAAGTATAGTTTACCAAAGTCAATCCTTCAACACCTGTATATAAACAATATTTTTTGTTGACTTATTTTCATCTGCCAGCACATATAAGTTTTTAGGTGTCTCCGCCCGTGACATTGCTACGTATAATTGTCCACGACTGAAATATTCATCCCTTAAATCAATTCCTACCACATTGAGTGACTGCCCTTGGGATTTATTGATCGTTATAGCGAACGCAAGACGAATCGGGAACTGAAGGCGTTTGAATTGAAAAGGTAGATCATTGGGAATAATTGGAATTCGGGAATGAACACATTTTTCCTTTTAAATGTACCAAACAAAATTGTTACCTCAATTATATAAGTGTTCATCGCCTTCACAACCAAACGCATTCCATTGCATAGTTTTGGAGGATCCAAATTCCTTAACAACATAATAGGGCTTCCAATCTTGAGTGTGATTTTATGTTGTGGTATGCCACTTGGATTGAGCGTATTTAAGAACTCAACTGGATAACTGGTGGCCTCTTCTTCGTCTACCATCTTGTCAATTGAAAAAAATGACTTCGATTCAACTGGAATCATTTCTTGAATGGTGAAATTGATTTCGTCGACTTTAGCATTAATTGGTGCAAGTATTGCTCATTCTCGAAGCCAACCGTGATCTACAATGTGTTGTGTTAGATTTCGATACACGTGGTCAATCAGAATTTTAATGTTTTGACATGTGTTGCAAAAACCTTTATTCAATTTGATTTTCCAGTTTCCACCTCAAATTCTTCTTTTCCGTTGCCAACACTCAGCAGATTCCTGGAAAATTGCTGTGAGTCGAATCCATTTGATTGTTTTACCCGCATGTTTGTTTGGAGCTTTATGTTTTTTACAAATCTCCACAGTTGCGATGATTTGATACAGGCTTTTATCTCGTCGTACATGTTACCTCTAGGAATGACTGGCAGTGTTTGACAAAAATCTCCAGCAAGGATAACTAACAATCCACCTATAATGTTATTATTTTCGCGAATGTCTTGCAGTGATCGATTTAAAGCTTCCAACCCATGTTTATGCATCATTGCTACTTCATCCCATAAAATCGCCTTACATTCTTTTAATACCTCCGCTTTTCCAGTTTCTTTCTTAATTCCGCATACTGGCGTCTCGTTGTGTATGAGGTCAATTGGAAGCGATAGTGTAGCATGAGCTGTCCGACCGCCGGCCATCAGGGTAGAAGCGATGCCTGAAGAGGCCATTGTGAGTGCAATTTTCTTTTCTTCTCTGATTCTAGCAAGTATTAAGTTGATAAGGAAAGTTTTGCCAGTCCCGCCAGGTGCATCTATAAAAATTATGCCACCTTTTTGTCAACCAAACGCTGAAAGATTTCATTATAAATTTCTCGTTGCTCTGCATTCATAAGTGGTTCATTTATTTCGACGTATCTGTTCATTTTGTCAGTGTCATATGAAAGCTCACGCAACATCTCTCTATTCAAGCTGTCTGTTGTTTTACGTGATGGGCTTGGAATTCCAAATGCTGTTAAAAGTTTTCCTGACATATCAATAACTTTGTCTTCGATCATTATCAGTGCTTCGTTGTAGATTTCATCTGTGAAATCTAAGTTCAGATTGGGATTTTCTCGTTGCAGACGTCGCAGAATATCTTCAGACATGCAGTCCTTGTATTTTTCCCACAGAGCTTTTGGATTGGACACCTCGCAGCATGAGAGTAAGATAGCAAAAAGAGTTCGAATTTTTGAAGGTGAATCTGATTCTTTCGCTTCGTTCAATGACTCATCCCACTGGTTGTCATTCTCTAAGAGCCCCATAGCCAAACATGCAGCGTGATATGTCTCACATAAATCTCCATTTACGGCCCGTAAATCATTAAAACTTGTAGGTCCCTTGATCTTATGAAGAAGCATTCGTATGTAGTAACATTCTAAATTCCTCCAATGGACTGTATAGACGCGACCAAGTGCGTCACCAGAACGGACGCCGCCATGTCCTTCTACAATTGAGCCTCGTTTGCGACGATTGAAGACTTTCTTCGATTTGTCCCACGTAAAATATTGCGGCACTTCAAAATATAGCAATGTCTTCGCAAAGTCGTCTCTTTTGCACAGTTCAAACAATTCTGTTAAAGTAGATTTTGGTGGATTTGCTAGGCGGTCATCTAGATTGTTTTCATTAAAGTAAACTCTCTGGCCATTCTCCAAATGTACATCAAGGTGCATCACAGTTGAGTAGCGTTCGTGAATTGGAAATCCAAAAGTACGCCACGCGCTTCATTACTACTTATATATCGGCCTGCTTGATATTCAGCGATTTCATCCACATCATTGTCACGGGATTGAGCGGCAAATACACGTTGATCAGAGCCCTTGTGTACATATTTGAGAATGTACTTGATCGATTTCACTGAGTTGCGACACTCAACGTTAATATGGGCATCAAACATCTTCAAAAGTAATGGACGGTAGGGGACAATCCATCTATTGTCAAGCTCAACTTCTTGAGTTTCACACCCTGACCTTAATTTAACGTATGCTGTAAATCCACCATCTTCAGGCTTACGGCGACGGTAGAGCGGATAACCATCAGTCGCTGCTTGCGTTTCGCTTATCAGTGGTCACGGAAGCATCTTTGTGCACTTTCCATCCTTCATGCATGGTGACTTTGGATTCAACGAACCGCACGGACCGTGCACCATGTTTTTCATAACGATATTGTTTGAGAATCCGCTGGATGACGTTGACAGATCTGTGAATGTATTGAATATCCATGAAAACTCACTCTCGACAAGGTGATAAAAAAAACCAGACACATTGATGTTTAATTAGAGAAAGTGTTTTATTACACCTTCCGCATGTCAGTATGCAAAATACAATTTATGTGTTATTTAGAAAATTTCAAAGTAAACAATAAATACAAAAATAGTTAAATTTAAGAAACGACAAAAAATGATATAAAATTTATGCACTGACAAATCAAAGAATTGAAAGCTGTATATAAACAAATAAATTGGTTTTAATCTATGAGCTGAGAACCAGCACATAATTATATTAATTGTGCGCTGTGAGCACTGAAAGCGGTGCGCGTGCAGCAGTCAGTTCTGCGTGGCACGCCACGCTAGAGAAAAATGAGTGTGCAAGATGTTATAAATTATTCACTGCAAGCTCTCAGCAGTTTAGTGAAGAGAGGTTACAGTGAATAGATGCGAGCACTTGCAATTAAATTGCTTGAGTGATCTACATGTATGAGACAAGCTACGCAGGCAGCACTGTGTAGCACAATACAACATATACTGAGGATGCACGAGTGAGCAGTGTATAGTCACTGTACTTTCCCAGCAGATTTTCTGGAGGAAAGTACAGTGAATATAAAACACCTGCATAATTATATTAATTATACCGGCAAAATACAGTGAGGAGAACGTGGTTTAGCATGTGCTGCAGCGCACGCCACAGAGTGAGACGAGAATGATAATGTACCGCTATTTTCCTTATTGCCTATTGCCTTTGTGATACACTTGGCCTTGTATGGAGAAAGTTGGCATGAACCCTTTGTTTTTATTCATTGGCACGGATGTACCAAAAGAAGTCATTTGAAAGCTTGAATTATATTTCCGTATAAGATTGCGAAACTCCTTTGATTTTTGATGATCACGATTCATCAGACTGTTTAATGGCTCTGGTAACTTGTCGTAGTTGGGGAACTTGACTTTTCCGTTGGAACAACATAAACCGGGTGTTTCTCCTTTAAATTTGAGTGCTCCACAGAAATTACACTTATTGTCCATATTACTAATAAGAACTTGCGGAAAATTCATGTATTCCAATGACGGATCATAATTAAATGCTTCTTCTCTCAGGTAAAGCCAGTTGTTAGCTCTCAATTTTCTTTGTCGCTCCCTTTTTATTTGTAGGCGGACATGAGTTACATCAGGTGTTTCGATTTGTCGTGACTTGATGATCCTTTGTCTATTTGCTTCAAGACGGTCGGATTTTTCTTCAATAGTTTCGTTTTGAAATGAGGTTTGTTTTCTACGTCTGTCTGCTTCAAGCTCTTTTTCTTTCAGAGCTTCTGAAGCATTTTCGCGTGATACTTTTTTCTTTTTCGTATCAATACGGGTTGGATTAAACACGGCCCGTCACTTTCTGGGCATTTTTCGTTTTTTCTTATTTTATTTTTAATGACTTAACTGTTTACTGCTTCACTAAAATGTGATTTGCATTTGAAAATTCATGTCAAACAAAAACAAAATTTCCGTTCACCGTATCATAGTAACCTTTTCTTTTGTTAAAAAGCGCAAGCTATACCTACTACGAAGAATAACTTTGCTTTTTTAAAAATAAAAATTAAACGTCAAAATTCAATAATACTCTTAGAAAATTCAAATGTCCGTAACTCCTTAAGGACTCAACTTGAAGAGCTGAAAATAGTTGCGTTGACCTAGAAATCAGGAGACCTTTCCAAAATGTCCAAGATCACCTTCCTAGCACGCTCCGTCTACGAGGAGTTTAAGGGACGGCAATCCACACTTTAAGAATTATAGTATAGATTATTCTTTTGAGTGTAACTTAATATTATCGTATAGATGTGAATGATTAATTTTATAAAGTAACATAATTATGCAAATCTTTATTATTCTTACAAGGGGACCACATGGTCGTCGAATTTTTGTAATTTTTTATACTCATGGTACGTAAAGTTGAGACCCCAAATATGAATATCCCCAAGTAATACGACGCCATATTCAGAAATTCTCGAGAAAATCGACTTTGAAGTTAGAGCGAGCAACTGAAATAGAGAAACAAAAACCGAATTTTCAACTGAGTGAATAGCTCAGTGGGTAGCGCTGGAGTGTGGTAATCACTAGGTAGTGGGATCTAGTCTCGCTTTGGTCACTTTTTTTTCTTTTTTTTTTTTTCCAATTCAAATACCTACGTATTTTATATTTAAAATTCATTAAATATTTGCTAATTACCATATTATTATTAACAAATTATCATTTTTTATGAATATTGCACGTGTTATTACATTTATTTGAAATTAATTTTAAAAAATGACAAGTAAAGTTTGGGCAACGAAAATGAAAAAACCTCGGGTAGAAAAATAATGTTTTTTTATTTAAAGTTACATCGCATCCATTTGTTTATCAACAGGATCGCACGAGCCACAGTGATAAGCGTCGTAAAAACACGGGAAACAGAAATTTTCATGGCATCGAGCACACCGCACGAATGCTGCGTGTTTACAGACGCATTTTTTTTTTAAAACATCAATCGGAAAACAAACTTCATTGACGTCTTCAAAGATTTCTCTAGTATCACAAAGTTTTGAAGCGAACCACGCATATCTGATCATTTTACCGAAGATCGGAGAGGATAACTGATGATGAACGATTGAATGAATTTTAATACAATCTTCTCGATCGTTGATTTCGCGGCCTTCTCCGATCAGGTATGCGCAGTTTTGCATACGCTTGATGACATTTTTTACTTGACGGTAAAAATAAACATCGCATGGCTGTACTAACGGAGTACATTTCGGAGGAATGACTTGCACGGTGCAAGTCGGCAGGCGCTTATCATCGCGAAAAATTTCATTATATATGACGGGATTTGTTTGTCCACCCCAAGAATGAATAAGCAAAAGAAACTTTTCTTTTTTTACATATGGTTGCATAGCGTTGATTAAAAAATCTTTATACAAATTATTTAATGCATTTTAGATATAAAATACGTAGGTATTTGAATTGGGAAAAAAAAAAAAAAAAAGTGACCAAAGCGAGACTCGATCCCACTACCCAGTGATTACCAGACTCCAGCGCTACCCACTGAGCTATTCACTCAGTTGAAAATTCGGTTTTTGTTTCTCTATTTCAGTTGCTCGCTCTAGCTTCAAAGTCGATTTTCTCGAGAATTTCTGAATATGGCGTCGTATTACTTGGGGATATTCATATTTGAGGTCTCAACTTTACGTACCATGAGTATAAAAAATTACAAAAATCCGACGACCATGTATTCCCCTTGTTAGTATTGCTAATATAACGTTAATACTCTACTAATTAATAAAGTATTCCTTAATGCACCTTTATTATTCCTGAATCGAATTTAATTTAATTTAGCTTGTTTAATTATTTATTCATTTTATTTACTTGTTTATTTCTATAGCAACAATCACTAAATATAGAATCTGCAATGGAATTGTTTATTTTCTTAATCTATTTGAATGTACCATCACGTCTCTTTTTGGAAGTTTAATACGTACATTGCCTTTTGTTAATATAGCTGTTATTTCATGTGGACCAATGTAGTGACTACCACGTTTTCCAAGTTTAGATCCTTTCAACAAAAATACTAGGTCGCTGATTTTAAATTCAATTGGATTTATTGGGTCTGGAAAAAAGTTCGTGGCGCTTTTCCCGATAGATGGCATCAATTGCAAATAAGTCAGGAAACACAGATCGCAGCGACACTACTAAATGCTCGTTGGGAAGGTGACACTTCGAGCGTTACTTAGAGTGTATAAACATCGAAATTGGTGTAGTGGTTGGAAAGTTGTTTGCGTTTGAAAATGGAAAAAAGTAATGAAAAATTGCGCTATATTTTGCGATATTATTACGACAGAGGGAAGAACGCTGCGCAGGCTTATGAACAAATTTGTGCTGTGTACGGGGAAGGTACTTTATCAAAATCTGCTGCGCGGAAATGGTTCGCTCGCTTTCGTTCTGGTAATTTTGATGTGAAAGATGAGTCACACTCTGGTCGTCCAATCACTGAAAAAGTTGATGAAATTTTTTAAAAAGTCCAGCAAGATAAGCATATCAGCAGTGTCGATATTGGTATGGAGCTAGGCTATGACCATAAAACTGTTTTGAACCATTTACACAAAGCTGGCTACAAAAAGAAGCTTGATGTATGGGTTCCTCATGAGATGAGCGCGAAAAACATTATAGACTGAATTAACATCTGCAATGCGCTGCTGAAGCGCAACGAAATCGAGCAATTTCTGAAACGTGTCATAACCGGTGATAAAAAATGGATCACGTACGACAATCGGAAGCGTTAAAGATCGTGGACAAGGGATGGGGAGCTGTCACAAGCCTTCGCGAAGCCAGAATTGACGGCGGAAAAGGTGATGCTGTGTGTGTGGTGGGACTGGAAGGGAATCGTCCACCATGAGCTACTTCCAGTTGGTCAGACAATTGATTCTCAACTCTACTGTGGACAACTAGAGAGATTACGCCAAGCAATTGAAAGAAAACGGCCTGAATTGACTAATAGGAAAGGTGTTGTCTTCCATCATGATAACGCCCGACCACACACTTCTCTGATGACCCGTCAAAATTTGCGAGAGCTTGGTTGGGAAGTTTTGATGCATCCACCGTATTGTCCAGACATAGCACCCTATGACTATCACTTATTCTGATCGCTGCAGAACTCTCTCAATGGAATTAAGTTGCTTTCAAAAGAAGACTGTGAAAACCACTTGATTCAGTTTTTCAACCAGAAACCACAGAAGTTCTTCACCGATGGCATCATGGCTCTACCCGAAAAATGGCAAAACATTGTCGATAATAATGGAGCATATTCGGTTTAAATAAATTCATGTTCACACTATGAAAAAAACCAGTAGAATTTTACTAAAAAAACGCCCCGAACTTTTTCACAGACCCAATATTTTGCGATCTTGATATTGTTTTGATTTTTGTTGAGATTTAATCGACTTTTGTCGATCAATTTCTTGTATATCGTGAATTTGCGTGACTAATTGGATTAAGCAGTCGCCGTATGTAGCAATTTTCTTTCTATTCAAATGGTGACATCCCAGAGGGGACTCAGGCTATTTTTCCAAACACCATTTCATAGGCTGTGTGCTTGGTACCTTCGTGTACATTCATATTGTAATTATAAATAGCCATTTGAACCCATTTGTCCCAATCGCTTTGCTCAGTTGTAAATTGTTTGAGATGGTTAATAGCGTGTGGGGGTGAAAAGCGGTGGTTCTAAGTTTCCGAATTTTAAATAACTTCACTATTCGCTTCAAAAATTTGCTTAAAAAGTTGCTACCTTGGTCAGTAAGCACTGCCTTAGATGAACCAAAATAACAAATGAAGCGTTTGATAAATACTTCCGCAATAGTCACTGCTTTTGCATTAGGTATAGGAATGGCCACAGAATATTTTGTTAATTGGTCTTGAATGGTCAATATGTACTCGTTCTCGTGCTTGGTTCTCGGTAAAGGACCTACTATGCCCATAGCAATTTTATCGAAAGCGATGGCAGGCGTATCCGTTATGATCATTGGCTGTTTAGTTTTTACGCGAACTAGTTTTCTGAATTGACATTGTAAACATCGTTGAATATATAATTGAACGTCAGCTTTTAGATTTTTCCAATAATATTCGTGACGGATTCTTTGGTATGTTTTGTTGACACCTCTGTGTCCGCCTATAGCTGAAGTGTGCATTTCCTCACTAATTTTTATCTGATATTCTACGAGGGATCATCTAGCAAGTCCTTTACAAATAATAACTTTTATTGTGCAAAAATTAATCGAATTTGTGTGATAACATCTTCCCAACGTATATTCAAAATAACATCTGATTTTGCGATACTAATAGTTTGGAATGATAATTTATCGATTAAATGTCGAGCATTTTTCAATGTTTCTACTGTTTCCTAAGATTAACGTAGGTCCTTCGCCGAAACCGTCAGTAATTGGTAGGGCTATCATGAATCTATTACTTCGTTTTGCAGTTGATTGAGCTTATTTCTACTTGACATTTTTTTATTGTGACAAATCGTTATTATCGCGGAGTGTATGTATATCTATAGCTTCTGTATCAATAGGTTGACACTTGGTAGAAACAAAATAAACCAGGTTATCTCTACGAGTATGGAACAAAGCGCGTGATTGTCTAATGTTGGAGGCTATAACTCTTCCTTTGGGAAGCTCACGAGTGGTAGATGTGGTAAATAATCTAATTTTCGTTTCTTCGAGTTCGAGTTCCTCGTCGATCGAGGACTTGGTATCGCTTACTTCGAGAGGCTCAGGGGTACGTTTTCTCTGGACTAGCACGCTCCTTTTGTTTCGTGGGATATTAACGTCGGGTATAATTTCATCAGTCAACTCTTCGTGGCTCGAAAAGATATTGCTTATAGATGTTTCCGGATATACGATAGGCTCAAGAGAACCTAGGTTATTTACCGGAGTATTAGGTAAATCCATCTCGTCTTCTATATGCGCGTGAAACGTTTCGTGGTCGGACTAAATTTCGAGTGACCCATGAGAAAAAATAAGTTCCGTAGGCTGCTCATGAGAGTCATTAGATTCCCAATCCCAATCACATTCCTCTATTTCATAATCGCACAATGTATGATCCTGATAATTTTCAATAATATCATCATCATTGTCATGTTGTTCTTCTAATAATCGAGTTAGCTCTGCAATCATCAGTTGATGCTTAGGCTTCATATAATTGCCAGTTACGGGATTTATTTGAATAGTAGAATAGGCCCAAGATCGCGAGACTTTTGGGCATGGCCTCCCCTCTCCCTGCTGGCTTGTGATTAGTCCCCCACCTCCTTACCCCTACCTCTCCCCTGCCCCTGATTGGGCCCCCCACCCTAAGCCCGTGACTAACGCGCCACCTAAGCGACACGTGCGCCATCTGTTGGACGCTGGACCGTAGGTTGTTGCGATGCGCCATCTATTGTAAATAATCCATAGGAGGTATGTTACCGATAGCAGGTAAAACAGAGCGACTATTCGACGGTCGGTAGTATAGATTTGGTGCAGCTATCGATAAGTAGTTTGGATCCTACATGCGATATTACAGATTGGGCCCTGCCATCGAAAAAAAAGATTGTAGCTTATCATCGGTAAAATTAGCATCCGGTCGTGTCCTATCGCCGATAAACAGATTGGATCCTACACATCCGAGGTTTTGCTTTGTACTATTTGACACTAATTGAAAATAAAATCTTTCGAAACTTTAAATGTAGTTAAAATTATTATGGTAAGTAAAAACACGTGTAATTATTACAAATTTGGTAAAAAATGTTTTGTTTATTTGAAAATATTGCCAGACATATAAGAAATGCTTGTCTCATTTTCGCGGAACTGATGATTTATAATTACATCCTATGATATGCGTTCTCGAACCTGGTGTGTTGTGATGTAAACGGCACGGCAGGTACGTGGAAACCTCGGGGTCATTCTTGAGGTGTTTAGGTAGTTTGACCCACAGAATAGATATTTTTGCTCCCCAATGTTTCAACAGCAAGGGTTTCGGGATGTACACAAGCTCCTTTTGGTGAGTTTCCAAGGATCCTTGGAGAGGTCGATCAGGAGTATACTGTCAGGGGATCCACTATGGTTACAAAAAGAGTAAAAGATGATTTCACCACGGCGTTTTCTTTTCAACTAACATTTTCTCAGTTGCTGCGATTATATATACACCCGGTCGTTCTCTCAATAGTCTTCCAACACTCTTATAGTAGATACTACTTCTGCCAGTTCTCTATAGTTTGACATGCCATTGTATTTACAGCGCGCGCACGTGCCATAATATAAATAAGGGTAGCCACAGGTGTTTTTCTCATGGTATACAAATACTGGCTAGCGCATCCTCCAGTGTCAACTGTATTCTTATTTCAACGATACGCTCCTAGAGTTATACAGGGTGCGCCATCTCAATCTGGTGGATGGAAGTATTGAATAACTCTGACAGATTTTAACCGACCAGCGTCGTACAACACGTTTCGTATAGGTTATTTCAGTACAATTTCAACCATGTATCGCTATACGCTAAAAGAACGCGCCAAAATAGTTTCGCTTTACATTGAAAATAATCGTTCAGTTGTGTCAACTCAGCGTGCGTATCGTAAAAAATATCGTGGACGTTCTGCGCCCAAAGGCGACACTATCCGTCATTTAGCTTCAAATTTCATGGAGCACGGGTCTGTAGCGAATCTCCAACATCAAGCTCGACTGCGTCCAGGTCGTTCAAATGAAAATATCGAAGCTGTTCGACAGAGTGTTGCAGAAAATCCAAATGTCTCATACCGCCGCCGGTCTCAGCAATTAAACATCAGTGGAACCACTTTGAGAAGGATTTTAAAGCAAGATCTTCACATGTTTCCGTACAAAGTGCAGTTGACTCAAAGATTATTGGAAACTGACAAGCCGCGACGCTTGGCTTACGCTAATAACGTTAGTCGAATCAAGGAAGCTGAGCCGGATTTTTGGGAGCGAATTCTGATGACCGGCGAGGCTCATTTCACCCTCTCTGGCGCTGTCAACAAACAAAACTGTCGCATGTGGGGCACCGATAATCCTCATATTATTCACGAAACTCCATTGCACGATGAGAAAGTGACAGTTTGGGCCGGTGTTTGCTCAAAAACCACCATTGGACCATTTTTCTTCAGAGCTGGTGAAACTGTCAATGGGGATCGATATCGGTGGATGTTAGCATACTTTGTTTTACCACAAATGCGTGAAAAAGGTCTTAAGGAATTTTGGTTCCAACAAGATGGTGCGACATGTCACACTGCGCGCTCAACAATGGACTATTTGCGTCGGAAGTTCCCAGGACGTGTGATATCAAAGAAAGGTCATATTGACTGGCCACCAAGATCGCCGGATTTGACTGCACCGGACTTCTTCTTATGGGGATTTTTGAAAAAGAAAGTCTATGCCAACAAGCCGAAGACCATAGAGGAGCTAAAAAACAACATTCAAGCCGAAATCGCAGTGATATCGCCCGAGACGCTGGCAAATACAATGGAAAATGCCGAAAAAAGAGCTCATTTTTGTCTCAGTAATAAAGGCGGACATTTGATCGATGTGGTTTTTGGAAACTAATCAAAATAAATTGTAATGAATCAAATTTAATAAAAAAATACGACTTTGTGAAATCTGTTGAAAATTCTCTAAGTTATTCAATACTTCCATCGACCAGATTGAGATGGCGCACCCTGTATATAGGCATCAGGTGTGTGTCATCGGGGAAAATGCAGCATAGGGTGGAGAGAATAATAATGAGACAAAAAATACAAAGTGTAGAATTTATTCATAGTATTTTACAAGTAGCATCCAAATCATACTGTACAAGTTTGTACACAGGTGTTTCTATTACATCCGTAGCCCTTTATATTATTGTTTTTTACATTATTCATACGTTTCTTTTTACGGTTTGAATATTTTAATCGTTTGTAGTATTGTGCAGCTATGCGATCATTTTTTAACCTGTTTATCGTAAAATATTCAATAAAAGCATCCAGAGTATAACCACGAACCATAAATTCAAGAAACATTGTTGGATAATCAGCTGGCGCACGGCGATCGATATCCGCCGTGCGTCGACCTGTTGCTGTGTTCTAGCACGCAGCGTTCGGTTGGGCCGGAGATAGCCGAGGCCGGGCTTCGCGGAGCCGAGGCTGTGCCTCGTAGGCATGCCGCGTCGAGCGAGAGGATGTCTCTCTCGCTTGACTTCGGTTTCGCTCACCGGCTATCTCTCTCAATTGACTTCAGCGCCCAACGACGCTTTCATATCCCGCAGCCATGTTGGATATTGCGGCACTTACGTGAAAAACCCGCATCGAACAGCGCACGCATTTGCAAGGCTCGGACAATTTTCACATTTCTCAACCGGATCATCCTAACTCCTTCTTGCTCACCGGGACTCAAATTAAGGTAAGAGTACACCGTTATAATTTAACATAATTCACTGACGGCGAGGAGATTCATAAATATCGGTACATCAACATAAAAGGTCTCACCCATTGACGTGTGCTGCAGTACGGGCTGCACCACGTTCTCACTCAATTATTTGCATACTCGATTAATATAATTGCGTGTGTTTTACCAATTCACAGTACTTTTCCCCAATTAAACTTGCTGGAAAAGTATTGTGACTTCAGTCTAATCATTTTGTGCATCCTCAAGCTCACATTGCTATGCTCTGAAGCGTAGACTGCTTCATAGCCTGTCACACTAGAATTAGATACAGTGGCCAGATTTTCATCTGCTAGCACTCACTTGCTGCAAATTCTAATTCCTTGTCTCATTGAGTATTTGGTGACAGGCATTGAATTTGTCTACGCACTCATCTATCTCATTGCGTGGCATGCTCCGCAGCACTGGCTGCAGCACGCACACCGCTCTCAGTACCTACAGCACACAATTAATATAATTGTGTGCTGGTTCTCAGTCTAGATAGTCAGAATCAAATTCAGTTTATTTGTTTAAAGACATTTTCTAATTTTCTGAATTTTGGTGAATTTATTTATATAATATTTATCTTGTAAAAATTCAACCTCATCTATTTTTGTATTTATTCTTTTATCATTTATATATTTTCTAAATTAAAACTTATTTTTGTATTTGACATGCGGAAAGTATAATAAACCGCTTTCTCAAATTACCATCTATGTGTCTGGTTTATTTTCACCCTGTCTTGAGTGAAGTTCATTAGTTTCAATATATTCACAGATCTGTCAAACACCATCAGACGGATTCTCAAACAAACATAATGCAGTATTCACTACATACTTTAGCCTTGAGTGATTGAAGGGGTTGTGTGTTCCACTCGTAGCTTCGACAATTTTGCCGTAGACGATTATGGTGTTGCTTGATGAGTTGGGGCAATCTATAACTATCGGAAAAGTTTCCATGGCCATTTTTATCAACGTAATCAGCGACCCAGTATCGGCCCGGTAGATTATGATCGTCTGTATTTAGTACCAATGCTGCGGGTTTAGACCAACGACTCGGAATGCGATCGGCAGGGAATACTCCTCTCGTCTGAGTAGATATTCATTGTAGAGCATCGAATATCTCCTGGCTGTTCATACTGCTTGGACAGTTGCTGTTGACGGTTGGGCTACGATTGGCGACGTCTCTGCTGATGATAATGATGGTTGCGTGGTGGTGGTGGTTGCGCTGGTTGCTGGTTGTGTGCGTTACGTGGTGGTGGCGACGATTGTGTAGCAGGTGGCGCGACTACTTGTTGGTCTCTGCTTCGGTAATGTACCGTTATTTCATCGTTAGCCGGTACAGTTCTACCATACAACGGTACCTCGTCACTGACTGATGATGGCGTGATATCGTTGAATATATACTCTACGATTAAACATTTATTTATAACACGTTCTTTATTCGATGTGTCGTGGTTCGGTGATTTTTGCTGATTTTTAATCGACGTTGATTTATCGAGAGGTTGCGAATAAACGGGGCTCACTGCGTCGAGTTCTTTGAAAAGGAGCCAAGATCGGAGTCTTCTTTCGAAACACCATGATAAATACAGTAAACGTTATTGATGGGCATATTTTTTAGCGTCGGACCCTCATATTCTTCCAAATTGATGATTTCACGGGCCAGGACATCACGAGAAAACTTGGCTTTCTGCAAACCTCTTGTGTACATACATAAGGCGTAACGACACAACAAGCGCAGATGAGCGTAAGCTTTGTTCGATGGTGTACGTACTTTCTTTGGCAGACCACCAAAGTCGTATGGCGGTGAGACAAGCCAGTGACCATAATGTTCCTCTTGAAGAGTAATCAGAGCTATCTGCTTTAGTAGAAAACGGTTGTTTGCATCATAGAGTGCTTGAATATCTACTATAACGTCCATTATGAGGGTTTGATACCGGACTGATACCAGGTGTCGCTGCGTAGACGTGTTTTAAATACTACAGTGGCGCGCGTGTGGTACCCTCTCACGCACTCAAATCTATAATGACCTGCCGTGTGGAATCTATTTCTATTACATTACCATACTCGGCGTATACCACACAATTTAATGTAGATGTCAACGGCACTGCAAACCGTTCTTCGACCCTTACACTGCCGTGTCTTCCGAGATTCCAATGACCGAAGCAACTTGCTGATAAGTCAGGTGTCAAAACAAAGACATACAGACAGTAACCTTTCGGATATTTGGCCCTGGTACTATCTAGACCCTTATTCTGAAAGTGTATACCGGTACCGCTAAAGAGTGTGTGAGAACTATCTACCCAGTTTTCGTTGCCACCAAACGACGGTTGAAGAGATTTGCTAGGTATTTGTTGACCATCGACGTATAGAGACAGAAAATTTATCGAATAATTATTAAAGTAAAACGGGTTTAACGTTGTACTGCCGTTGAATGCACGGTTATTCACAAACCCAAGAATTATGTCAAACATACCATGTGTGTCAGCGTACCAAAATGCGGTCGTTAAGTGAGAATTTTTAGCAGCCGATCCATAATTGAGTAACGTTTCAATATATGCTCTGTAGGGGTATGCAGTGTTTGGCCATGCCACGAGCTTCTGGTTAAAATATACGTCTACCGGATTGAAAAGGCTATGCAGAAATTTATTAACAGGCGCAGGAGTGTGAGTGTAAGAACGACATTGTTAGACACTTCCAAAAATATCGTTGGGCTTTGCTCGTTTGTGTCTGCTGCTTCCTACACGTCTCTTTCTCTTTGTTGTTCTCTTCTTTTTATTCTTCGGGCTACCGCGATGCTTCTTTGCAGCAATACGTCTACGTCTCGTTGACTTTTTCTTCTTCTTCTTCTTCTTCTTCTTCTGCTTCTTCTTCTGCTTCTTCTTCTTCTTCTTTTTCTTCTTCTTCTTCTTCTTCTTTATTCCTAACAATTTTCTCGAAAAAACAGTACGTATTTTCGTCGTCCGCGTAGGTGAGTGTCCTGATAACGACTGCATTATGCGCGCTGCGCTTACAGCGTTATATCCTGAACCAATCATGAGAAGCGACATTTTTTCATTGGCTTTTCGTTGTAAATTATCTCCAGTTTCGGCTTCACGTCGACGCAATGACTCCCTGAATAGTATTTTATGGCCGCTTACATCCTCGATAACGTGTAAACCCGTGCGAATGGCTTCTTTCCCTATAGCCTTAGCACCTCTGGTCAGCAGTGGTAAAACACTTCGAAATAGACCCCCGAGAAAACTACCGATACCGTCACCGCGCTGATGCGGGGAACCCGCAAACACGTTACGTATATAACCGTTTCTACCCCCTATTTGATTCTCATAATACGTCGTATACTGAACGCACATATTGTCTAATTGAGTCGTTTAAAATTAAGCGTTAGCGTTAACGTTCCATACTCGAATCCAATAGGATTACCCAGATGATCTCTTATATCCACCTCAATCGTCCTGAAGCAATTGTTGAGTAAACCTATGTAATTTGACGATGAGAAACATTTTACTTGCTTTGTACCATACGTGTAGTTTTTTGTATTTAAATTTACAATCCTGAGTAGCGCTGTCTGTGTATCACCTACCGTATACGGTAAACAAATATCGGTATAGACAAAAAGCTGATCAGGTGGAGCCTTATTTATACAGGCGCATACACATCCTACGCGTGGAACGCCTCGCATAAGCTGCAGGTAAATACCCATTGGGGTTTCTCGGTCAAGCAGCAGTTCTTCGCGTTTCTCGAAGCTCAGTATGCGCGTTCTTTTACTACTCATTCGTAATACCTCAGGATAGCCTAGAGGCTCAGGGCACGACTCTGTTACCTTAGCCTTAAGTGCAATGTAGCCTTTGGCCATTCCAACATTTACCATTTTTATGCCCGCTTTTCGCAGCCACGGTAAATCATTGATATTTTCCACAATTTCCTCATGATTTTTGTACAATCCTCGAGGTGTTCGGTTTGTAGTAACTTCTTAATTCTCACAAACCACCCAACCGAATATCGTATCGGCTTCTTGTAAATGCGTCATTGTACAGGCTATATGATTTTCCGATAAGCCCACAACCAAGTGACCCTTTAACGATATTTCGCGTGGCAATTGAGTTGTAATATGCGTAAAATGCGTTTCAACACGCAATTAGACGAACATTTTAATCACGTTCCGTTTTATATTTTAACCATAGCCCCCCTCTTCTCTAGCTATAAATATATTTTTCCTTTCGCCTTATACACTGTATAATCTACGAACGGTAGCGAAAGTCCTTTTAAAGATGGTTGAAAAAGTTGAAGCCTACGATGTGACCTCGTATATTCAGGGTCTGTGGTCGTCGTATCATTCGTGTCTATTCATAAAGATACCTGCGTATCGTATTGTGCATTACGCAATTCTGTGGTAACCATTTTGAAAACCCCCTAAATGTCAGACTTTGCATTCCAACTTTTTCTGTAACAAGTTGTGGGGCGAGCATTCATTATTTTAATTTTTATATACGTCTGTTCACAAGATAGTAAATACGAACTCTTCTACTTCTACATTTTCGAAAGCAACCTGTATTGTCAGAACGAGCATCCCTAATTTTAACTTATCTATACACCTGCACTTTCTGTCTACAGTAGCGTAAAATTATTTACATAACAGTAAATACAAGCTCTCGAACTCCTTTATTTTCGGTAGCAGTCTGTATTGTCAGACCGAGTATCCCTTTAATGTAAGTATTGTAATTGTAATTTTAATGTATGTATACTCCTACACAGCCTGTCTACAATATAGTGAATATGACGCCTTGCACTCTTGCATTTTGGAATCAAGCTGTATTGTCAAAACGAACATACATAATTGAAATGTTCATCTGAACAGTCTGTTTACAATGTGACAAATACGATTCTAGCAGAGGGTCAACGCAGTAAGCTATACACCTGTTTTCCTCACCTCCATTCTATAATATACAATATGGTTGTCCATAGTTACCTATAAATCGAATCGCAAAAAGGGATAACCGGCAGTCAGACCCGTGGAATACTAGAAACTACAACTATCATCGATAGATTTCCGACCACCATCTCTTTCGTCAAGTTTACGCGTGTTGCTCAATATGAATTCCGCAGATATGGGTGTGGCCGCCATGTACCGGTTCATATGTGCCGATGAGAAGAAAAAGCTCGAGGTACCACTGCTTCTCGGTACAACATACATTCTGAGTTATTCAGAAACAAAGAAGATAAGTGTGCGACTTCAGCCGCGTGTAAACGGCTATGTCGTACCAATCATCACGCTGCAGAATAATAACTCATCGGGAGGAATAATCCTCGAAATCACTACCTGGGGTAAACTACAAGATGCACTACCGGAAATAGACTCATATTTCAAGGAGTGTAGTAATTATGGTAAGCGGACCGCTCATCGTATCCCAAAGACCCTCAAATTTGGAGACTTCGAGGTATACTTTACAACATCGTTCTGGTCCAAATCCATTGTATTCGATCGGTGCATTGATAAGACAACTACTGAGGACAGTGTCGACCAGAACGAAAAGAGTCAAGTGGAACCACCGCCAGCGAAGATGAAGAAGAACATCTATTCACCGGCTATAGTGATGCAAAAGAAATCATTTGACTGGCTATGCGCCGTAACAGTGTGTTGAAGAGCGCTTGAGACGGCTCCAACGCTACACCATTTATGTGAAAATCTTTATCGAAATTCTATGTGCTGAATTACTTATTCATACTCTCGCTAAAGAGCTAGCCGAAAATGTGGATCAAGTGCGCGTTAGCGAACTCTGAACATAGAATAGCTCTAATCTGTGGGATGCTGTACGCCATCGAGTCGATCCTTCATTCATTGAATATTTCGATATACTGTTCCTGGAGTTCAAGGTATTTTGTATTCCATTCATAACACATTAAGTGAAAAAATTACTCACAGACATTTCTCTAGTAGCTTCAAATCCGATCGAATAATAATCGAAGAATGAGTGTACAAACTAGTTAAAAAGTAGTATTTAATAATTCACATAACACATGGTTATGAAGATAATAATTAATTTTATTAATTGTAGATGATAAGATAATTATTGTATGACTTTGCATTAATTATGTGTTGCCTCGTCTCGTCGTCATCCCATGTTTCGCTTAATCTAAATTAGAGTTATTAAATCTGTATACATAATGCTATTGTCAATAAACATATTTGTTCTTCAAACGTATTTTTACCTATTATTATTATTATTAATATCAACAGCTGGTTTGAGTGATTCAAAGATTTTATTTTTAATTAGTTTCAAATAGTGAAAAGCAAAACCTCGGATGTGTAGGCGCCAAATCTGTTTATCGGTGATAGGACACGACCGGACGCAAATCTTTTTACCGATGACAAGCTACAATCTTCTTTTTCGATGGCAGAGCCCAATCTGTGGTATCGCCTGTAGGACCCAATCTACTTATCGATAGCTGCACCAAAACTACACTACTGACAGTCGAATAGTTGTTCTGTTTTACCTGCTGTCGGTAACACACCTTCTGTGGATTATTTACACAGATAGTGCATCGACAACAACCTACGGTCCAGCATCCAACAGATGGCACACGTGTCGCCTAGGTGGCGCGTCAGTCGGGGACTTAGGGTGGGGCGACCAATCACAAGCCAGCAGGGAGAGGGGAGGCCACGCCCACAAGTCTTGCGATCTTGGGCCTATTCTTCTTTAAATAATGAAAATACCGTCATTTGCGGTTGTTTTTTCGGCTGGATTTTTTCGAAAGTGCATCAGCGTTAACATTAGTTTTCCCGGCTTTATATACTACATCTTATTCGTATTCTGCAATCTTTAGTCTCCAACGCAAATGACCGTCCGTTGCCCGTCGAAACCATAGCAGTGGTTTATGGTGGTTACTACTGTGAAATAATGCCGATATAAAAACCGCCGAAAATGAAGTATAGATTATACTACAGCTAATGCTTCCTTTTCATACGTATCGTATCTTTCTTCAACCTCACTCAGAGCTCTAGAGGCGTTGGTGCATGGATGGTCGTTGTTGATATCTCTTTGTGAGAAGATGCTACCAATAGCATAACCTGACGCGTCCGTAGTTAAAATGAATTGCTTAGAAAAATCTGAATATTGCAAGACTGGAGCGGTACAAAGTTTTTCTTTTAATATTTTAAATGACTCTCGTTGTTCAAGTTCCCATTCGAATTTATTTTCTTAACGTAAGAGAGACGTCAGGGGTTTCGTGATCTTGGCATATCCTTCTATGAATAGCCTATAATAACCCCCAAGATCCAAGAATTGTCAGATATTTTTTATATTTTTAAGCACTGGGTATTCACGTACTGCGTCTAATTTCTTAGGGTCGAGAAAAACTCCATTGTTCCCGATTATATGCCCCAAAGACGAGACTTCCTTTTTCAAAAATTCGTTTTTATCAGTTTGCAATTTTAGATTCGAGACTTCTAGTCGTTCAATCAATTCTCGACATATTATATATTCTCATGTTTATCGAGACTACGAGCATAATGTAACATAGTTACATTCGCTAGCTAACTTTTATTATATCGGACGGCTGAAGAGTCAAAATTATGTTCAGAAGTGACGAGTACAGCGGACGCTAGGCCACCGAACCCGGACCTAGCGTAAAAACAGGCTACGTCACACCTCCGGAATTCCCTCGCTGCTGTAAACAGCAGGTCAGCGACCGGCTGGCCTCGCTTGGTGGCGAGGGGAAGACGGGTGGCGCGACAACGGTAGCTCGCAAAAATCATGAGAACTCCTCGGATTTAAAAATCGAAGCCTCTGATGATGTAGAGGGGATCAGGTTGGGGGGGGGTCTATAAAAGAGCCTGCGCGGAAGGAAATACTCTCTTGGTACAAGTCTCTTCTGTACTGACATTTTTTCACAAGTCTCAGCAGTTAACAATGAAGTGATTTTTCTTAAAAGTCAAAATTTCGAGAATCAAGTAAAATTACATTTCGTTAAAATCCGTGGTCCCGGAATTAAGAAAAGAAATTGAATCGGTGGTAACAAAGACTGGAGAAGGAGAATTGGACCAGCGAGTCATTTAAATAAACTAAAAAAAGATAATCAGTAGATAGGTTTAAAGTGATAGATAAAGACAGGTTCAAAATGAATAGGTTTAAGTGGATAGAATTATGTGTAGGAAACTGATCAAATAGAATTAAGCAAGTAGTGTTTAAGAAAATAAAATTAGGTCGTGTGGCTTTTAAACCGGTATATAAATAAGTATTGAACAGGCATGCGAGTGGAAAAGAGACAGTGAGAAGGTGTAATGGGTGTGAGAGAGAGAGAGTGCTATGAATATAAGTAAGATATCGCTTCGAAGAGCGAGTACAACGCGTTTAGCTGTGTGTAAGTGTTAGAGTAACTGGGTCAATACCAATGTTTAAAATCATAACAGTTATTCAAGCCTGGGATACCAGGAATTTATGTAGACGTAAAATAAGATAGGAATCGTGAAATAATCCTCAGAATTAGGGAGTAAATGCATTGTACGGGTTATCGATAGCAAGAAACCAAGCATTGACATTTTTATTGAAATTGTTTTTGTTAATAAACCCTATTCTCACACACCTCGAAGTCTAATATTAATTAGTCCTGTGATTGAGCCCGAATTTCCCACGAAAAATAAAAATAATTGTTAACGATAAAGAATTACCGTTACAATAAATAATATTGAATTTGTTGTGATTCCATTACGTTGCAGAATTTCTCCGAGATTTATAGAGATGTGTTCACTTACAAATTGTTTCCTTAGAATATTCGGACCCGCTTCTGTGTCAACCATAGGAGCAACTGAAGATATTATTTCCGATGCCGTTACTATAACTGTCGGGACGCTACTTTCTCGATGCAGTAGTATGTTAAGAATTCGGACTACTCGCGGTTGGGATTCTCGGCTGTGATAGAAATGACACGGATCGTATGCATACTCTGCGAGATTTCTCCAGGCGCAACCGTTTCCCGAATTTTCGTATTTATTCTCTTTAATACGTCGGACGAAACACTCCCGTATTAAATGACCTGGTTATTTGCAATAATGACACTTCCTACCCATATCGGTGAGCCTGTCATTAGTATTATGAAAATTCCTTCGGTTATCAAATCGATTGCTAATCAACGGTTACGAATTATTATTGCGAAATGGACAAATATGGGCTCCATGGCCTTCTTTTTTACATATCTGACACGGAATGTCACTTGAATTCTGATATAGAAAATTGTGCGGTACCTGTTCTTGTGGCAAGGTCATCAATTTAGGGGGGGGGGGTTCAGAGGGAAACATGAACATCTATTAGCTAAATGACCATAATTTTTACAAAGTTAACAATATGCAAATATATTTCCCTGTTCTTTTCTTTCCGGAGGAAAAATGTTATAACAACGATCGGGAGTGTGTCCGCGCTTATTACAGACCCGGCATATAGTAAGTAAAGGGTCTTCGAACTCAGGTTTATTGTTCTTTAAAGGGAGAAAGATATAAAACATTTGTCCGCCGAGTGTCCAGTCTTCTGACAGATCTGACACATGCACGATCCCTTATCGATATTTTCCGAGTTTTGTAAACTGACAACCAATGCTTGGCTAGACTTCTGGACCGAGCATTCTTTAGCATTGTGCCCTTTTTCATTGCATGGCTGGCAATACACTACTTCGTTTGCCACCACGTGCACTCTCCGTTTCGCCTCAGGTTTATTGACCTTTGAACCCGAAGTTTCCAGCCCACCACTACGCAGAGCTGCCTGTGACACTAAACTTTTTTCTGTTTGAATAGCGAGTTTAATTAATTCGTTAAGATCATTGTTCGGACTTATACGTTGTTCAATTTCCGGGTTTAATCCGTGTAGAAAATATGACAAAAGACTTTCTTGAGTATTATTAATAAATGCGGCAGTCACAGGATTATCTTCGCTCGCATCATAATTTTCGAGTATTAAGTTTCCCCAAGCCTCTCGCGATTGGAATATGCAATGGCAAACTCGTATTCTCTTTGATACATGGATCCTAATTCCCCTTGAAGTTTATACACGTTTCGCGTAGGTGCATAAATATCTTTAAGAGATTTACCCAGATCCTCTATTGTTTCGAAAATTTGCCCCTCTATGGTGCGACAAAGTTCGCCGATTGTTTTTATGCGAACTGCTTTTACTAAATTCGTTTCGGCTTCTGGCCCTATCATTGCCAAGGCATCTTTTCATCCCTCAATAAACACACCGAGATATAAAGAATGACCGTCATAATTCGGTATGATAGCCAGGGCTTCTCGAAAAAACAACGTTTGATTATTATTAACCATTATGGGGGGTGTATTTGGTGATGAGTCGTTAGACTTAATTAGGTTTTTAACTCGAATTTTTATTCCCCTCATTCTGTTCGATGTCTTATCTGCGCTTGAGTCTTTGCCCGTGGGATAAGTAGAGCAACCGAGAGTGGACAAATTGTAATCCGGCAAAAGGTGTAATTTTTTAGCAAATTTTTAGGTTTTATATGTGAGGATAATTTCCTTTAATGTGAGTTTTTCACAATTCTCAATTATTCCTGTTGGAGTTGATAATGATTCTTTGCGAACGAGGGAAGATGATCTAGGAATAGTTTCGTCGAAAGGGGTAGATCCGCCTACTGGCGTGTAAAATATATCGCTGTTAGCTGAAGGGATTATACCAGGCGTAGCGCTAGCGACAATCAACGTTGTCTGTAAAGGTGTATTCGTGTTTTCGGGTTCGCTTAGAGACTCGAAATTGTCCACGATACTTTCGGGGGACTTTACTGACCGACCTAGGTCTTCGCTACGGGGGGTGGTATACTAACACTGGAAGATATTTGTTGATCTCGTTGTCAAGCCTTATGACAAACCACACTAATGACAAAGGGTTATTTGGGGACTTCTAACGTTTTAAACCTTCGTCGTCAGAAAAATCCCTGATTCGTAAAGGATTATATTCTGGACTTTAATATTTTCCAAACTTGCTTTCTACAATTTCAACTGTATCGGATGAATTTGTCTCGTCTTCTTTATTCTCTTGGGATCGAGTGATGATAATATTGTCAGAAATTAACTCGAGTGATTGTATGTTACTATCTTGATCAAACTTTATTACTTTCGCCTTTTGGGTGGGAGTTTAGGTTAACTTCTTCTGAGTCTACGGTTGACAGAACAGAATTCTTATTTGAACTGGTGGAAAGAGAAATTTTATGGGAAACTGGTGTTGGTATCGCGGGAGATCATCACTGAGACTATTACTTGGGGACCCGGTTATAGTTTCAAGTGTAAAATTATTGGGATTATCCTTTAAAAGCCTTTTCCTTCTTTCCTCAAGATACTCGTGGATTACAGAATCACCAATTCTTACCTTTGAACAAGTTGACCTTCTTTATAAGGTATTTTATACGTGTATAAATTGGAGTATACCGCATCAAAGAGACATGCGACAATACATACTAGTATTAAGAAGTAGTAAGAATATTATTACGGTAGAAGTAGGGCAGGAGAAGAAGACGAGAATAGGAATAACTTAATTTTTATTATATGTAACAAAAAGAAGAATGATTGTTGGATAATCAGCTGGCGCACGGCGATCGATATTCGCGGTGCGTCGACCTGTTGCTGCTGGGTAGCGTGCTGTGCTCGGCTATGCCGAAGATAACCTAGGCAGTGCCTCGCAAGCAGGCTGAATGAAGCGAGAGTGAACAGCGTATGCATTTCAGCATCTCTTGGAAAATTTTTTACTGCTTTTTATCGGATCCACTCAACATATTCATGTTCACCAGGACTTAAAACTCAGGTAAGAGTACACCGTTTCAATTTATCGTAATTCAATGACGGTGAGGAGTAGAAAACTCACCGGTACATCAACATAAAGGTCTCACACTGTGGTGTGCTCTGCAGCGCGGGCTGTACCACGTTTTCACATTACCTGTTGCTCACTCAATTAATACAATTGCGTGTGTTTCTATTACTTCACTGTACTTTCCCCCAATTAAGCTCGCTGGGAAAGTACTGTGAATTTATTCCATTCATTTGTGCATCCTCAAGCTCACTATGCCGTGCTCTGCAGCGTTGACTGCATCACGGTCTGTCAAATCAAATTTCCAGCAATCTAGAAATATATTTGCAAGTGCTCTCACTCATTCCCTGTACATTCTCATACATAAATCTACTGAGTATTTACTGGGAATGAGTGATGTACTCTACGCTCTCACACTTCTCATTCCGGAACGTGCTCTACAGCGTTGGCTGTACCACGTACACTACACTCAGTACAAGACAGCACACAATTAATAAATAACTTTTAAAAAAAACAACCGATTTCCATATATGAGGTGTTTTTATTTAATTTGATCCTTTACAATTCATTTGGGCTAGTTTTTTTAATACAACATCAATCAAGTGGCCGCCTTTATTGGCCAAAGCAAAATGTGCCCTTTTTGCTGTGTTTTCCATTACTTTCTCGAGCATCTCATCAGGCACCGGGGTGGCACCTGGTGATCCCAATGTGAAAAAGGCATTGTTGGTCCCCGATGGCACCACCACTGCTAAAAGGACCCGATCACCAGCTCGCCTGGAAACCGAGCTGGTGCTGAAGGTCCAGTCTCAGCACAACCGAATTGAAGCGCTCCACCACATCTGAACGACGCTAGCTGATGAAGCTCAACCGACCACGCTGGCGTTGCTCGATACGCTGATCGAGCAGATAGACGAGGTCCATGGGGATTTTCGTAAGGAGCACGAGCTTCGGGAAAGTTCATGGCCCGCGTCATACCACGACCATGAGTAATTTGCAAACAACTTGCAAATGACCGAGGCAACGCTTGCACTCAATGGCAAGATTGCAATAAGGCAAGCGATGGAAAGGCTAGCGCAACCACCGCAACCTGCACCAGTACAAACTCGGCCTTGATCTCAATTGGACGCATTCTTTGTATGACGCATGACACCTGTCGTGGGAGATACGAAGTCTCTCGCATTATTGGCAACGAACGTGTCTGAAGCCAACACATTTTTGACTACGCTGACCACGAAGGAGCATCTTTGGGACTACGTGTTGGTAAGGCAGATGAGCAGTCACCTGGACCGACCCACACGAGATGCTTGGGAAACATCTTGGGGCGTTCACCGGAATCTCCGACCTTCGCCAGGATCGAGGAATTCGTTAAAACAAACATAAAAACATTGGAGATGGTGGAGGCTACTCCAACACAAATGACTAACTCAAAACGGACGTCGTCAGCGAATTTGGCTCCTGTGAAGGTCAGCACTAACCGATCGATTGTGCACCATGCGACGGCAAGCACAGACAACATGCTTGCATCAAGAGGCACCGCCTGCAACCTCCGATGCCGCTCAACCACTCGCTGCACAGTCGTCAATAGAATTGGGTATTGACGCAGTCGTTCACTCCGCGGTTCAACTCACAAACACATGCTCAACGCTACGAGCAACTCATCAGGCATGTCTTATCATTTATCCAGAGTCGGAATTGACTTGTATTACGGAAGAGCTCTTCCGTAAACTCAATACACCACGCAAGCACTCATCAATTTCGATCACGGGGATTGGCGGAAGACACTCATCGCAGACACGTGGGTCAGTTCAACTTACCATCTGCTCCACTCACACCAAGGAGAAAGTCACGGTACTGGCTCACATACTCAACACATTCACAACTCATTTACCATTAATTGAGTCAGGACATGGTCTCACATAGTGAAACTGAAGCTGCAAGATCCGGACTTTCTCAAACCACAGTCGATTGATATTATAATTGGTGCAGATATTAATGGACAGGTTATCAAGCCTAACATCATCAAGGGCACTCCATCATCGCCTATCGCACAATTATCAATATTTCGATGGCTCATCATTGGACCAATCAACTCATGCCATCTTGAAGCACTCACTGTTCATCACGCTGCAGTGCAACGCGATGATGAGGCATTTCAAGAGGTGCTCACGAAATGCTGGGTTCAAGAAGAGCCACCAAAAGATAAGGTCGATCAACTCACACCAGAGGACCAGGCTTGCGAGGATCATTTTCGCAACACGCATCAGCGTGATACTACTGGACGGTACATTGTTCGGCTTCTTCTAACTTCTTCGCCTGCAAATCTCGGCAAGTGATATGCAAAAGCGCATCGGTATCTGCAACACATCATACGGAAAATCTCAAATGATGCTGAATACGGTCGGCTCTACTCTCAATTCATGGACGAATATGAGCAACTTGGTCACATGGTGAAGGCTTCAACATCTTCTTCAAGAGAGACACAGTATTATCTGCCTCGTCACGGTATTCTAAGACCAGACAGAGTCATCACCAAACTACGAGTGGTACTTAATGATTCTAGCTCCACATTATCTAAGCAGTCTCTCAATGACATCTTCGGAGGGGCGGATACCATTCATCAGCTCATTGAAATTGATCAACAGCTCAAGGACATGTGCATGGCTGGCGGGTTCCCACTCGCCAAGTGGCTTTCGTCGGACTTCGAGGTCCTTACTAGTTTCTCATCATCAATGGCAAGCTCATATATTTCAATGGACGACTGCGAAACGAAATTCTCGTTTTGACTTGTCTTCCCCACGAGGGCAAGTTTACATTCTCATCAAGGTTCAACTTAACTCAAGAAATTTTCACTAAACGCCTCGTTCTTCCAGAGGTGGCTCAACTCTTTGATCCACTCGGTTTTTTCTTACCTGTTGTGATCAGACCCAAGATTCTCTTACAAGAGCTCTGACTTCACAATCTCAAATGGGATGATCCACTGCCAATCCAAGTCTCATTTCATTGGGTTGCCATCAGAGGAGATCTCACCAGCTTGGCCAAGCTCTTAATTCCACGGTGGTTTAATACATGGGACGACTCAACAGTGGAACTTCACAGATTTTCTGATGCATCTCAATTAGCCATGGCTGCAGTGATTTATATCACTGTCAACTGAACATCCATAGGAAAGGTGGCTTCACTTGTTTCCTTAAAAATCCAGGTGGTAGCGCTTAGGAAGCTCACCATACCACGACATGAACTGACAGCTGCGCTGTTACTTGAAAAATTGGTTGCATACGATCAAGCCGCGCTCAAAGTCGGAATCTCATCAACTCACCTGTGGACGGACTCGTTGGTAACTTTCACGCAGATCAAAGCTCATCCAGCTCAGTGGAAAGATGATGTCTGAAACAGAGTAGCTCAAATTCAGAAACTCACTCGCAATGCTCAATGGCGTCACGTATCAGGCACAAATAGTCCATCTGATTGTGCCTCACGGGGTATCTCAATATCTCTACTGGCTTCTCATTAGCTGTGGTGGTCAGGTCCATCATGGATGGTGAAACCTGTTGATTTTTGGCCAACAACATCTACTGCGCATGAAGATTTGAGCATTATGGAAGTCCGACCGGGGGTAGCTCTCCACGCTGCAACTCTGACGTGTGAGTGTCATTGGGATCTCATTCATCGGTGCTCATCACTCACTAAGCTGTGGCGTCTCACCTCATTTTGTGTCAGAGTAGTGACCAGAATGAGGAGGAGGTTAGAATCGGCTGGAACAGCTCCACTCACAGCACAAGAGATGGCTGCAGCCAACGTCTTCTGGACGAAAGCAACGCAAGCCGTGTTTTTTAAACACGAATTACAAGTACTGCAGTTGTGCTCTTTTCTGCCATCCTCTCACGCCTTCAGTCGACTAACAGCTTTCCTTGACCAGGAGGGTGTAATCAGAGTGGGAGGTCATGTTGTCCAATCAGCACTCCCATATGAAGGAAGGCATCCTGCCATTCCACCTCGTCACTCTTGGTTCTCAACTCTCATTATAGATCAAGCTCATCTGCAGACTCTTCACGCAGGCCCTCAGCTCACATTAGCTCAAGTACGGAAGAGCTCCGCTGAAAACTCATATTTTGCGTTGTGTGTGCTCGGCGAAGAGGGATTTGGGGTCAACAATTGATAGGTCAGCTACCTCTTTCACGAGTCACACCAACGCGTGCATTAACTCACACAGCAGTTGACTACGCCGGCCCTTTCACATTCAAAACTTGGAAGGGGCGAGGAAACAAAACACACAAAGGCTGGATCTGTGTCTTTGTGTGTCTCGCCACTTCAGCTCTCCATCTCGAGGTAGTCAGTGACTACTCAGCTGATGGCTTTCTCTCGGTGTTCAGGCGTTTCTCATCTCGGCGCGGCATTCCTCATATCATGTACTCTGAATGTGGCACCAATTTTGTTGGTGCTCACAAAGCCATACGTCAGTTGTTCAGGAAAGCCTCTCAAGAGCATCACGTAATCGCATCTTTACTCGCAAATCATCACATTACATGGAGGTTCAATCTACCTGCTGCTCCGCACATGGCTGTCAAATGGGAAGCCGCCATGAGATCTATCAAATTTCATCTTCGACGAACAGTCGGCGACAATGCACTTACTTTTGAGGAGCTCACCACACTGCTGGCTCAAATCGAGGCGATACTCAACTCACATCCTCTGGAACCACTTAGCGATGACCCTGATGACTCATCAGCTCTGACACCTGGACATTTTCTCATCGGTGGGGCACTCACAACAGTCTTAGAGCCAACCTTAGAGCATTTGATAATCTCACGACTCTCAAGATGGCAATTGTTGCAGCAAAAGGTGCAACAATTCTGGCGTCAACGGTCTGCTCATTATTTATAACGGCAACAGTCAATCTCAAAGTGACATCACCCTAACAACATCATTAAAATCGGCTCTTGGGTTCTGCTCACGGATGAACACTTTCCCCCGTGCAAGTGGCCAGTCGCACGGGCCGTCGATTGACTCTTAAGGATATTGCTGAGACTTGTGGGATATCATCTGAACGAGTGCACAAGATTTTACATGAAGATTTGGATATGAGAAAATTAACCGCGCGTTGGGTGCCGCGCTTGTTGACGATCGACCAAAAGCGCATACGGACGGACATGTCGCGCGAGTGTCTTAGCCTGTATAAAAGAAATCCAGCGGAATTTTTGCGGTTAATGATAACCGTCGATGAAACATGGGTACACCACCATACATTTGAGACCAAATAACAATGAATGCAGTGGGTTGCGGTGGGGGAACTAACTCCGAAGAAGGCAAAGTTCGCTCTCTCTGGAGGAAAAGTGACGGTGACAGTTTTTTGGGATAGCCGTGGAATAATTCTTATCGATTAACTTGCACAGGGTGAAACAATCAACGGACAGTACTACGCTATATTGCTGAATAAATTGAAGGCCACAATTAAGAAATAACGTCCGTATTTGGCCAAGAAAAAATCTTGTTTCACCAGGATAACGCTCGGGTTAAACGTGCAAGATCGCAATGTCAAAATTGAACGAATTGAAGTTTGAATTGCTTTCTATAAGCTCACGTATCTTAATTTCATTCACGCGGGTTCCAACTCCTTATCAGCAAACGATCCCGGCAAAAACTTTTTAAATATCAACCCAATGACCGTAAAAATCCATTTACGGGTTACTGGAATGGCAAAACTAACAGAACTATTTGCATAACATTAACCTTCACAACAAACAGTCTTCGGTTTGTAGATTTTTAACACAATACATAATAAACGTGAATGAATTAATTATACTTGTGCACTTTGTTCATGCTGATGGTTAGTGGAGATTTGTAAGGATACAACTAAGCATCATTATCAAAAATTGTCACTCGAGTGTCCAAAATGTTAGCGTCCCACTCGCGTGTCTATATAAATTTGTTAACTAAACAAGTAAGTTAAATTTGAAAAAACCAATTTTATGCATTGGGTAACTTTCTATCTGTAATATTCTATCTGGAGGCGATAATCGAGAGGTGTTTCGGAATCGAAAAGGCTGGTTCTTTCTGAATGTACATGTACAGGGTGCGCCATATTTTATATCGGTATGTAAACATTGAATAACTTTGACATTTATCAACCGATTGACTTGAGTAGACATGTTCTTGAAACGTCAACTCAGAACAATTTTCACCATGAATCGCTTCATACCGAAACAACGCGCCGAAATGGTAACGCTGTACATTGAAAATAGTCATTCAGTTGTGTTAACTCAACGTGCATATCGTCGAAGCCCATTTCACACACTCTGGTGCCGTTAATAAGCAAAATGCCGCATGTGGGGAACGGAGAATCCACACGAGATCCATGAAACACCATTGCATGACCAAAAAGTGACTGTTTGGGCCGGCGTTTGCGCCAAAACCATCATTGGGCTATTTTTCTTCAGAGAAGGCGAAACAGTCGATAGGAATCTATATCGGTGGATGTTGGCTCATTATGTCTGCCCACAAATGTATGAAAAGGTCTGGACAGTTACTGGTTTCAACAAGACGGTGTGCCATACCACACTGCAAATCAAACAATGCAGTTTCTGCAACAAAAATTGCCTGGACGTGTGATGTCAAAAAATGGCGACTGACTGGTCACCCAGATCTCCAGATTTGACCCCTCCGGACTTCTTTTTGTGGGGTTATTTGAAAAGCAAAGTGTACGCCAACAAGCCTCAGATCATTGACGAGCTAAAGGCAAACATCCGTGCCGAAATCACCGCTATACCGCCCGAGATGCTAGAAAAAGTAATGGAAAACGCAGCAAAAAGGGCACATTTTGCTTTGGCCAATAAAGGCGTCGACTTGATTGATGTTGTATTCAAAAGCTAGTCTAAATAAATTGTAAAGGACCAAATTAAATAAAAATACCTCATATATGAAAATCGGTTGTTCTTTTAAAGTTATTCAATGTTTACATACCGACGTAAGACCAGGTATTAGGTTAAAAAAAATCAATATTTTATTGAAATCACTTTACATCTGTCACATGCAGCATCCCTGCAAGCACCGTTATCTTTGCGCGGAGATTCCTTCACCGTTAAATTTATTTTTTTCACTGTCCGATCGTCGAGAGGTAAAAGCATTACAATATTCATGGACTATTCTATCGTTTTTGATTACACTATCGCTAAAGAGATTATTAAATCGCAACATGATGAATCTGCACGACATAAGATGCAGGAATACGATACGAAATTGTCCTCACACATCCAACATATTACTCTGTAGTTGCTCGAAACCGTAGCGTTAAGGTAGCAGTTTCTTTGTAGCAGTGCGAGATGTTGCGGTATAGACGGTGGTAGCCCGTAGCTATTAAAGTACATTCCTTTTCCATGATGGTCAATGTACATGGTGATCAAGTGCTCTCCAGGAACGTCGTCGTTATCCGTGTTAACCAGTCCGGACGGTAATGACCATACACGAGGAATTCTGCCAGCAGGGTACAGTTGAAGGTGATAGATACTGCAGACTCTCGTAGATCTGTCTAGTGTTAATTAATGCTGAACACAATATTTAAATGATGACCTACGCTTTGACAGAGGTATACCTATATGCAAAAATGTATTACACAGTATCGTCGGTCATGTCACGACTGCATGTTAAAGATTTTTCTATTTTTTATTCCCTTCCTCTTCGTCTGCCGAAAAACATCTACGTAATATTTTCCTTCAAACGGGTGCTTGCGAAGCCAATTGTCTATTAGAAAAGCCCGGCGTATTGCATAGTACAAAGACGCTGAATCGCTTATCATAGCGTGTCTGAAGCAGATTTCGGCATTCAATTCTGCGATGGTGCGCCCTCCTCATCTTCCAAATTGAAAATTTCACGACTAGTAATATTGCGAAGAAGTATAGCCTATTCGTGACTCCGTGTATAGATACGTCTTGATTTCTGCGAAATTAACAAGTTAGCGTATACTTATTTGCAGCACACATCGCCCTTGTACCATTCAAGACTGTGAAAAAATTTTGACAGAAGATGCCTCTGGCTTCTCGAAATCTGTATTAGTTCGACAAAGTGGCATAGTGGTCTTACGATCCAGTGAGAAGAGTACGGTCTACCCGCTGCTGCCAAGGCAATTTCCTTCGGAATAAATTCAGAGTCTTTACCACGCATTCCCTGTATACCTACGACGATATCCATTTTCACGTCTAACCCGTGCAGATGCTCAAGTTTGACTGATTTGCTACTTACAAAGGCGTTTCGACGCCGCTTTACACGAGACAATTTTATCCCGAAATCAGCATATTTATACGTTTATACGGTAAAATCCACCATTACCTGGTGAGAAGCATCGATTTCAAGGACATTATCACATTCCCCGTAGACGATACAATTTACCGTTGAAGCAAGCGCCTCCTCAAATCGTACCTCTATTCTGAGGCTATCATGCTTCATTAAATTCCAATATGAATTGCTGCTCATCAAAAGATTGTGTATCAAATCGAAAGCAAACAGACAGTATCCATCGCAATAATTATCGCGATCGATCGAATTATCATCGTTCGAAAAATGTATTCCAGTTTCCAAAAACAGCGTTTGAAAAGCATCCGCATAGACATCATTTTTCGTGAAATCCCGTTGTAATGGTTTCGAAGGTGTTTGAGCACAATCTACATACAATGAGAGATAATTTATCTTGTAATTTTGGAAGTTCAATGGATGTATACTGTAGTCACCGTTAAACGGTTTACTATCGACAAAACCGATAATTATACACTTCGGCAATTGACCTAGTACGATATTGTTGATCGTCTCTCCATAAACACCGGAATGGATTGGAACGGCCTTTTCCCCGACTCTCGTAAGAGGATATTTTGCCGTTGATTTCGCCAAAGTTCTAGCATGCGAGAGCAGCACATCAGGAGCTATTTTTGTTCTACGAACGAGAAGCGATGTATCGAGAATCTTTAAGCCGCATTGATCATTCTTCGTATCTCCCACAAGACAAAATGAATCTCTCAACCGCCCCAGCCGTAGACCCATTTCGACAATCGCCCCTGATTGAATATTGGGTCTGGGAAAAAGTTCGTATTGTTTTTTTAGTAAAATTCAACTGGTTTTCTTAGTGTGAAAATGAATTTATTTAAACCAAATATGCTCCATTATTATCGACAATGTTTCGCAATTTTTCTGGTAGAGCCATGATAACATCGGTGAAAAACTTCCGTGGTTTCTGGTTGAAAAACTGAATCAAGTGGTTTTCACAGGCTTATTTTAAAAGCAGCTCAATTCCATTGAGAGAGTTCTGCAGATATCGGAATAAGTGATAGCCAGAAGGTGCTATATCTGAATTATACAGTGGTTGCATAAAAACTTCCCAACCAAGCTTTCGCAATTTATGACGGTCATCAAAGAAGTGTGTGGTCGGGCGTTGATAGAAGACAACACCTTTCCTATTAATCAATTCGGGCCGTTTTCTTTCAATTGCTTACCGTGATCTCTTTAGTTATCCACAGTAGAGTTGAGAATTAATCGTCTGACCAACTGGAAGTAGCTCATGGCGAACGATTCCTTTCCAGTCCCACCAACACACAGCATCACCTTTTTCGCTGTCAATCCTGGCTTCGCGAACGCTTCTGACGGCTCACCATCCCTTGTCCGCGATCTTTGACGCTTCCGATTGTCGTACGTGATCCATTTTCCATTACCGGTTATAACACGTTTCAGAAATGACTCAATTTCATTGCGTTTCAGCAGCGCATCGCAGATGTTAATTCAGTCTATCATGTTTTTCGCGCTCAACTCATGAGGAACCCATACATCGAGCTTCTTTTTGTCGCCAGCTCTGTGTAAATGGTTCAAAACAGTTTTGTGGTCAATGCCTAGCTCCATACCAATATCGACACTGCTGATATGCTTATCTTGCTGGACTTTTTTAAGAATTTCATCAGCTATTTCAATGATTGGATGACCAGAGCGTGACTCATCTTTCACGTCAAAATCACCGGAACGAAAGCGAGCGAACCATTTCCGCGCAGCAGATTTTGATAAAGTACCTTCACTGTACACAGTGCAAAGTTTTTCACAAGCCTGCGCAGCGTTCTTCCCTTTGTCGTAATAATATTACAAAAAATAGCGCAATTTTTCATTACTTTTTTCCATTTTCAAACGCAAACAACTTTCCAACCACTGCACCAATTTCGATGTTTATATACTCAAAGTAACGCTCGAAGTGTCACCTTTCCAACGAGCGTTTAGTGGTATCGCTGCGATCTGTGTTTCCTGACTTTCTTGCAATTGATGCCATCAATCGGGAAAAACGCCACGAACTTTTTCCTACTTTTTTGGTCGAGCAAATCTACAATTTTTCCGACATTTGATAAATGTTTTCTCTTTACAAGAATCGCATTTCCCGATGTTATATCATCCATTTTTCGGGGGTATCGTCGTACCAGAGAACGCTCGTGAAATGTGAATTTTTGGCAGCTGGACCGTAATCAAAAGAGTTTCTATGTACGCTCGTTAAGCGTAGACATTATTAGGAGGTGAAACTAGTTGTTGATTCAAGTATTCGTTAACCTGATTGAACATAGAATGCAAGAGATTATTTAAGGGCCAGCGCTTACTTTCGGAGCTGTACCCGTAGCGATTTCCGTAGAAAGAGATGTTATTTTCACCCTCTGGCTAAGCCTAATGTGCGCGAGATCGATATACTCATCGCCCTGCCCGGGAATAACATATTTAATGGGTGAATCATCTGTTAGCGAAAAAATTAGGTTATAACTCTCCCAAATGGAACCTTCGATAGTTGTTTGAGCTGTCCAAAAATATCTGCAGACGTTCGTTGACGAGTCTTCTTCTCATTATAATTCTTCTTCTTTATTACTTTTCTCTTCATCGTGCTTGTTGGATAATCAGCTGGCGCACGGCGATCGATATTCGCCGTGCGTCGACCTGTTGCTGTGCTCAAGCACACGTCGTTCGGTTGAGCCGAAGATCGCCGAGGCAGGGCTTCGCGAAGCCGAGGATGTGCCTCGTTGGCACGCCGCGTCGAGCGAGAGGATGTCTCTCTCGCTTGACTTCGGTTTCGCTCACCGGCTATCTCGATCAACTGACTTCAGCGCTCAACGTTAAATTCATATTCCGCAGCCATATTGAAAAATTCAGTGACTTTTGCGACGACATCGAGGAACGGCGCACCATCATCTTCGACTTTTCTCGTTGGCTTTTCGCTCAGGACGCGCTCATCATGCTCACCAGGACTCAAAACTCAGGTAAGAGTACACCGTTACAATTTAACGTAATTCAATGACGGTGAGGAGTGAACTACACATCGGTACATCCTCATAAAGGTCTCACACTGTGGCGTGCTCTGCAGCGCGGGCTGCACCGCGTTTTCACTCAATTATTAGCATGCTCGATTAATATAATTGTGTGTGTTTTACCAATTTACTGCACTTTCCCCCAATTAAACTTGCTGGGAAAGTGTTGTGAATTCAGTCTAATCATTTGTGCATCCTCAAGCTCACACTTCAGTGCTCTGCAGCGTAGATAGCTGTTCTCACATCCTTTCACAGCACTCAAGCAATTCAATTGCAAGTGCTCTCATCTATTCACTGCAACTTCTCTTCGACGAAACTGCTGAGAGCTTGCAGTGAATAATTTCCACATTTTACGCACTCATTTTTCTCTTAGCGTGGTGTGCTACGCAGCACTGACTGCTGTACGTGCTCCACTCTCAATACTCACAGCACACAATTAGTATAATTGTGTGCTGGTTCTCAGTTCCGACATTAAATTCAATTCAGGCATTTTTGGTTATAATTGTAATTCTCAGTTTTTTGGTGTATTTATTTTTTATATCAATTTTGTATTTTTTCTAAATCTATTTTAATGCAAATATTTTCGAAAAATTTGACATTTTTCTTGTAAGAAGTGGAAGGTAGAATAAACCACTTTCTCCAAATTCCATCTACTAGTCTGGTTTTATTTCCACCCTGTTGTGAGTGAAGTCTCATATCTTTTCAATATATTCACAGGTTCAAGATCTGTCAAACAACACCATCAGACGGATTTCTCAAACAGCGCTTTTCTTTTTACTTGAGATGCATCGCGGTTGACGTTCGTTCAGTGAATGAGCAGATCGCGAAATTTTGCGCTTTTTTATAACCGGACCCCTGCATGAGAGGGTCCATTTTTTTACCAGGTGTACAAGTATAAAATGGGGATTTTTTTCTAAAAAAAACATGTTAAATTCAGAAGAATGATAAAAAGTGCTTTATTTAAAGTATGCTCCATCGCTTGTTATACATTTTTCCCATCTTTTCGGCAATTTGTGAATACCACACCAGTAAAAATTTCCCCCTTTTGTTGCGAACCATTCATCGAGCCATTTTTTCACATCTTCGTACGAACCGAAGCGCTACTCAGCAAGTGCGTGACTCATCGATGCAAACAAGTGGTAATCGGAAGGAGCCAAGTCTGGTGAGTAAGCTGCATGGAGTAGAACTTCTCAGCTGAGTGCTTCCAGCGTGTCGCAAACCGATTTTGCCGTATGTGATGGAGCATTGTCATGAAGAAAAATGACTTTGTGTTGCCTCTTTCGGTATTCTGGCCTTTTTTCAAGCAACGAACGGTGCAAATCAGCCAATTGTTGTTGGTAACATTTAGTATTAACCATTTCCCCCGGTTGTAACAACTCATAACAGACCACGCCCCACTGGTCCTCCCAAACACAGAGCATCGTCTTTCTGTCAAAGCGATTCGGTCTTGCGGTCGATGTAGGTGGTGCGCCTGGGTCTACTCATGGTTTTTTATGCTTGGGATTCTCAAAATAAATCGACTTTTCATCCCCTGTAACTATACGATGTAAAAACGACTTCCTCTTGTACCGAGCGAGCAAAATGTCGCATGTGTTTTTGCGCTTTTCCATTTGACTGTCGTTCAACTCATGTGGTACTCATCTACCGGTCTTCTGAATCTTTCCTATCGCTCGTAGCCAATTGGAAACAGCTTGTTGACAAGCGCCCAATTGCTCGGCGAGTTGTATTTATGTTTGCGAATCATCTTCGTCCAACAATGCTTACAATTCTACGTCTTCGTATTTTTGGCGGCTTTCCACGTTCCTTATCTGCAACATAAAAATCACCACTTTTGAAACGCCGAAACCATCGTTCACACGTATTTTACGATGGAGCATATTCACCATAAGCTTCTCGAAGTAATCGGTATGATTCAGCAGCAGTTTTCTTCAAATGAAAACAATAAATTAATGCTGTCCTCAAATGCTCTTTGTTCGGTATAAATTTCGTCATATTGAACACAACAACACAACACTATGCACACACTTTTCCAATTTATCACTCGTGCGCGTTTAACACTTGTTGATGACACAACAAAATGGCGCAGTGTTAAATCTTTATAGCACAAACTGCATTCGTGCGCCATCTGTTGTCTGAAATCCTGATTTCATACTTGTACACCTGGTAGAGGCCTTGCGTTTGAAATTACTGCTAGATTATCGCGCTCTCTCGCGAATAGCATCTTTGATAGCTATATTTCTATGGAGAATATCGCCGGCTACGCTTACATCGACACGGAATTCCAACTACTTCAGCACCCTTTTTTAAAAGTGCTAATACTCGTCGAAACCGATATAAACATGGCTAATACCGTACCTGTGACGGCCCCGTCCGTGTGGAACACCATCAATATCATCCATAGCGAACTAATCAATCGAGGGACCTTTTTAAATGTAGTGTCACAGTCAACGTCCCCTGTTTGAATGGTATAAGATTACCAAACTCGTCCCTTGATAGTGTGTACATTGTCGCGCAGGACAGGTGCATATCGCGACGCCGAAAACGATTTTATTTTTATCAAACCGTACTGGAAGTCGTCAGCATCAAAGGGGACGATTCGAAAAAGAGGGTTTGTACGTCGCCTGTAATATACTTCTCGCAGATATCGCTGTATGCAAATATGCTGCCTGGTATAGTACCGGTGAGAGATATAGACCTCGATCCCATATACTCGCAATGCGGTTCTATCATTACAGACCCGCAAGCTTCTTCCTCGAATCCGATAGTGGGCCTTGCGATAGTGGGCGATACGCGAAAGTAGTGGTATCGAATATCGTCGCATACGCACACTAAATAAATTTAATGGTAACGATAAGAAATTACCGTTCCACCTTGGGACTCATATTTATCAGTGACGGTGATTCCGAACACCCTTCCTCTTCTTCTTCTTCTTCTTCTTTTCCTCCTTCGTCTTCTGAACGTTATTCAGATCGTGTAAACTATACACGAATGGTTCTCGATTCACTGATATTCGTCAAATTCATCTTGAATAACTCGTTACGCGAACCGCGCTCATATCCTTTCGCAAATGCTGCTTTAGCTGTACTGATACGCACCAAGTCACCGACACTGTATTTAGGCTTTCTAGTTTTTTTCGCGCTACGCTCGTAACGCCGAGCTAGATTATCTCGGGCTCTAGAGACATTTTCTGGGGGCACTCCGCTCAAAGGAATATGCACGCCGCTATGTTTAATTGATTATAAACATATGAAACATTTTGTAAAACACCGATGTAACGCTTATTACGCATGTATGTAAAGTAGCGTCACATTCGCTTCTTCATCGTGTGTTTGAAGCGCTAGGCAATCGAGACTTTCATATCTGGGTTACGAGCAGCCCGAAATTTGATATTCTTATTCTTTAGAATTTGCTGAAATTGAGCCCCGATGAATTGTTAGCGTCGATCAGTTTGTAATTGCTGCGGGCGACGGTTATGACTGCATGTGAGTATGTGTGTCAGACCGCGTGCTACGCTTGCGCTTGTTTTGTCACGCAAAACCTCGACCCTCACATATTTGCTCAACACATCAATAATAACAAGTAGATATGCATACATATCCTTATACGTCACTATCGAGCGAAGATCATCTAAACAGATCAGCTAAATCATCCTCTCATACATCGTATATATTACTCATGTTGTACGAACGACGGGGAAATCGTCGTCGTACGAGGCGCGGTATGTTATATGAATCCTGTGTCTCGAGCCATGGTAAAACATTTTTTGTTGCCACTCTCCGATCCACCTGAATCAAATTCTTTGCTCGAGAATAGGATGCAGGATAAGCGGAGTTATAATAGATTTTATCCTCCTATTGTCTTTTCTGCTCTTCCTTTTTCTTCATACGGAGTGCTTTCTCAACAAAGTTTTAATCTGTGCCCCAGTTTCTGCTGCTCTGCACCATTACCGTCACTATGTTGTCGGGGTTTTTGTCTGTTCCCAGGGCACTCTCGGCTACGCTGCGCTCCTTTGCCCAGCGGCTGCATTTGAAGAACGTGTCTTCTTCATCGTGACAATAGTCGTAGAACGGGTTGGTTTTCCGGTCTATGCGGTACAAGTATATGTTAAAGTGGCCGTGTCCGGAGAGCAGCTGTGTAAGATAGTAGTTAATCTCACCATATTTCCTCCCTAGCCACTGTGTCATATCTCCTTTCACCCTGGACGTCCACCTGCCTACTGTATCGTTTCTCCATCTTCCTTCCCATGCCATGAGCGAGCGGTCGCGTTCCTGCTGTCTGCTGCTCGATGCGTCCTATCCACTTTTTATCCTTTCATGGATCCTTTTCCTCTCTATGGCTACGATGTCGATGGGAATTATCCCTGCGATCACCATGACCGCTCCTTCCGAAACCATGCGGTATGCACAGGCAACTCGTAGAGCACCCCGTCGCTATACTTTCGACATTCGCTTGCGGTATTTCTCGATTTTGAGCGTGTCCGCCCAAATCTCTGGTCCGTAGAGCATAATTGAGTTGATCACTCTCGTCATGATTTTTCTCTTCGAGCTTCGGGGGCCGGGTATATTTGGCATGAGCGGCGACAGCATTGCCACCATTGTCTTTGCTTTGTCCGCTGCTTTCTTAATTTAACTCTGGCTCTTCCAGAACTTCTTTGATGGCTCCTACCTTCGATCTTCCGCTGTGGAACCCGTGTTGGTTCTGTGCTAGCCCTCCAGCGTTTTTGACAGCCACATGGAGTCGATTCCTGTGGTGTCCAGCATGCAGAGCGGTCTGTAGGATGACGGGATAATAGGCAGTCCCTTACTTTTGTCCAGCAGAACAAGCCTCCGCACCTTCCACCTCGAACTAAAGCTACACGTTTGAAGGCAAGTATTTGAGAATTCCTTCCTGGTGTAGTTGGAACGACCCTGTAATATATTGAAAATTATGAGTTTTCACTCACGGCAGGGTGATAAATAACAAGACTGACAGATGTTGATAGAGAAAATAGTTTATTCTATCTTCGGCACTTCAATTACAAAAATATGTTAAAATCAGAAAAATATAAATGATAAAAGAATAAATACAAAAATACATTGAGTTGAATTTGGTTGAGAGCCCAGCACACAATTATATTAATTGTGTGCTGTATTGATTGAGCGTAGTGTATGCGCTGCAGCCAGCGTTGTAGAGCATGCCACGCGATGAGACATGTGAGAGCTTGTAAGATGCCACTCGTTCCCAGTAAATTCTCTGGAGAATTGCAAAAGAGAATATACATGGAAAGAGTGAGAACACTTGCAAATATATCGCTTGAGTGCTGGAATTTTGACTTAACAGACCGTGCCACAGCCAACGCTGCAGAGCACGGCCAAGTGAGCTTGAGGATGCACAAATGAGTGGAATTAATTCACAGTACTTTCCCAGCACGCTTAGTTGGAGGAAAGTACAGTGAATTAATAAGAACACACGCAATTATATTAATCGAGTGTGCAACAAGTGATGTGAAAACGTGGTGCAGCCTGCGCTGCAGAGTACGCCACAGTGTGAGACCTTTATGAGGATGCACCGATGTGTATTTCACTCCTCACCGTCATTGAATTACGATAAATTGTAACGGTGTGCTCTTACCTGAGTTTTGAGACCTGGTGAACACGAAAAGCTGAGTAGATCCGATGAAAAGCCGTGAAAAGTCTGAGATGTCCAGAGGATGTGTGCGCTGTCCCAGCGGGTTTTCACAGAAGTGTCAGATTTGCGTGAGATAGCCGGTGAGCGAAGCCGAAGTCAAGCGAGAGAGACATCCTCTCGCTTAACGCAGCATGCCTGCGAGGCACAGTCTCGGCTCTGCGAGGCCCTGCCTCGGCTATCTCCGGCATAGCCGAGCGCAGCGTGCTACATAGCAGTAACAGGTCGATGCACGGTGAATATCGATCGCCGTGCGCCCGCTGATTTTCCAACAGCAAGCGTTAAACATGTTTAGCAGTAGAAAAATGTGTTCCTTCGCTATAGCTTTTAACATCTCTGCTGGAATGCCATCTGGACCGGGGGCCTTTCTGTCCACCAGGGACAGTACAGCCTCCCGTAGCTCCTTAACGGTAAACAATGGTATCTCCTGTGATCGAGGAATTATCGTGCTCCATCTTTCCGGGTGTTCGGGAAAAAGTTCCCGCACGATGTTCTCCATCATCGAAGGCTCTTTCGCTTCCTCGGGGTGCAGTTCACCCATCATTTTCGTAACTATTTTGTACCCGAGTCCCCACATATCCTGGTCGACTTCATTCCATACTATTCTCCAACACCTTGCTTTGCTTTCTGTTATGGCAGCCACCAGAGCCTTCTTAGCCGCCTTGTAGGCTTCATTTTCTATCTCGCCTTCACCATTTCTGGTCGCTCTCTGTGCTACACATCTCAGGATTCAGCTCTTTGTCTGAAGTTCTGCGATTTCGTCGTTCCACCAGTACACGGGGACCTAATGGATCTTGCGAGATCGCTTCGGCATGGTTGCGTTGCATCCTTCTGTTATCAGGCGCATCGTACGCTCGACCCATGCTTCTGCTTGCTCTTTTATGTTTGTTCGTTGTGTTTCTTCTTCTAGCAGACTTCCTCCTTGTGAGATTACCCTAGAAAGCACCGTTCGATTGAGTTTTGCTACTTTCCATCCTTTTCTGCTCCATTTATCGTTGTTGGTGTTGGACCTTTGGTTCTGCCCTCTGACTCTGAACTTGATTTACTGGTGGTCGCTACCGGAGAAATCCTCGAGCACCTGCCACCCACTCACTGCTTCTGCCATATTCGGGGTCGCTAGGGAGATACGAGGGTCAATCAATAAATAGTCGGCCTTGCGCCATCTGTTGGTCGAAGAAAGAAATCAATAGCGACGTTTAGTAGTGCCATCCTTCACATGACTGCTGTCAAAGTTTCAGTTTGCTGCGATGTTTAGTTTGCGTTTGACAGCCATCGAAAGACAAACAACTTTTGTGTTTTTACAAAGATGGAAAAAATTGAGTATCGTGCAGTGATTCGATTTTTCTTTTTGAAAGAGAAAACGAACAATGAAATCAAAGCGGAGCTAGACGAAGTTTATATGGACCTTGCACCTTCGTTATCAACCATTAAATATTGGACAGCTGAATTTAAACGCGGTCGTACGATCATTGTTGACGATGAACGTCGAAGTCGTCCAAATGAGGTCGTCATACCAGAAACAATTGAAAAAGTTCACGATATGGTGTTAAAGGATCGGAGACTAAAAGTGCGTGAGATTGCTGAGGCCACAGGCATATCATATGGCTCAGTGATTTCAATCCTGAGTGATCAGTTGGGTATTAAAAAGTTATCCGCAAGATGGGTGCCGCGTTTGCTCACTGTCGACCATAAAGAGAACGTGTAGCTGATTCAAAGGCGTGTTTGGCGATCTATAAACGTGATCCTGTTGAGTTTTTGCGTCGTTACGTAACCGTGGACGAAACATGGATCCATCACTATACACCAGAGACAAAGAAACAATGGAAACAATGAACTTCACGGACCGAACGTGCTCCGAAGAAGGCGAAGACGGTGCTATCGGCTGGTAAGGTCATGGCCACAGTTTTTTGGGATGCACGCGGCATAATCTACATCGATTACCTTCCGCCGAAAAAAACGATTAATGGCGAATACTATGCAGCCGTACTGACTCGATTCAATGACGAATTGAAGAAAAAACGTCCACATTTGGCGAGGAAAAAAGTGCACTTCCATCAAGACAATGCACGCCTTCACACGTGCCCAGTTGCTATGGCCACATTCATGAATTTAAATACGAATTGCTTTCCCATCCACCGTATTCTCCAGATTTAGTCCCCTCCGACTACTTTCTGTTTCCAAACCTGAAAAAATGGCTTGGCGGAAAGAGATTTGGTTCCAGAGATGACCTCATCGCCGAAACAGAGACCTATTTTAAGGACCTTCCGAAATCGTATTATTCAGAGGGCATCAAAACATTGGAAAATCGTTGGAATAAGTGTACCGAGCTAAAAGGAGAATATGTTGAGAAATAAAAGGATTTTAGTAAAAAAAACGCGATTTTCTTTACCAAGCCGACTATTTATTGATCGACTCTCGTATTGATAATCTTTCCCCGATTCCCGCTCCGTCTGAAGGTCGGTACGGCTCTCGAGTTAAGGACCATCAGGTCCATTTTTGCTGCCATTTTCGATGTCTCCGCTCTACTGCTACACGTCCACTGCATCCACCACTCAGTGGATTTGGCATTAAAGTCATCTGCCACGAGATTTCCTTTCCGATACATCTTATCTCTTCTTCACGGTTGGCTAGTTTGTCGCGAAACGTTCCCATACATTCGTTAGATGACAAGTATCAGCTTATATATGTGTGTCGATTACCCGTAATCCATCCGAAGCCATTCCCTACTCCATAGCTACTCACAGGAACTTTTTCTGGATTCCTTACTCAAATCGCCGCTGTGTCCGTCGTGTCCCTATACCATTCAGGTCCTATTGTTCCCTGGGTGTATTGTTCACTCACGACGACCAGATCAGCTTCCATTTCATGTGGCCGCTGTTTGGCCAGGTCCTGGGCCAGTCTGCTCCATTGTAGGTTCACCTGTAGGACTGTGGCCATGGGCGTGCATTTTTGCGTCCTATACTCCGATACGCCTTGAAGCCGGTTGAGCCTGGCACGTGATCGTCGCGGCTACCGTCTTCTCGTTCTGCACATAAATAGCACTTGGGTCTGCCGTCGCACTTGGCTGCCTGGTGTCCTGCCTGGCCACATCTCCAGCATATTTTGCTTCTGTCCACCGATTTGCAGTCTGCTGCTACATGGTTGAAGCAGTGACAGCGATAGCACCGCTTTACTTGGGTTTCCACCTGATTCTGTCGCTGACTCACCCGATTCTTATGAGGGTTTCTTTTTCAAATTTTACAGCCACGGTCTTGTCTAGCTCGACAAAGGCCATTTTGCTTCCCCATCGGTTTGTCTTCGTTATCTTGATCTTTATGACCCTTGTGTGCTCCCCCGCTACTTTCTCTGAGATCATCCTGATCTCATCCTCTTCCATCACTGCATCCAGATCCTTTATTTCTATGTGCGCCCTCGGGACCATCCGGCGAACTTTTCCTGCTTCACCGATTATCTCGCTGAGCCTATTTCTAAACTCAAACCTTCCGTCTTGTGATGCTCCCAGTTCTACGAGGACTTCTCCTTTCCTCGTTTCCCTGATGCTTTTTATTTTAACGCCCAGCTTTTCCGGATTTATGCTCGTTCGAATTTGCTTCAACATCTCGTAGTTTCTGCCCGGCGCTGGCTGTGACGCGATGGCCTCCGGTCGAACCCTCCCTCGTCTCTTTCTCCGTATCCCGGTCTCGTCTCTCGCGTTTGCATTTTCCCCCTTTGATTTTGGTTCTGGAGGTGCCTTGGGTTCCTTTGCTTGTCGTTTTTCGACTTTCGTCCACCCTTCTTCGTCCTCCCGTTGGATCTTTTTTTGGCCCTCGTTTGTTTGTTTGCCACAAGGCTAGGAGTCTTCTCTGCCGGCCTTTTCTTTGCTTCCGGGGTCAGAAGTGTTTGCCCCGGACTCGCATTCCTGCGCCTCACTAGGTCCTGGGCTTGAATAGCCCTCCTCGCTCCTATTCCCAAAGCATTGGGCCTCTTACCATTCCATGTCTGCCTGTTCCGTTTAAGTTCCTCAAGGATCGCTTCAGCCTTCTCCAGGCCCACACTTATCTCCGTAAACATGTTTTTCTTCGTCTTTCGGAAGTCAGTAATGTCCTTAATAACATTCCGTAGTGCTTCAATCTCCTCATCTTATAGCTTCCACGTTGATGCGTTGTTTGACAGATAACTCACGGCTGGGAGCTTCCTTCTCCGTACGCAGCTCTTTCGTTGCGACTATCGGAGAATCGCTTCACACTTCCGAGACTGTCGATGCCCCGGTGCTCGAGCTTGCTACCTCCGCTAGACCATACTCTTTTGCCTCTTGGAAGGACCCAGTCCTCTTTCGTGGCAGCTCCACAATTTTTTCCGGAGGCGTGCGAGGAGTTCGGCTCCCTCTGACGAACGGGTTTACGTCGCATCCACTTGGTGCCTTCGCTATTTCGACACGAGTTTGGTCAACTTTCTTGTAGCGTCCTAAGCTCGTGTTTGCCTCCAGGGCACTTTCCGTCTCCATGTTCTTTTTGACGCGTGATTGGCCGTCCCCAGAATCCGTAGGGCCAATGCCGGCCACAGTGGCTTTCACCCGATACGAACCGGCAGTGAGATTTCTCTTGCTAGGGCTGCTCACCTGAGGTATGATGTTTTTTTCACGCTGCATGTCCATTTTTTCATCGTTGCTGCTGGTTTTGGTCCGCCCCAGGTATTTATGTTTTGGTTTCCTGGTGCCTGCCATATCTGACAGGCGTTCCCCTATCGGCCACCCGAGGAGGCGCCCAATAGGAGACCAGCAACCCCACATGGGAAGGGCTCTGTAGTAGTAGTTATAGTAGCAGCAGTAGTAGTAAGACCCGCGAGACGATGTATGTTATGAGGAAAGAGCACCATCTTTCTGGCATATTCCATGGCTCATGTAGTCTAAGACAGGCGCAAGAAGCGACTTGAGACATCCGACACAGTTCTCGATGATGATCTTCTTCTTACCACTCCAATTACGCCTTTTTGCGGCTAATCGCCGAAGAATTGTCGCGTGCCTCCGAAAATGATTCTTTTGCACGTTGTTTAGACTTACGTTTCCCAGTAAAATGTTGTATATGCAAGCGCACAGTTGCATATACACCGTACGAGCTCGACTTCTGATTTACGTAAAATTGCACGTCGTTGCTCTTGCTTCAGATGACATAGTGCCTGCAATATAATTATTTGCTTTTTATCGAGAGATCCGTCCACCGCAATTACATGTGCATTATTGCTACATCGCGCATTCCCTTGCGAACCTTTTTTGCTTTTTGAGGCACGTACACGTAATGTTATTGTACATCGGGAAATGTACAGGCGCCTAATTGACCATTATCAGGCGCCGATTTTATCAGGTGTTTCAAGTCGAATAATAGATAACCATGCGGTGCAACTGTTGCATGGAAATCCATCTCCGCCACCGCGGTATATGTTTATTTAAGTCAGCTGATTGAATTTGATCGATGCACATGAATTCTCCATGATACGAAATCATACAAACATGTGGTGCAGCGTCTACGGTGTGTCCGTTGTCAACTTCGTAAAAAGTTATTGCAAAGAACAAAAAAATTGATCTTCAGAAAAATATATGAGAAGTGAAAATATGGTGCGCAGTTGCAACGATGAAAGGTTCTCCGTTCGCAACAGAAGGTAATGCAAACATAGACATTTCTATATTTCTATGGCTGAGATATAAATATATTAATGTCGTAGTGCTGCGAAATATTCAAGGAATATTTGAGAACAAATATTTATACATTATTCCTTCTTTGGTCGCCAGGCCGCTCACCCGAAGCAGAGAGAATGTGCAGACATATGCAGCCAGCCGCGAGCAATGACTGCGTTCGCGCTACGACTTGCAGCAGCTTACAATATTAAACATTTTCGCAAATTAATCAATTTCGTGAAAGGTATTTTGTTGATAACTACTTTACCGACATAAGTCTGAAGGTAGATTCAATCAGAACAGGTTGGTTCCTCGTCGATTACTCGAGAGCACTGAAATTGTATTTCTAACCATTTCATGCAACTTAATAGATAACGGAAAGTTGCCGTTATCTATAATAAACAACCATCTTATACGAGCCAACACTGGTTCTACATAGTTCCAAGCAGCGTGCACTGGGTGTCAACAGATTGTTCGGCATAGACTTTTTCAAAAAGCATAAAGCGGACATCTTACTTGGCGAGATGCTCAAATTGTATGGGCACTGCATGCCGCTGCGGGGTGGGGGGGAGGGGCAAGGATATATTCGTCACCACGCAGTAGAACTGCAGCTACATGCAAATACGGAGCCCTGCTTTCGAAGGTAGAAGCCAAGCGTGTGGTCGAGGTGCAACGTCCCGTAGCAACACTCGAGCCGCTCGAGATTGTGGTAGTGGATCACGGGGCCGAGGTAGTCGCGAAGGTAGCAAAGGATCCCGGTATAAGAGTCGTGCACCGAAGAACTAAATTGTCCGAGCACGAATTCGACATTGAGTAAATGGCCGGAAAAATGAATGACAGAGTAGCCGTCCTGATTTGCAATAATGCGAGCACAAGTGAAACGAGAAAGATCCCATGAGAAAGAAAAGTACAGCGCCCTTGGGTATACGAACGGCCGCACAAAGCAGATGACCGAAGATACCCCGGGCAAGCCTATTAACGCGGAGAGCGAAAAGCTAAACTATACGACGCGAAGGAAAAGGATAATGAGACATGCTGCGTGCATGTAAGTCGCTCTAATGATCCCGAAAGCCCCGCCGCAAAGCCGTGCGGACGATGAAGGGGAAGCAAATGCACCCAAGCTCGAGAAGCCGAAGGAAAGTCTGCGAACACCACAAAAGAAGGCGGAGAGCTCGTAGCACAGCATGGCTGACCCGCGAGACGCGAAAGGCCGAGTAAAGAGCAAGCTGCAAGGCCGTCCGAGGAAGTGAGAGAGTCAGCGGCGCAGCAACCGGTGGACACCGCGAGGCGAGTAACACCGGACAGCCCACCACACAGTAGTACCGAGGAAGCGAGGCACAGACGAAACAGCGGTCTACGGTTTCCCAGAAGCCCTAAGCAAGACACCACCACGACCGACTCGAGCGACCGCAGCAGTGGCGTAGCCTACCCTGCTACCGGACCCTAGCTGGAAATCATTAAAGCATACAGCGTTGGCGACCGAGTGCACCAGCACGACGAGACCGTGTGACATGGCCGGTCGACCAAGCTTACCCCATCGTGGTCCGGGCCTTATACTAACACGGATAAGCGTGTTCGTATAAGAGTGTGTGCAATAGTTCAAAAAAATAGAAAAGAAAAACAAATATAAATATTGGGTCTGCGAAAAAGTTCGTGGCGTTTTTCCCGACAGATGGCATCAATTGCAAATAAGTCAGGAAATACAGATCGCAGCGACACCACTAAGCGGTTGTGGGAAAGGTGACACTTCGAGCGTTACTTTGAGCGTATAAACATCGAAATTGGTGCAGTGGTTGGAAAGTTGTTTGCGTTTGAAAATGGAGAAAAGTAATGAAAAATTGCGCTATATTTTAAATATTATTACGACAAAGGGAAGAACGCTGCGCAGGCTTATGAAAAAATGTGTGCTATGTACGGTGAAGGTACTTTATCAAAATCTGCTGCGCGAAAATGGTTCGCTCGCTTTCATTCTGGAAATTTTGATGTGAAAGATGAGTCACGCTCTGGTCGTCCAATCACTGAAAAAGCTGATAAAATTCTTGAAAAAGTCCAGCAAGATAACTATATCAGCAGTGTCGATATTGGTATGGAGCTAGGCATTTACCACAAAACTGTTTTGAACCATTTACACGAAGCTGGCTACACAAAAAAGCTCGATGTATGGCTTCGTCATGAGTTGAGCGCGAAAAACATGATAGACCGAATTAACATCTCCGATGCGCTACTGAAACGCAATGAAATCGAGCCATTTCTGAAACGTGTCATAACCGGTGATGAAAAATGTATCACGTACGACAATTGAAAGCGTCAAAGATCGTGGACAAGGGATGGTGAGCCGTCACAAGCGTTCGCGAAACCAGGATTGATGGCGAAAAAGGTGATGCTGCGTGTGTGGTGGAACTAGAAGAGAATCGTCCATCATGAGCTACTTCCAGTTGGTCAGAAGATTGATTCTCAACTCTACTGTGGACAGTTAGAGAGATTACGACAAGCAATTGAAAGAAAATGGCCCGAATTGATTGATAGGAAAGGTGTTGTCTTTCATCATGACAACGCCCGACCACACACTTATTTGATGACCCGTCAAAAATTGCGAGAAGTTGGTTGGAAAGTTTTGATGCATCCACCGTATAGTCCAGACATAGCACCCTCCGACTATCACTTATTCCGATCGCTGCAGAACTCTCTCAATGGAATTAAGCTGCTTTCAAAAGAAGCCTGTGAAAACCATATGATTCAGTTTTTCAACCAGAAAAATGGTGAAATATTGTCGATAATAATGGAGCATATTTGGTTTAAATAAATTCATTTTCACACTAAGAAAACCAGTTGAATTTTATTAAAAAAAACGCCACGAACTTTTTCCCAGACCCAATATATTATTTAGCATTTACTCGTATATATGCGGACTACCGGCAGCTAATACACATGAAATAAAAGCTAAATAAATGGAGGAAGGCTCCGTTGTTGGGGAACTTCAATAAGAAAACGAATGTAGAATGAAACGCGTATAATTGAAGGAAAAAGCCCCGAAGAAGATTAAAGCTTATAATTCAAAAGAAATGCAACGAACGGTACAGACATCAGTAAACTCTCCGGCAGAATAAGCAGGGACGGCGAATAAATGGTGCGTCTTGCAGAAAAAGACGTCCTAGCTCCAGCGGATCCTCAGGAACGTCCTCGTCGGCATAGAGGCGGTCGCCCCATAAAGCATCTACCAGCTGTTCTGCGGCGATGGACCCCCAGAGCCCGGGCGACGAATGCTCGCTCCCAAATCGACCAAAGCAGAGCCACAGCAAAAGAGAAATACGTTTCCTAAACATGGAGAATAACCTGCTATCAGGAAAAGAAAAACTTTTTAAGCTAAGGCAACCGATCCTTACCATGCGTCGCAACAGCCCAGGCATAAGGTCGTCCCCCAGCAGACAACTACCCCGTAGATTCCGTTCAGAGCTAGAGATGCCATAGCAAGGAAAATGGAAACAGGTCGAGTCAAGAAGAAAGTTAGAATAAGAATGAGCCAAGGAGTTCTCCCGCAACGAAATTGGCAAGGCCAAAGAAGGAGTATTACAGCATCTGCATGACTATGAAGTCAACACCTTCTCCAGCAATCCAGGAGTATACTACAAGGCTATCAGAAGCTCTACAGTAACCCAATCAACGTGGCGGTTCGCCGTCAGGTTGGACCTCACCGCATTCATGCACCGAGAAGCGGATGTAAGCAGAAATCTGCAATGCTTGCTGGAGCTATGCAACCAGGATACTCACGGCAATCACCTCTGTCCCATCATTGCCAACTCGGTCTCGCAAATGAAGAGGAGAATCGAAGCAGGAGTAGTGTCCATATACGACCTCCTCAGAACGCACCTGATTAGAGCGCGTAGAGGTCTAGTCGAATGGTCTGGGGTTCATTAAGCTTCATAAAGAAATCTCAAGAGCGATTAAAGCTTCATATCAGATGCTGCAAGAAGGGTTGAAAAACCAGGTACAAGTGGTAATGACCACTCTGAGTTTGTAAAACAAAAGTACGCATCACATACAGGCCAACGAACAGGCCCTGCTGCTCAACGATGTGTTGGAATAAATTTGCCCTCTTCCTGCTGCACTTTATAGTCATACGAATCCCTGCAGTGGAAACAGCGTGGCCACTATCTTCCTCAACTGTACTGGGCAAGTTGGTTGCTGCCATGGGAGGGCCTTGACCATTAACATGACTACCTTATACGGTCCCCCAAATGGCTCGGTGTTAACCTCAGTCACTAATTTAGTCCATTCCTGCCTCCTGCTATACTAGACAGCTCTGGTGAGTTTGGACCGTGCCTCCTTAAAGGTCATTTCCAGTTTTGGAAATGCTGGCTTCTTCCGGGCCCTCTGTGCGCGTCTTCTTGCGCGGTAGGTCTCAGTACAGAGCTGTGCAATGGTGTCGCTCCACTAGTGCACCGAGGTGTGTTGGTTCCCGTTGCCCTTTCGTGGCACGGCGGCGTCGCATCCTTTCATTACAGTATCATTCGCTGCAGTGAATTCGCCATGTCATAGTGTAGTGATCACCGTTGGTATACTACTGTGTTCAAAAAGTAAGGTGAATTTTTAATTTAAACTTCCCGCGTTAACCGAATCGGACAAATGAATTTTTTTTTCAAGTTGGTAGAGCTGTTAGTGACATCTGTGACAAATTACATGTCAATATCATCATTAGTTTTTAGTTAACGCTTGGTTTTGTGAACAAAGAAAAGTGAATTTGGCGATTTTTACGATGTCGAATTTTGTTGAGCAAAGAAGTGCTATTAAATTTTGCTTGCGAAATGAAATTTCCGCCGCTAAAACGTATCGAATGTTACAAAAGGCCTTCGGTGACGAGACTATGTCACAGAAAAATGTTTACAAGTGGTACAAAGACTTCAAAGAACGCAGAGAACGTGTTGATGATTTGGAACGCTCTGGACGACCATCGACGTCAATTGATGAGCAACACATCAAGAAAATCAAGGAATTGGTGCTCGAAAATCGTCGATTAACAATTCGAGACCTTGCCGACATGCTTGCAATATCAACTGGATCAGAGCAAGCAATTTTAAAGGACCATTTGTGCCTCAGAAGAGTCAAATTGCGTTTGGTGCCAAAATTTCTCAATTTTTTCGAAAAAGAGCGTCGCGTTCAAGCATGTGAATCAATGATTTCTGACTATCAGGACGTCTACATACAAATTATTATGGGCGATGAGACTTGGATTTATGCCTATGATCCGGAAACAACCGATCAATCGAGCGAATATCGTGCCAAAGGTGAACCGAGACCGAAAAATCCATGCCAAAGTCGCTCAAAAATCAAGGTCATGTTGACAGTTTTCTTCGATTATCGTGGTGTGGTGCATTACGAATTCCTTCCCACTGGCCAAACTGTCAACAAGGAATATTATTTAAGTGTTATGCGTCGTTTGCGTGAAGCTATTCGCAAGAAAAGGCCAGAATTATGGAAAGACAACACTTGGATTTTGCACCACGATAATACGCCGTCGCACACAGCACTGGTTCTTCGTGAGTTTTTCGCCAAAAACTCCACTCATGTCGCTCCACAACCACCGTATTCGCCTGATTTAGCACCGTGTGACTTCTGGCTGTTCCCAAAGCTCAAGAGACCACTCCAGGGAATTCGTTTTGAGTCGATTGAAGAGATCAAACGTGAATCGCTACGCGCATTGAAGGCTATACCTGAGGACGACTTTTTAGCATGCTTCAAAGATTAGAAAAAACGTTGGCATAAGTGTATTGTAGCTAGGGAGGATTATTTTGAGGGGGACGAAATCGATTTGGAAGAATAAATAAAAAAAATTTATTTTAAAACAAAATTCACCTTACTTTTTAAACACAGTAGTAGATCTCCGTTACATGCCGAAAGAATAATAATACGAAAAAAAGATATAAAATATGGACTACGTAATAAAAGGGAGAATGCAAAATAATAGATGGCCAGAATACGGTAAAAAGGATTGGCGAAAATGTAATACTAAATAATGTATTGAAAAATATAATACGGAAATGAGAAGGACGGGCAAAAATATAATACTGATGGCAACGTGAAGCATTATTCGCAAGGTTTCTTGGGTACCAGCTACATAACGGTACAGCACCGCAACAGTCTACTCGCGCGACGCGAGTAGATACTCGATGTTCCAAACAATAACACGCGGCTCGAGCGAACTCGCAACGGCCGACTAACTGGCAGGATGGCACAAATGGGTATCTCTCGGGCGTGAATTCCCGAACACTACAGCTACTTAAAATATTACCTCGGTACAAGGGAGTTTCTTCACAAGGGGCGGAGGGGGGGGGGGGGCTTACTCTAGAATTAACTCTACTATATTTTTTCTATTACTTAATATTATTTAACGTTTTCTTTATCACTCGGTATTTTTTAACAGGATCTACATTACTCGATACTCTGTAAACTATACGCCACACACCGCGCGCGCTAGCTATCATGACTTAACATCCACTGATGGCGATACCGGCAAAAGCGTGGAAGTGCACTTGCGAAATCTAACTATCTCTAGGTAACGCGCTCTAGTATTTTCAACTCAAGGGTGGGGTAGGGGTGTGGAAGGAACAATTTGCACAGTACTCACTCAATCTCTCAATGCTTCTCCTCGCTTCTTGATTTTTTCTTGGGATTTTCCAAAAGATTGGTGGTTCCTTAATAATACTGGTTTCCTTCCGATGGTGCGATTCAATAATAGCAAAATTCATCAATTCGGGTACTGCCTCACTCGCTGCCTAGCTCGAAGTGCCGCTAGCGAGACGTCGTTCTAGCGTGGAGAGCGGTGTGTGTGACGGTCGTGCACAGTCGGTGTGGCGTGAGAAGTGGAGTGTGTGAGAAGTGGCCGATTGTGCTGTAAGGTGACCGAGGTGCAGCGGCGGTGTGGTACGGAAAGTGGTGTATGTGGCCGGGTAACGGTGCTGCTACCGATGCATTGTGTGGCAGCTTGAGCACGGGATGCAGCGGGGTAGCCGTGGAGTTCGGCGACGGAGACAAGGTGGTATGTAGCGGGGTAGCCTCGATCAAGCTTGATATTCCGCTACCGGTATGTGTGCAGCTCCAAGGAAATAAGACTTAGAAAAAAATAAGACTTAGAATGGAAAGAATAGAAATAATCAATAATAACGAAAAAAGAACGTCTTGATTGCGCTTTACGCTGTCTCGCTCTACTCACTTTACAGCAGCCACTACGCGAGCTTTTATGAAATGAGTTATGAAAGATTATTTATTAAATATATATAAATATTATATAATAATATTTATATAAATAAATAAATCATAAAATTGAAAAAATACAGGGTGCGCCATCTCAATCTGGTCGATGGAAGTATTGAATAACTCTGACGGATTTTAACCGACCAGCGTCGTACAACACGTTTCGTATAGGTTATTTCAGTACAATTTCAACCATGTATCGCTATACGCCGAAAGAACGGGCCGAAATAGTTTCGCTTTACATTGAAAATAATCGTTTAGTTGTGTCAACTCAGCGTGCGTATCGTAAAAAATATCGCGGACGTTCTGCGCCCAAAGGCGACACTATCCGTCATTTAGCTTCAAATTTCATGGAGCACGGGTCTGTAGCGAATCTCGAACATCAAGCTCGACCACGTCCAGGTCGTTCAAATGAAAATATCGAAGCTGTTCGACAGAGTGTTGCAGAAAATCCGAATGTCTCATACCGCCGCCGGTCTCAGGAATTAAACATCAGTGGAACCACTTTGAGAAGGATTTTAAAGCAAGATCTTCACATGTTTCCGTACAAAGTGCAGTTGACTCAAAGATTATTGGAAACTGACAAGCCGCGACGCTTGGCTTACGCTAATAACGTTAGTCGAATGAAGGAAGCTGAGCCGGATCTTTGGGAGCGAATTCTGATGACCGACGAGGCTCATTTCACCCTCTCTGGCGCCGTCAACAAACGAAACTGTCGCATGTGGGGCACCGATAATCCTTATATTATTCACGAAACTCCATTGCACGATGAGAAAGTGACAGTTTGGGCCGGTGTTTGCTCAAAAACCACCATTGGACCATTTTTCTTCAGAGCTGGTGAAACTGTCAATCGATCGATATCGGTGGATGTTGGCACACTTTGTTTTACCACAAATGCGTGAAAAAGGTCTTAAGGAATTTTGGTTCCAACAAGATGGTGCGACATGTCACACTGCGCGCTCAACAATGGACTATTTGCGTCGGAAGTTCCCAGGACGTGTGATATCAAAGAAAGGTGATATTGACTGGCCACCAAGATCGCCGGATTTGACTGCACCGGACTTCTTCTTGTGGGGATTTTTGAAAAGTAAAGTCTATGCCAACAAGCCGAAGACCATAAAGGAGCTAAAAAACAACAATCGAGCCGAAATCGCAGCGACATCGCCCGAGACGCTGGCAAATACAATGGAAAATGCCGAAAAAAGAGCTCATTTTTGTCTCAGTAATAAAGGCGGACATTTGATCGATGTGGTTTTTGGAAACTAATCAAAATAAATTGTAATGAATCAAATTTAATAAAAAAATACGACTTTCTGAAATCTGTTGAAAATTCTCTAAGTTATTCAATACTTCCATCGACCAGATTGAGATGGCGCACCCTGTATATAATACGCTCACTAATTTTGCAGTCGTCAGCAAATGAATAGTACATTACAATATTCGACGGAAAATTGTAGTCGCGTACACGAAAGGTGCATTACAATTTGTTTACTAGAAGGAAACTTTAATGCTTGACTCATGTCCCAGGTCCTACCACGTGGAGGTGGCGGCATGAGGACCCACGCGTGGGGCTGTTGCTGTATTTGTGCAGCAGAGCAAATGTGGTCACAGGAAAGACGCCACTCCCTCCCTCCAACAATGAATCGTCTTACTTGTACATCTAAACTAAAAGCAACAAATAAAATATGATTCAGCAAGAACAGTAATATCGGTTCAAACAAATAATAAATAATGTCTTCAAATAAATAAGTAAATAATTTTCTTTTTTTTTGCCTAAGGTTAATGTAATGGGGGAAAAAAACGCTATGTTTTGTAACCAACTTTTCCACCTTCGTCGCCTCCAGCTCCAGCGGATGGTCACAAAAGCCCGTGCTCCTGCGTGCTGCGCGCCATCCAGTCCCGAGAGATAAATTATTTCTCAGGACAAATTTAATTCGGACGCGGAATACACGGGGCCGGCTTGGTTTCGCTGCAGCCTAGACAATTGGTAGAGGGGATGGGTTAGTCAGTGGTGGTTCGCACAACAATAAAATCCCAACGCTGCAGTATGGGAATAATAAAATTCAGATGAACTATTTATTGTAGTGATGACCAAGGCAATTAACCGAGAGCTAAGGTGGCACTCTCGGAAGCACGGTCGGGAAGCGACAAATGGTAACGTGCTAGATTCCCTTCAATTGTATTTTTCGCACAATATTTAACAAGAAATTTCGGACTGGCGACAACGTTCAAACCGACTCATACTTTCACGCCGAATAACCTAATTAAAATAAAGGAGCCGAGCACTCCCACCGAATAAAATGAATAAGACGATGAAAATAATGGCAATGGATAAAATAACTAAGAGGAATAAACAATGACTATTAAGCAAATAAATCAGAGAGATCAAACAATCACGATTAATAGGATAAAGACGGTAAATAAAATAAATAAGACAAAGAAAATAATAACGATTAACAAGACAACTAAACGAAATAACGCAAGGAGGATTAATAGAAGAAATATTGTAAGTGTTACGTCCTGGGTCTTCCGATACATGTATAATTTAAAAATTTGCTTCCATATATGATTTAAACATATTTGACTTATTTTTGCGTAGGTCAGCGTTCCCACGTTGACCAGTGAGACGCGTTGCGATGCCTTTTGCTAACGTCAGCGTTCGCACGCTGACCAACGGGACGCGGCGCATCGGCAAGACGCGCTGCGCCCCGCAAATCTTTTATTGTTCATGTCGCACTACTTTCAGCACTACACCAATTAGTCAGTTCATCTCCGGGGGCCGACAACGACGGTCGGTCCCCGTAACAGTACGGGCCCGTACTTACCTATAATCACCCATTTCTTTTATAATATATATAGTGGTGCTAAAGACTCTTATTATATATACAATTGTGTTAACTGTTTTAATATGCATTTAATGTTGTGTGATTTGACTGTTTGAACATCAAATAACTTTATTCGGTGCCACTCGAAATTGTGTTAATATAAACCATTACATTTTTGGTGTTTATCCTGTGTTCATTCATTATTTATAAAACTCGCCCCTCACCAGCGTCCTCCAATCCCGAGCCAGCACATTCCGGCTCAAAATGGAGAAAATAAAATATTATTCCTTCGTTGCGTCCCTTCGTTAAAACCCAGGACGTAACAGTAAGATAAATAAAGTAATGACAATTAATAAAATGCAGAAGATAAATAAAACAATCACGTTCAACAAAATAAATACGGCCAATAAAACAATGATGCTTAATAAAATAAATGCGATCAATGAAACAATGCCGGTTTATAAAATAACGACCATAAATAAAACCACGACGAGTATTGAAATAAATACGACAAATAGAGCAGCGACGATTACTAAATGAAATTCGATAATAAGTCTAATTCTGACAACTCGACAACACACACACTCACGCTCGAATCATATGGACTTCTCCTGCGCTCGAATTTACAATAAATTAATCTTGATTCATAATAAATAGACGGAACCCCTTCGGCGGTCCTTGGATGCTCGGGAAGCGAGTGATTATAATTTTCTAAATACCGGGCGGTAGTTGTTTGACCACCATAATAAAAAAAAACGTTAGATTTCCGACACGACAGCGTGCCGTCATGACAATATCGCTCGGGTTTTCTCAACAAAATTACAGGAGCTAACTCCCACACTCAAACCAGAGACAAACGACGGCCTTACCGAATAGTTGCAGTATTGGGATCCTCTCGAGAAATAATCTCGCAGCGGTCCAGAATCGTGGGAGATAGGCGTCGGTTCTCGTTGATCCGACGCGGCAGCGTTCCCGGTATACACGTCCTCGTTGTACAAAATACGGCGCGAGAGTTCTCGACAATGCGTTGGCTCTCGTTGCTTGAGCCGATAAACTCCCTCCCCCCAAATCGTAGCCACTAATACAATTGAAAGTATCGTAATGGTACTTGCGACTGGGGTTATTATCCGAGCCAGCAACGGCTCTAGCGAGAGCGTCAACAAAAATAGAGGGTTCGCCGCGAAAATTCAAAGACCGCCCGAGATCGTTGCATCTTCCGGTCCCCATGAGATGCTGCGGGGATGGTCTCCAAGTAGTTCTCTCGGTGTGCCGTTGCCGGCTCGCATATTCAAGCCGTGCGCGAGTATCGTTGAAATAATTCGAATTTTATTGGTGGCTAAAATTTGGAGGGTGAAAGTTGATCGGCTCAGACAACGTGAACTAACGTTTTCCAGGGACGCCCGTATTTTGTACAACGTGGACGGGTACACCGTGTCCGCTGTCGTGTCTGTCCGACAAGAATCGACGCCTCCCCTCGCGATTCTGGACCACTGCGAGACTATTCTCGAGAGGCTCCCGATACTGCAACCTACCGGTAAGGCCGTCGTTCGTCTCTGGTTTCAGTATGAGAGTTAGCTCCGGGACTTGTCGTGACGGTACGCTATCATCCCGGAAATTTAATATCTTTTGCTATAGCAGTTCAACAGCTAGCGTCTGGTATTCCAAATTTTGCAATAATTAGCTTCTCGAAAATTAAAGGATCGCCGAAGGGGCTCCATTGCTTTGTCGTTAATATTTTATTATTGTAAATATGGGCGCGTTGAGAGTTCACGTATGCGGGATGAGTGTGAGGTGATCGAGAGCAATAATCGTGTGTAAGCGAGGCGTCCGTGACTTTGGGGAAAGATCGTTGGAGACACGTCGATTATCATTTGAATTGTTGTGTTTGAGTGGTTGCGAGAGTGCGTGTCTAAAGTAGGAATCTGTCCTGAGATTATTCGTGTTATTTTTTCAACTGTTTCGGTTTTATTTAATCTGATTTATTTATTCTAGTTTATTTATTCTGTTTTGTTTACTCTGATTTATTAATTCTGATTAATTTATTCTGTTTCATTCAATTAATTTTCTATTTTATTTATTCTGTTTTAGTTATTTATTTCTTGTTCTTTTCCGATAATTTTATTATTTATCATATTTTATGTTACCTCCGTTTTATTTGCTGACTCCTAGTTCTCGCATTTCATCGCGTGACCGTTTTTAATTATCTGACCGACACTGCCATAATTATATTTCATTTTATTTTTGTTTCGAGTGTACCAGGCCGATTGTAAGAGCGAGCGATTGTGTGTGGAGTTTAGTGTGAAAGGATGTATTGTTGTCACCAGTCCGACGGGTTTTGTTAAATATTATAAGGAAAATAGAATCGACGAGAACTCAGCACGTTGCAATTCGTTGCTTCACGACCATGCTACCGAGAGTGTGGACTCGGCTGTCAGTAAGAATACCAAAAATTAATAAATAATATAATAATAATAATAATTTTATTCTTGAGTCCCTGAATACCGTGTTGTGATTTTCTGCGCAAGATACCCCTGACTAACCCATCTCCTCTACCAATCACCACGGCTGCAGCGAAGCCGAGCCGGCTCCGTGTATTGTGCGTACAAATTAAATTCGTTTCGTGAAATAATTTGTTTCTCGGGACTGGTGCCCAGCATGCGGGGACCGGGGCTTTTGTGACCGTGAGAGCTGCAAGTGTTGGAGTTGGTAAAATCGGTTACAAATTTGCGCCCAACCTGGGGCTTCATTGAACAATAAATTAACATCGGGTGTTTCGCTCCCGCTAGAGAAAATTGCAACACTATCACTTAAGTAGACTTTTTGATAATATCTCACTTTTTTCCACTTTTGATCTTTGGGGAATTTGTTAGAGATTCCCATGGGTATTTAATTTATTTATTGGTTGTATGTTCAATGTTGTTTCATGTTTTATCTATTGGTGGCGGGTGTTCTTATTTATAATATTATATTATAAATGAAGTATCAAGGATATCACGGGTTTATTTCCCCGGCTATCGCATAAACGACGTATCGTCGAGCTAAGCTGCGGTGTGCTGCTAGCATAGCCGCGGATACTCGTCCGTGCCTATCGGTGGATAGCTGCGTGGTAGTGGTGTGGCGCCGTATCCAATCAGCGGTGCGCGAAACGTCACATATACAGGTGTGCTGCGGGAGCCTTGTTGCTACGCGGATGACTTGCTAGCCCTACCATTGTCTTGTAAGATTACGCACCGCGCGCATCGCAATTTTTCGATTGTCCATCAAGTAACGCTACCTAAGGCTAGGTTCTTTAAGGCTCGGTGGTTCCCGTGACGAGAACCGAGGAAGCAGGAAGGAAGGAACAATATAAGTCGTTGTTTTGTTTTTTCTTGTTTTGTGTGTTAATTGTTTGAAGCGACATAATATTTGCACTAATTTTTATAAAGTGGGATACATTTGTTCCTCCAAGGCATTTTTATAGTTTCCACAACTTCTTTCCTAAATGAATCTACTACGAGAGTAAGGAAACTCTGTTTTCTCAATAATAATACAAAAATATCGGACAGACATTACTAGAAGAAAGTATAGAGACTGTGTTGTTGAAAGTGCTCATTCTTAATTATATTCATATTTTATCGTACAAGAAGAGTTTATTATTTCTAAGGACCCATCCGAATCCACACATAACCTACAACAGTAATGAATGCCATTTGAATGTTAATTTTGCGAGGTCGAAAGTCCCAAATCGCTCCGCAATATTAGATAAATCTTTAACGATTTATCTGTCTTTTACTTGAATAGCGCTACTACACGCGCGCAAACTTTCACACCTAAGCATCGTCCGCTTCAGAAAGCTCGGGGTCCTCGAAGATTTCGTCCACGTCGCCGCCATCGTACCCGATGTCTATTTCGGCACCGAGGACCCCGAACACATGGCCCACCATATCCACAGTATGTTCAGTTGTTAGTTACACGCTGGGCGTGCGGCTCATGCTCTTCGCAACCACCCTGAGCAATGATTCGGAGGAAACACACACCGACTCGAGGAGTGGTACCAGGCCAGAGTCGTCCACTCGTTCCAATCTATGCATACGACACCCCATGCGTAACGCCGGTATCATCGCGCTGAAGGTGTCAGGATGATACAGACAATCCCTGTTAACGAATATCGAGAACCCATGGTCGGTCAGGAGTCCCTCCGAGTATCCTAAATGTCCTCCAAGACGATGCTAAAACCCTCACGATCCGAATCATAAAAGGTATGATGGAGAATTTTCTCCATCTCCTCATATGCGTGCCACATATCCAACGTACGCGGTGAACCACCAAATCCAGGTCTATATATAACACCGTACACCAAAAAGCAATACCCAAGACACTAGTGTCGTAACGCGGATATATGACAAAAAAACGTTTCTAGACCGCGCGATCACAAAGTTAAAGACAGACTGAATGCTCACGATGCTGCTGGCGGATATCACAGGGTTTGAATATAACAAGCCCCCTCTGAATCATAACTAGATGTCCAGCGCTCCGAATGCAACGACAGCGGTTTTGCACATGCGTACCGCTTTGCGCTGTGATCCTCCTGAAGCGCTTACTCTGCAGTAAAAGGCGCAAAATATGATACCGTACCGCGAGAGAACTTGATTATAATTATTGTAATAATTTATATATAATTATAAAATAAGAGACAAAGTATGTGATTTTCATTAATCAATATCTTATTTAAATCACTTTACACACATTTACCATCGCATGCAACATACCTGCAAACACGGTAATCTTCGCTCGGAGCTTCCTCCACCGTTAAATTTATTTTTATCACTGTCCGATCGTCGAGAGGTAAAAGCATTGTAATATTCACGTACTATTTTATCCTTTTTCATTACATTATGGCAAAAGAGATTATTAAATCGCAACATGGTGAATCCGCACAACATAAGATGCAGGAATACGATACAAAATTGTCCACATACCTCCGACGTATTACTATGTAGCTGCTTGAGGCTATACTGATAGAACTTGCAGTTTCTTCGTAGTCGTGCGAGATATCGCGGTATAATCGGTGGTAGCCCGTAACTATCAAAGTACATTCCTTTTCCATGATGGTTAACGTGCATGGCGATCCAGTACTCTCCAGGTCCGTCGTGGTTATCCGTGTTAACTACGAGTCCGTATACTCCAATGGTTGAAAGTGGTAGATACTGCAGACTCTCGTAGATTTGTCTAGTGTTCATGTTGAATACATAGTCAATGATTAAATGATGACCTATACGCTTTGATAAACGTATATATGCAAAATATATTTCACAGCATCATCGATCGTGTCACGACTACATGATGAAGATCTCTCCTCTTTCTTATACTCTTCCTCTTCGTCTGCCGACCAAACATCCATGTACGGTTCTCCTTTAAGTGGGTGCTCGCGAAGCTAATTTTTTATTCAGAAAGCTTGACGCATTGCACAATGCGAAGATGCTGTATCGTTTATCATAGTGTGTCTAAAGCATTTTCGCAAAGATTTCGGCATAAATGTGTACGATGGAGCACCCTCCTCATCCTTCAGGTTGAAAATTTCACGACTCGTGATATCGCAAAGAAGTATAGCCTACTCGTGATCGCATGTATAGATACGCATTGATTTTCGTGGAATTTCACGCAAGTTAGCGTATGCTTGTTTACAGCTCACATCACCCTCGCACCATTTCAGACCGTGAAAATATTTCGAGAGAAAATTATTCTGGTTTCTCGAATGCTGCGGTAATTCGGCAAAGTGGCCGGTACCTCGACTCTCGTCAGAGGATATTTAGCCGTAGATGTTTCCAGAGTTCTAGCATGCGAGAGCGGCACAACAGGAGCTATTTGTGTTCTACGAACGAGAAGCGATGCTTCGAGAATATTTGAGCCCATTGACCATTCTTTGTATCGCCCACAAGACAAAATGAATCTCTACACCGCAAGGGCCGTAGTCGAATCTCAACACCGTTTAATAGGAACCGCTCCTGATTGAATATATCGCAATGCAGATGGCCGAGCAAGTCTACAGTTTTTTCGACATTCGAAAATTAATTTCTCTTTACAAAACCCGCATTTCCCGATGTTATATCATCCATTTTTCCAGGGGTATCATCTTACCAGAGAACGCTCTTGAGATGCTAATTTTTGGCAGTTGGACCGTAATTCAAAAGTGTTACTATGTACGCTCGATATACGTAGGTATTATTTGGAGGTGAAACTTGTTTTTGAATCAGGTATGCATCCATTTGATTAAACATAGAATGCAAGAGATTGTTTACAAGGCCGGTACTTACGTTCAGCGCTGCACCCGCGGCAATTTCCGTAGAAGGAAATCTTATTTTCACTCTCAGACTAAGCATAATATGCGCGAGATCGATATACTCATCACCCTGTCCAGGAATAACAAATTCAATAGGTGAATCATCTGTTGAGAAATTGGCTTATAATACACCCAATTGGAGCCTTCAATAGTAGTTAGCGTCAGTGGGAGTGAAAATAATTCTAGTTCCGATTTAAGACACTCGCACGAGTGCGCATGCAGAAAAGCCATCTTGTTTCAGCTATCCGAAAATATTTTCAACCGTTGGTTAACGAGTCTTCTTCTTCTTCTTTTTCTTCTTCTTATTGTTCTTATTATTATTCTTCTTCTTCTTCTTTATTAATTTTCTCTTTATTACACTTTTCTTTTTACGGTAGATTCGTCGTGGTTTACGTTCGTTCGATGAATCAGCAGTTCGCGAAATTTGGCGCTTTTTATAACCGGACCCCCGCATGAGAGTGTCTATTTTTTCAGAGACTTTGAGTTTGAGATTACTCCCAGATTCTCGCGCTCTCTCGAGAGTAGCATCTTTCACAGCTATATTTCTATCGAGGCTATAACCGGCTACGTTTACACTAGCTCGCAATGCTGGCGATACCGTGTCCTCGTTGATTAGGCGTTTCGATATAAACATGTCGAATACCACCATGCCAGCGATGGCCCCATCCGTGCTGCACACTGTCAATATCATCCATAGTGGCGTAATCAATAGTGGGACATTTTGAAATGTAGTGTCACAGTGTAACATTCCTGTTCGAATGGAATAAAATTTCCAAATTCGTCTCTTATACCGATCTCCATAGTGTGTAAATTGTTGCGCAAGAGAGGGATATATCGTGGCACCGAAAACGATTTAATTTTCATCGAATCATACTGAAAGTCGTCATCATCAATCGGAACAACTCGTAAGATAGGTATTTATACATTGCCTGTAATATAACTCCCGCAGATATCGGTGTATAGAAACATGCTGCCTGGTATAGCACATGTGAGTGAAGCAAGCCTCGACCCCGTGTATTTGCAATGCTGTTCTATCATTATAGACCTACAGGCCTAGTCCGAGAATCCGAGTAGCCTTGCGATAGTGAGCGATAGCGAGCGATACGCGAAAGTCGTGGTACCGTAGATCGTCGCATACGCACGCCACTTCGACCTGCCCGCTCAGAAGCGATTTAAATCGCAGATGACCGGCCACGTGAGGGAAGTTATTTATACTCTCCAAAAGAGCGTCTATACAGCGATATACACCAGATGGAACTTGGTCTTTATCTACGCGTTTCCGTGTTAAAAGATTTAAACGCGATAAATCATAATCACTATCCTCAAAACATACGAGATTTCCTACAGTAGGAATATGTAAAAGAGTCATCGGATAAGCAATTTCCACATCGGAAACAAACCATTCTCTGTGAAAACCTATCTGACGCGGTACTTTTGTAATCAATTTCGTCGTCGTATTATCCGGAAAATACTGCATACTACTGTTGCTCGGTAGTACGGCAAAGAAAAAGCTATCCTTGGAGCTCATATTTATCAGGAACGATGATTCTGGGCGTTCTTCCACTTTGTTATCTTCTTCTCTTTCATCTTCTCAGATGACGGAGGCACTCGTACTCGCGATAAGTCTGCCACGTAGAAAATACTGTCATTAGTCTCGTTACTCAGATCGTGTAAAATATACACGAATGGTTCTCGATTCACTGATATTCGTGAATCTTGTATAACTCGTTACTCCAACCACGCTTATATCCTTTCACGAATGCTGCTTTAACTGTACTGATACGTACCAAGTCAAAGACACTGTATTTAGGCTTTTTAGTTTCTCTCGCGTTACGCTCGTAACGCCGTGCTAAATTTTCTCGGACTATAGAAACATTTTGTAGGGTCACCTCGCTCGGAGGAATACGCGTTCCGCCGTATCTAATATGATTATAAGCATATAAAAATTTTTGTAAAACATCAATGTAACGCTTTATTCGCGTGTATGTAAAGTAACGCCCCATTGGCTCTTTTAATGTGTGATTAAAGCGTTCGGCAATCGAGGCTTTTATATCGGGGTAACGAGCAGCGCGAAAATGGATATTCTTTTTCCTGAGAATTTGCTGAAATGAAGTGCCGATAAATTCTTTGCCTCGATCAGTTTTCAATTGCTGCGGGCGACAATTGTTACTGCATGCGAGTATGCGCGTGATACCGCGGACTACGTTTGCGCTCGTTTTGTCACGCAAAATCTTGAACCAGGCGTATTTGCTCAACACATCGATAACAACAAGCAGATATGCGTACCCATCGTTGTACGTAGCTATCGAGCGAAGAGCAGCTAAATCAGCCTCCCATACATCGTCTATATTACTGACGTTGTACGTACGACGGGGAAATCGCCGTCGCACGAGACGATGCATGTTATATGAATCCTCTGTTTCGAACCATGGTCAATCATTTTTTCGCGCCACTCTCCGATCCACCTAGGCCAATTTTTTTGCTCGAGAATAGGATGCAGGGTGTCATAGTAGATTTTTTAAATAGTTTTCATAGTTTTAACGATGACCAGTTAAATAGATTCTTTTTCTTTTTCTTTTCTAACTGTGCGGGGGACTGATATTCGCTGGGGTGTCATTGGCTCTTTATTTTTGCGATGTTTTGCGATTGTTTGTCCTCTTCTAAAGAACCTAAATATCTGTTTGAGTGTGCGGTCTCGGCCTCGTTGTTGCTCCTGTTGCTGCTGCTGCTGCTATCACTATCGCGTGGTAAAATGAGACGCCGTTGCGGTGTTGAGGATGATGTAGGTGTAGGCACACGTAGTAACTCGGAAAAGTTTGGCAAAGTGAGATCGACAGATGGGTTTCTCGCGTTTTCCAGATCGCATAGCATCGTTAACAAAATCAACGATATTGGAATTTGAAATTCTTCTGCCGTCTATGGAAACAACACCGTTACGATCCCATGTGATTTTTTTCCGACGGCGCTGCTATGCAAATTGCGAAGCAATGACATTGCTTTAGATTGAAAATTTTTTGGTACGCCATCGATAATAAGTGTATTTGTTGACCATACCCTGGTGATCTTGAATCTAATATATTGAAAGAGGATGAGTTTTCACTACAGGTGCGAAATAACCAGATCAAAGATGTTGGTAGAGAAAGTAGCCTTTATTCCACCTTGACTCGCTTTACTACAAAAAAGATATAAAAAACAAATAAACGAATGAATTTTAAGTGAATTTAGTGAGCTGCACCTACAATTTTATTAATTGCGTACCGAGATATGTGAGGTGAAACGTGAAGCAGTCCGCGCTGCAAAACACGTCACGAGTTTAGATTTATGAGGATGCACAAGTTGAGATTTCGCCACCTCACCGATATTGAATTTAGTTAAATTGTGACGGTGCACGCTTACCGAGTATTTTGAGTCCTGTTGAGCACTTCTGAGTTGAGTAGATCCTGAGTAAAGCGTTGAAAAAGTCCGAGGTGAGAGCAGTGTTGAAGCTGTCTATGCGGTTTTCACAAGAGTATCAAAATCGTCAAGATGGCTGAGCTGTATGAACGCGTCGTTGTCAGACGCCGAAGTCAAGCAAGAGATCGTGGCCTCTCGCTTGAGTAGCATGCCTAGGCATGCTACTCAACACAAGTAAAAACAAGTCGATGCACGGCGATTATCAATCGCCATGCGTCAACTGATTTCCCAACAGTGTTATTGAGTCGAGATTTTACTTCGTTCATTAAAACGTCGTCGATTTTATTCTCGCAGCTATCGAGTATTGCTATTTTTTTTGCCGGAATATTCGGTACTGTATTATCGTACTCGACCAAGTAAAGATAACGCAGTAGAACTTGCTCTTACGCTGCCCATTTGTCTCTCTCGCTCTTGTACGAGTGAGAGTTTAGAATTTTACTCAGCTCAAAGTCGAGGCGCGACAATGGTGTACTGGTATGTTGTAGGGAGGGCGACGGCTCTGTAGTAGTACTAGCAGTAGTAACGAGACCCGCAAAACGATGTATGTTATCATGAGGAATAAGCACCATCTTTCTGGCATATTCCATGGCTCGTGTAGGCCAAGACAGGCACTTCAAGCAACTTGAGAAATGAGACACAGTGCTCGACGATGATCTTCCTCTTACCACTCCAATTTCCTTTTTTGGCGACCAGTCGTCGAATAATTGTCGCGAGCCTCCGGAGATGGTTTTTTTGCACGTTGTTCAGATTCACGTTTCCCTGCAAAACATTTAGAGCACACTCGCATATATACCGTACGAGCGCTACATCTGCTTTGCACAAAATCGCATGTCGTTGCTCTTGCTTCAAATATCGCAGTGCCTGCAATATAATTATTTGCTTTTTATCAAGAGGTCCATGCAACGCAATTAAAAGCGCATTACTGGCACATCGCGTGTCGCATAGCAAACCTTTATTGCTTTTTGTGACACGTGGCCGTAATGGTATTGCTTACGAGGAAATATACAGGCGCGAAATCGACAATTATCAGGCGTGCGGTGCAGCTGTTGCATCGAAATATACCTCCTGCAAAAATCTTGGATTCACGGGACATACTTGGCGTGCTAGATGTTGAATTTGCGTGCGATCTCGCGGATTTTTGAAGACAACGATATAATTAGCGTTTAAGGAGATATCGCGCTGCCCGTGACCCTAATGGAAGAGATTTTGCGTGATGAAGATGACACTAAGATTTTTATGATGGCTACCCTTGGTGAAAAGATCGACCACGGTATTGTATGATGTCTTGCGTATTAGATCGTCAATAACCACAAGTTTAGACTTTTAATCATTCGAGTAGTCAACTGTTTGTGGTGAACCCTCGCAAAATTCGATTTTATCACTGTACTCTGAATAGCCGGACTGCCACTCTGAGTAATAAAAAAGTATACGCTCAAACGGGACATCCGTCATTCCCACATGTATTTAAAGAATTTTTTGACAAAATATGTTTTACCACAGCCCGTAGTACCGCTTATTACGGCTGTCCATGGATGTTTAAACGTGTATCTATATCGATGTGTGTCTATCAAAACCAATCAGCTGACTCTTAAATAAGCTTATACTTTTGCGTTATACTAATTAGCATATTTCAGAATAGTCATACGGTACAGTAGAGTACTTCCCATACCGCTTTCGCTTCGTGTTAACAGGTTCGTATGATTTCGTTTCGTTACGCGTTACTACCTGATGAAATTCCATGCATCGAATTGTGTCGAATTTAAAAATAATAGGTACGCTCCTAGCCCTTGTCACGAAGGAGCGTCATGCGCCATAATTTACGTGATGGCTATTCGCAAAGTTTAGCGTGATACCCTTTACTTTACATTTTTCAATAATCGTACCGTCGGGTTTACGAACAAGGTATGCGTAAAATGTTGATCCTCCCGAAACGAACGAACTTATATAACTACCTGACCCGTATTCGCTTAATTCGTCCGTGAGATCTCCCAGAAATGGACCGATTGGCGGCTCATACTCATTGCTACTGGAGCGACTTACGTAAATACAGGAGACCGTATCGCAGTACAGTATTCGCCGCCCGAGCCCCTCAACATAACTGTATCATTTTAGACGAGCCTGTGCCGTCGTGTATGCCGAAATTACGGCGTTTGATGTCGGGGATGATTGGATATCATCGCGGTTGCTTACATAGTTCACATACATGATCTTGTGATTAACCGGTAGCATTCAGGTCACCTCAATCTGCGGACTCGTAAATTCATTAGCTCCAAGCGCGTGAAAACGATAACGGTTTCCATGAGATTCTTGCGTTGACTAAACTATCCCCAGAATTAATTAAGTGCCAATTTCGCGAGCGATCGTAAACCCGGATGTTACTGCAAAGCACATCGCTCGAGATATACACCCTCAGACTCCTCGTACAGTGCTATGAAACGCTCTATTGCTTCCTGGTCATCGTTACACTCTGCTGGAAGTCCACTCGCCTCCTGTCTTATTTTTAAGAATGTATCGATGTACTCCGCAAAATGACCGCATCGCATCGTTGTCGAGTAATACTGCGTAACAACGTATTGCCAAATTTCATCGATACGCGTCACCTTATATCCAAGCGACACAGCTTAGACAGGGGTACAGTAGTCTTCAAAGCATGCTAACAGGCAGTACGGGCATATGAAAATAAGGCAGTCCTACTACGGCACACTGCACGAGACCCTCATCGACACTTAGATCGTTTTCAAGTCCTCCGAGTTCTCGACACTCGTCACCTACGTACAATTTTGAGTGTCCAACGTGCTATTTTCCATTCTTACACACCCACGGATACAGGGGGTATGCCATCCACATAGCGTATCTGCTTCCTATTCGCGACGTCGTACAATTTACGAGACGTAATGTCCGCGGAGCCCTCCCACTTGTGATGAGCGAAGCAAAAAACACCAAAGAACGAACGACTACAGTCTGTGCAATACTCAGGCTAAAAGTCTCTATTACCGTTGCAATAAGTGGATTTACATCGAACACATTAATAGCTACAGCGATGCTCGAGTACTCGATTATACTTGGAATTACACTGTGTGCAGAACTCCCGACTACCTTGCGCACCAGCGAGATTTAATATTGGCTGGTAGTGATGAGAGCGTTCGTAATAGAGAATAAAGAGTGTAAGACTAATTTTACCTATTGCAGAGAGTACGGATTTTCATCCATCGTACAGAGCCGGAACGCTTTTTCCCAAGGTGAGAAATTCATAAATAACAATCGCTATACCCTCGTGAACCAGGTACTCCTGAAAGAGCTGAATTTCACGCGCACTGCACCCTCTAGACGGTGTCGTTACCCCTGCATTACGCATGAGCTCTATCGCTGCTGTTCATTGCGCACCTCGAAGCCCGTTCCGAATTTGACACCATCGTCTGTGTAGTTCGCCCGTACGTATTTGACCGCGTTCGGTATGCGCACGGGCTGTGACAAGAGATCGTTGTAGACACAAATTATCGCGATTACTTATGCGTAAAATTGACTTTTTTGCTATAGACTCGTGTGTAAGTTTAGTACCTACACCGGCTCCT
>OZ012703.1:70097122-70339622 GCA_963942595.1 Cylloceria caligata
AACCTCGTCGACGAATAACACGCACCACCGAATCAATAATTATTTGATTATCAAACAATCCAATATTATACGCGTTGACTAAATCACGCCGATGACACTTACACAGCATACCACGAATTTTACGAACAACCGCCTGTGTCTGAAGTTCCCATAGGGTGATCTGTAAATTTCTTCTCCCGCACCGCGAACGCAATGACGGTCTACGCTTCAATATAAACTCTATTAATTTTCTTATCAATGAACGCTTTACCACTCTGACCATGATTGTACTGTTAGAGTAGTAGTAGTAGTAACCACATTGAATCAATTAAATAGAGAATTTTTAAAGCGGCTCACTTTTATATATATTCCTTTAACAAGCTCTTTCTCTCTCTCTCTCTCTCTCTCTCTCTCTCTCTCTGCATGTACTGCAGTGATGTAATAAATACGACTAACCAAGAAGATAGCCGCACGCGATAACTTTACAAAAGCAAGACCTAGGGAAATATTCAGCGATGGTACTTAGTTATCGAGTTTCGCTGATGAAAGTCATATTGTTTTCATCTAATTTCAAGGCACTTGGCCATGAGGAAAATCATCAAATTTCGTCGACGAGTATTATTTAGTTTTCATGCTACGTCTTATCTGTATTTCGAGGTGTGCGTGTGCACATAGGTGTGCGAGAATATGCGAGAGTTTTGGGATATGTTCGCTGCTGCTGCTGTTACTAGGCTGTTGAGGAGAATGCGACAAATATCAAAGGATATTGGCTAGCAATTTTCAGTCGTATGATTTACAGTATCAAAAGATGAGGCGATGCAACTAGATAGTGGGGGAAATCTGTATAAAACGGAGTATGAACACCACCGACGATTCATTCGAAAAGTTGCAGTCTACACGAAAGCAATAAAAATGGCAAATAACGGTGCTACGTCTCACGCGATATCGCCATATATAGCGAATCCCGTTATGTACGGTTTAAATAAATCATTTGGTAAAGTAATCGTTGCTGGGCTCGAGTTGAACTCTACGTGTACTCTTACACCAGTGGTGAAAATATTGTCGAATACTTTTACCGGAATTACACTCAGTGCGGACGAGTGGCGAGTGTTTAAAAGTGATTTTTCTCGCGTACAACAATATTTCGAAGCTCGTGGGACTGATGCCGAGAAAATGTGTAATACCCGCATAGAGCACACAACGCATTACACACTTTTAACCTCGAGAAGAATTGATATTCATATGCAGGCTCTAGACAGCAAAAGTGACACGATTCAACGGTGTATGAACGAGGTGGTATCATATGTCCGTGAAAAGGTAGTTGTCAGTGAAACGCCTCGTGCAAGAGCGTGAGATCATCGGTTTCGAGGAATTCGTTCAAGAAGCGCTCGAGCACATCATGACCTTACTAGCGTTGACGAATACGAAGCTTGTGAAAATTATTTTGTCCGAAATAATTGTCCTGTACCGTGGTCATATCGCTGATCATACATCGGATGTTGCGTTGCGAACGCAATAATTGTCCGTATGTGCAGCTATTTGTGATAAAAACACAGTTGTAAATAATTGTATGTAGTGTACATTTCGCTCGAAATATTATAAATTATACACTAAGGACAGTCATAGAGAGGGAGAGAGAGAGAGAGAAAATGTGAGCTGTCACAGTCCTAAAACCGAAGCATCAGCAAAGGTCTGCGACAGAAAGAAGACAGAGCTCTCGTCTTTGTTTCATTAACACAGCAGATCATGGAATACGTATCCATGTCAATTAGCAGCAAACCATCGGAGTGTTGTGCCGCGGAATATTTCACTTCACGGTATTCTCTAGAATATTTCTTAACTGACACAGCTAAGACTAAGAATTCGTTCAAGACAGGAAACGAGATAGACGTCGACGCAGCATGAAGCAACTCGCTCGGCGATCGACGGTAGGCCAAAACAAAAACTGCTAATAAAGGGATTTTCGCAAACGCAGTTCCAAACTGCTTTCCGAAAATCAGTTATAAACTAGACTCAACAGAGAACGGGTTGGTTCCTCGTCAATCACTCGAAACAACGAATTATTGTACATACTTTCATTGACTTTTAAATAGACAACGAAAAGTTACCGTTGCCTATAATAAATACTTCCATTTATATAAATTCGCGTTTTCACCAATTACTTGAGAATCACCTCCTAATCGGCAAACGATCCCAACAAATAATTACTTTTTAATATTATACCGAATACCGAATAATCCAATTACGCGGTACCGGTATAACATTTGGTGGCAGCGGTGGGATCTGCTGAAGTTAAGTTATACGTGATTTATTTGGACAAAAAGTGTTTTGGACAAAGTAAATAAGAGTGATTCTGAAGTGTCGACTACGACTCGTGCAAAGGACGCCAGTGTAGTTCGTGAAAACCCGACTAAGCTAACGCGAAGGCGTGAAGTGTACGTCGGTGCAGTGCGACATATCGGTCAACCGTTTAAAATCCCTATTAACGGTGTCACGTCAAGTCGCGGAAAAACGCACAAAGTTGCATACTCGAAGTAAGTACTCGAAGCAGCTATTTGAGAAGAAGCCGTCGTGCAACCATTGGCGACGCGCTAAGAACGAGCCCAGGAACCAGTAGAGAAATGAGTCAACGGCGCCAGGAAGGACGTTAAGGACCATCAACAAAAGGGAGCTGCAGGACACCAAGTCGACAACACCTGAGGTACTGCTATGGAGAGGACCATCTGCAAGATCATCTTTCTGTAAGTGGCGGTATATATATAAATATAAATGTATATAAATATACATATTGCCGTGATAAGCCAAAGCTACTTAAAACCGATATTTGGGAAAAATATTCCACTAGATATATATCTCTTTAGAGATGTTGTGGGTATATTTTAGAGTACTGTTCACCGCGAAATTAGCATCATGCCGGGATCTCGGGGAACGAAACTGAAACGTAGAGGCAATCAGTCAGAAACTAAGATACCCGGCGAGTAGGTGGACTCTGCAGCGGGTTTAGTTGCAGCTGTCGAGGATGGCTGAGTTTGGCGTAATGCCACTTAGGGGTGCGTCGTTTCGGGATCACAGAAGTATCGGTAGCGACGGCGTGTTCAATATGGCTACTGGCGAAAGAACGCCTGAAAGCGAAACTGAGGACATTGTCGAACGGGGATTAGAAAACATGCATACGATAGATCGCGTAGATTTCTCGGCAGCAACCGGTACGGCAGCCCGGGCGGTACCCGCACGAGTACGGGATCGGTTAGAGGCGGTCGACTGGAGCCACTGTGAAATGGAAAGAGTTCGACGCCAGTATGAAAGGTTACAGCGCGAGCATGAACAAGGCCAACGCGAACTCGATCGCGAACGCCGGGACGCCGAAATACTGACGGCAAGATGAAACTCGGCCAACACGTTAAACGAGGTAGGTGCGGACGAGTACGAGCTCATCAACTCCTTGAGAGAACAAATTGTCGAGCTTCAGCGATGATTAGGAGGAGCGGGGATGGAGCCCTGTCAGCCCTCCCTCGCAGCCCCCTACGTACGCAGTTCGAGGAGACACGAATGCCCTCAAATATGCTCAGCCTCAGCCTGGGTATAAAAATGGTAAAAACATTTGACAGCAAAGACGCAAAGGCATTGCCGTTCTTTTTAAAGTTCTGCGAGATGATTTTTCGCAGTGTAGCCGAGGAGGAGCATGACACCCTCCTTGAATTAATTGCCATGAGTAAGTTAGAGGGTGCAGAAGCAAGACAACTGCAGCCCAAGACCATCAGTACCATGGCGCAACTCAAGAGCGAGTCGGAAGCGTTGTACGGACAACGTAAGTCCCTGGCCGCATTGCAAATGGAGTTCAGCTCCCTCTGGCAGGGACAGAACGAGGACATCACCGCCGATGCAGCGAGAATGGAGAGAATCACGGTAGATATCACCCAGATTCTCTGTAAACCGTTGAAAACAGAGGATCAGAGGATCACCGTCGAGAGTGTCACCCGACGAAGCGCTCAGGCCAACTTCGAAAACGGCCTGCACGGCCAGGTGCTAGTGCTGGTACGTGCGAGAAATTATCAAACGCTGCATGACTCTGTGGTAGGGGCCATAGAGATCACGAACATGGTGCAGCCAAAGGGGGGGCTGGAGTATTAATCCACCCCGGAAGATCCCCAAGGCGCGCCATCCAGGCAGGGAGAAAACTGTTTCCCCTGCCGAAAAGCTGGACACATGGCTCGAGACTGCACCCGAAAATCGGAATGAGTAAGCTTGCCAATGCCCAGCGAAAACAAGTCCATACACAACGTCGACATCGTGTGCAATTACTGTCTGAAGATGGGTCACGTGTGGAAGGACTGCAGAAAGAGATTGTCACAAAACAGGAGCGAGCCAGCTCAAACACCACAGCAGCCCCGACGTCAGAAGGACTCAGGGGACAAGACGGAAAAAACAACAGTAACAGCAGGAACTAGTCGAGCGAATACAGACGCCCGCTCACTGGGAACGATGAGGCTGAATACTCTAACGGCCCAGCAAAGACCTGGGCGCAAGCTAAAGAAAACGACTCTATAACTGCTACAAGTAACGTTGCCGGCGTCGAGTGCCACTGCCAGTAACTTCGATATCGTCGCATCGTTGACCGTAACCGGGGTACTCACCCTTAAGGCAGATACCGGAGCGCAATGCAGCATCATCAAGGAAGGCTGTCTCAAACCAGAGACCATGGTGAAAGACTGCACCGTAGCGCTGCAGGGGGTGGTGGGCGAAAAATTTGCTCCATTAGGAATCGCGAAAATCATGCTCGAGACACCGGCTCTAAATGTTGAGCATTGGTTTTACATCGTTCCGAACATCGTGCCACTGAGGGTCAACGGACTGCTCAGAATGGATTTCATTAAACGCCATAAGGCAGATATCTTGCACGGCGAAATGCTCAAACTATACGGACACTGCATGCCGCTTCTGGACGCATCGATCAAAATGACCCGTCCGCCACGCAGCGAAACTGTTGCATATGCCGCGACTAAAAGTAAATTCAACGGACGACTCTCAAAAATGGAACTCGGGAACGGAGTAATTATGGGAGCCTGCATCACGCCGCCGCACAGTAGTAGCTGTACAGTAAGTCTAATAAACACCACCGAGCAGGCTGTTGAGGTTCAACGCCCCGTGGTGGAACTCGAGCCGCTAGACATAGCGGCAGTGGGTCACGGTCTCGAAGCATCGACGTCCGAAGTATGTACCGTCAGCGCGGAGGGAGGGGCTGACCGCCTCGCGCGACTAGCTCAAGAGCTACACACTGAAAACCTCAATAAGGAAGAGCGCGAAGCGCTTGACGAGATTACTAAGGAGTACGAGGATGTATTCCACCTGCCAGGGGACAAGCTGCCATGCACACCAATGGTGGAGCATGAGATCCTCCTTAAGGAAGGGGGACCTCATTAAACAGCCTATTAAGGTGCACCTATATAGGCTGCCGGAAACCCACAAAAAAGAAGTGGAAAGGCAAAGCAGTGAAATGATAATAGAAGGCATTTTCCAGCCCAACAGAAGCCAGTGGAACGCGCCGCTGCTAGTCGTCGCAAAGAACACCGACGCCGCCGGAGTATGGAAGATGAGAGTAGTAGTGGATTTTCGGAAATTAAACGAAGCCACCATCGGGGATTCATACCCACTGCCCAACATCACGGAAATATTGGACCATCTGGGACGAGCCCGATATTATACAACCTTGGACCTCGCCTCGGGATTTCACCAAATCCCGATGGCGCAGCAAGATAAGGAAAAAAACCGCAATTTCCACTGCGCAAGGTCATTTTGAGTATAATCGAATGTCTTTCGGACTCAAAAACGCACCGCCAACTTTTCAGAGACTGATGAACTCGGCGCTGGCCGGACTACAAGGAGTCAAGTGCTACGTGTACATCGATGACATCGTGATACATGGGAAAACCTTCAAGGAACATAACGACAGGCTGCGGGAGGTGCTGCAGCGGCTGAGAGAGGTAAAATTGGCCGTGCAACCTTGCAAGTGCCAATTCCTGCGAAAGAAAACGCAGTACCTCGGCCACATAATTTCCGAAGAGGGAGTGCGTGCGGATCCCCAGAAACTGGCAGCGGTAAGAGAATTCCCGATGCCCAGAGACGTAATGGGGGTACAATTCTTCCTCGGACTAGCTGGGTATTACCGGAAATTCATCAAGGATTTCTCGAAAACCGCTAAGCGACTCACAGAATTAACCAAGAAAGGGAATTAACTTTGAGTGGACCGCAGTAAGGGATGCCGCATTCGAGGAACTGAAGACGGCACTTACCACGGCACCGATACTGCAGTATCCTGACTTCACGAAGCCGTTTATTGTGACAACAGACGCTTCAGATCGGGCGCTCGGCGCGATACTTCCGCAAGGCAAGATCGGGGACGATTTGCTTATATGCTATGCGAGCCGCACCATGACGAAGGCCGAACTGAATTATACGACTACGGAAAAGGAATTACTCGCGATAGTTTGAGCCCTTGCTCAATTCCGGCCATTTATTTATGGTACTTGCTTCACGGTCGTGACAGACCACCAACCCCTCACCTGGCTGTGCGGAATAAAGGACCCAGGCTCGAGACTAATGCGTTGGAAAATGAAATTGGCAGAAAATGAGTTTAAAGTCGAATACAAGGCAGGTAAGCGCAACACGAATGCAGCTGCGCTAAGCCGTATATTCCTCACTACGAGGGCCCAAGCGAGAGCGAAGAACGAAGTCTGTGGATCGGAAAAGGACAGCGCTACGGGGCAAGTGGGCACAGCGAATGACCGCACAAAGCGGAGAGCCGAAGATACCCCATATAGCCGTGGTAGCTCGCTGGAGCGAGAGGTCGAGCTCGCCCACGAGATAAAAAAGGACAGCAAGCGCCCGGATACGGACAGCCGAACAAAGCGGAGAGCCAAGAATACCCCAAGCTAGCTTAGCGACGCGGCAGAGAGAGAGGCCGCGCCGGCCAATGCTCCAGAAGAGGATAGAAAGACCCCACGATAGAGCCCCGCCGCGAAGCCATGCGGACGGGGAAGGGGCAGACCACGCACGCTAGCAAAGCAAGGCGTAAGTAAGACTGCGAGCATCGATGAAAAAGACAGAGCGAGCCCAGCACAACATGGCGGACCAACGAGGCGTGAAAGGCCGCGAAAGACAAATGTTGCAAGGCCGTTCGAAACAGAGAGCGACGCAACGGCGGAGCTACAGGTTGGCACACTGAGTGAAGAAACTGTGGACAGAGCACCGCACAAAATAATAAAGGAATATCACGACACCCCCATAGGAGGGCATCAAGGTATACGGCGCACCCTACAACGGATCCGGATCAAATATGACTGGCCCGGCATAAGAAGGGTTTTGGAGAAATATATTTCGTCCTGCGAATCCTGTCAAAAGAAAAAAATCGGGAAAAGGATCGAGTGCCGATGGTGGTAACAGACACCCCATCGAGGTCGTTCGAAAAAGTTGCGGTTGACATCGTAGGACCGTTACCTGAAAGCGCTTCCGGAAAAAATATATACTCACGTTTCAGAATGCTCTTACAAAGTACAGCGCAGCGATCCCCCTACCGACCCAGGAGGCTTCGACAGTAGCAAGGGTGCTGGTTGAAGAACTAATTTGCGGGCACGGAACGCCGGAAACGATACTGTCGGACCAGGGCACCAACTTCCTCCGCTTGACCTTCAAAGAAATGTATCGAAGGCTGCGAATTAAGAAAATACAAACGACAGCCTACCATCCGGAATCGATAGACGCCCTGGAAGGTCACATCGCACCCTCGCAGAATATCTGAAAATTTTCATAAGCGAGGATCAAGAAGACTGGGACGAGTGGCTGCCGTACGCAATGTTTACCTGCAATACTACTCCACATACGGGGACCAGACTATCTCCCCATGTGCTGGTATATGGAAGTGAAGCTGAATTACTGACGGCCGTAAGGCAGGAGCCCCGCAGCACCCATACCTATGACGACTACGTCCAACAGCTACGCGAGCGATTACGCGCTGCATGGACTGTAGCACACGACAACCTAGAAGGCGCAAAAAGACGCTCGAAGAATACGCATGACCACGGCGCATAGGTGCAGGAGTACCGCGTCGGCGAACGCGTACTCCTTCGCGATGAGACGGTGCGCAGGGGGCGGTCGGCCAAGCTGACCCCTAAATGGACGAGATCTCATATGATAGTAGAGATGAGGCCCCCCGTCAACTACATCGTCTCTTTATAGAGCACTAAAGCTACATAAGAACTAAATAAATCGGGTAGGGAGCCCCACGGAGCGCAAGGTGGGGAGCTTCATTAAATAATGATGTTTGGAAAAAACCCCATTTATTGTTTTAAACGTGCATAAATAAACAAATAGCATTTGTTAGCATTAATTAGGTAGCACAGTTTCACAGCGAGGGCAGGTAGCGGGCTCCTCGAACAAACGCCGAAGCCCGATAAAATCGGGAAAAGGCTCCTCGTCCCCGATCTAGGAGCTCAAGCCCCACAAGCAGTACACGGCCAGGCGGCAATCCTGGCGGTGGCTGCATGAGGCCGAGCGTGCCAAAACCTCGTCCGAGTGACATCTACGACTTCGCTCTGGTACTACGACCAGACCGCTCTGGAAAAATAAAAAATAAAAGAGGATTTTTAATATAAAAAGGTACATACATAGATAACCCAAGGAGGAAAGGAGAACACTTACCGCTAACTGCAGTACCTCGGGGGTCAAATCCTCCTCCCTGCATAAAACGGCTCCATGAGGCCTCAGACATGCGGAAAACAATGGTGGACATACTTGTAGGTAGATCGCTAAATGAAGAATGAGCAAAGAAGCTCTCGCGCGACGAAACCCGCGAGACCGCAAGAAAAAGAAGGAGAACTAACGCAATAAGCATTCTCACAATTTCCTCCCCTCATCCGATTGCAGGTTAATCGCGGCAAAAAGTGGACTAACTATAGCCACGCAGCATTCGCCCGACTGCGTCGTCAGCACTTTTGCCAGCACTCCGGCCATCTACTATGAGAACATAGGAAGCCTTACAATAATTCAATCGACGTGGCGGTTGATTATCAGGCTGGACCTCGCTGTACTAGTGCACCGAAAACGGAGATAAGCAAAAGCCTACAATGTCTGACGGAGGTGTGCGAAGGCGAAACCCGCGTCAACGATCTATGTCCCGTTATAAGCGACTTGGTTCTTAGAATGAAGAGAAGAATAGAGATGGTGGTATTGACCTTATACAACCGCCTCGGGACGCGCCCCGTCAGAGAGCGCAGAGGATTGATAGACGGCCTTGGAAGCATAATCAAAGCAATCACGGAAAACATGGACGCCGCCGACGAATGGGAGCTACACGAAGAAATTACGCAACTTAAAGCCTCCCACCAGACCCTGCAGGAAGGGTTGAAAAATCATATTCAAGTAATAAGAACGATGCTCAGCTTTTATAACGAAAGCGCACACCATATACAGGCCAACGAACAGACTCTGCTGGCTACAGCGTATCAACCACACGCTCAACGACGACCTGTACTACATAACGAGACGCCAACACTTATACGAGACGCTCAACGCGATAAGTATTGCAGCCGAGGCATTACTCAGCGACGTACAGGATCTAGTGTGATTGGTGGATGACATAGCGAGCGGTAAAGCCAGAGCAACGTCCCTGCCGTCGCGAACACTCGCGAGACACCTCGTCGACGCACTACCACACCTACCGCCAGGCAGTAGTTTCCCAGTCGCGATATCGCACGACCAAGTGTCAACACTTATACGACTGGCAGACACCAGGGCCTACAACGAAGGCAACGCGGTAGTACTCGTGATGGATATACCGCTGATCGGGCAGCAACGGTATAGTATACAAAAGGTATACCCATGCGAGCAATCAACAGCAGGCACTACTACATGGATACGACTGGGAGCCCCGTAGTCATTGACACGGAGAATCGTAAATACCTCAGGATGACAACCGATGACTATAAAAGTTGCAAGGTACTGGGCAAATCATACATTTGCCCTCCCACGCATCAAAAAATTCCGATTACGAACGACGCACCCTGCGAAGGCCTTATCTACGCGAAAATGGACAACGATAACGGCGTGAAATACAAGAAAAGGGTTATCATACTAACCGATCCCCTAATCGTCCCAATGCAACAGCAAGGACGATGGCTTTACGTCGCGCCAACCTCAGAACCTATAGGAATAAATTGTGGGAAAAATCCCACTCAGCATGAAATGTTAAATAATACGGGTATACTGGCATTGGCAGGCGTATGTATAGTAACCGCTCGAGATTTCAGCATCAGAACCATCGGACGAACGTCGCAGGTCATCCAGAAAAACTACCTTCCGTCATTTAATTTAAAATTAACGGAGATTGAAGCTCAGGCGCCCCCGACGCAGACTGAAACGACGATTATACTACAGAGCGTGCTGCAAGACCCCGAAGAGCTTCGAAAGCTTAGAGCTCGAGCCGACCAAATCATGGAAATAGTCAATACTGCCGGAGACGGGATGCAGCACATCCACAACCTGAGCTTCTACTCACTGGGTGCCATAGCACCGATAGCCTTGGTTGGCTACGTTCTGTTTAAATGTTACAGCTACCAAAGAAACCGAACACCAACAAGGACCAGCTAGGCAACGACCCGGCAGCCACCGAGGTAACCATCAACCTCAAGCCACTCGAACGACGACAACCAGAGGAGGGACTGCGAAACGAGCTGGCCAGGGTATGCAATCGTCCCCCCAACCGAGAACAACTCGCTCGGCCCGAACGACGTTAACAATTGAAAAATAAAACATTTTATTGTATTATTACATAACAAATATCAAACTGTAAAATTGTATAAAATTGTAAAGGTACGGGAAACGAACCGAAGAAAGAAAAAATTATTACAGAAAAATTTTTCCTCTTAAGGGCGGAGGGATGTTGTGCCGCGGAATATTCCACTTGACGGTATTCTCTGGAATATTCCTTAGCTGACACAGCTAAGACTAAGAATTCGTTCAAGGCAGAAAACTAGATAGACGTCGACGCAGCATGAGACGACTCGCTCGGCGATCGACGGTAGGCCAAAGCCAAAACTGCTAACAAAAAAATTTTCGCAAACGCAGTTAGCAACTGCTTTACGAAAATCAGTTATAAACTAGACTCAACAGAGAACGGGTTGGTTCCTCGTCAATTACTCGAAACAACGAATTATTGTACATTCTTTTATTGACTTTTAAGGGCTTATACGCAGTTATGAGGCAAAAAAAAGACGGTTTTTCAAGAATTAATCCTGAAGAGACTTTTGAATTTATTAATTTAAAAATTTTTCTGGTTATAAAAGCATCCTTCAAGAACGTAAACAAATTTTTTATTTATAAAAATGTTGATTATAGAGGGCGCTGCAGGCGATTTCCGGAACCTCCTCTAAAAAAAGACGATTTACGGTGATCATCGTAACTCAAGATTGGATTATCTGAAATCAAAAAACCAAACAAATTTCGTTAATATATTAGATTATCTAGTAATTAATCGTTCGGCTAATCAAAATATTGAATTTTCACAAAATGGCGGCTTCTCAAAAAAATGTTTTCGATTTTTTATGTAAAATTTGGCCTTAAATTGTTTATAAAATGGAAAATAAGTATCGGATTGACAAAAGGAACGATTAATTACTAGAAAATGTATCTGAGAAAATTGTGTTAAAATTTTAGACCGATCGAACAAGCCGTTTTTGAGATATCGTGATCACCGACTTGAAAAATGCTGTTTTGAGAAAAACGCGTTTAAAGTTTCAAAACCGATTCACACATAGAAAAAAAAATTTTTTTTCAACTTACATGGTGTCGTCTACTCCAAGGCCATATAATAAACCCTCCATTCCTTCAGCAGCCTCCAGCAATTCAATTTGGTGCTGTCTTCGAGCCATCCTTCCCTCTCGTGTCGCTTCGTGCGCTCTGCGCTCGGATAGCGTAACGCGCTCTTCGTCCTGCTTTTGTACATATACATGCGCATTGGGCCCCAAAGACAGTCCCATTGCATTCATATGGTACAAAAGTGAAATTGAACCTTCATTCAACATACCGGCGGCGATATTTGCGGCCATTTCAACAATTTTTGAGCCACTCGGAATGATTTTCGGCGTAATTTTCCAGATGATTTGGTTGTAACTCTCGTTATTATTTTGTGTAAAGCCGCTTACACATCGTTCCAATAATGTCTCGCTACTGAGGTCTTCGTAAATTGAACGCACAGCTTCAGCAACATCCGTGGGTAATGGCTGGTAATCGTGCTCAAATTCGGTCAGTTTGTCTGCTGCTGCTGCTCGCTGCCAAGAACACCATGGCTTTCGTCCGTCTCAGCTTTACTCGGATTAAAAACGTTTTTCCGTTTTCGATTTCTTGATTTGTGCGCATTTGTAACAGAACGCCGTTCTCTACTTACTTTCATATTAAATTATTATACTATCAGGGGTACAAATTGAAAATGCGGGTTTGATAACAGATGGCGTTACTAACGCTATACGCATCAGGCAGTACTGTGACTATGTTCATGTCAAAGCTACGTCTTATAGCTTTAATTTTCAGTATGTGTCAATTTGTCGCAGTGTCAAATTCATAGTTTTTTTGAGCTCTCAATATGTCGAGTTTCGTGCCAACAAAACAGCATTTGCGGGAAGTTTTAATTTACTTCTTTAATTTGAAGAAAAGTGCTGCTGAAGCACATCGATTGGTCTCCGAGGCTTATCCGAGTCATGTTCCATCGGTTTCAACGTGCGAGAGATGGTTTGTGCGGTTTAGAAGTGGTGATTTTGACGTTGAGGACAAAGAGCGGCCGGGCCAAGTGAAAAAGTTTGAGAATGCTGAATTGGAGGCAATACTCAATGAAGACTCGTGTCAAACTCAACAAGAGCTCGCAGATTCATTGGGAGTGACACAACAAGCCATTTCCCATCGTATAAAAGCCCTCGGAATGATCCAAAAGCAAGGACATTGGGTGCCGTATGAGCTGAAGCCGAGAGACGTCGAGCGCCGTTTTTTTGCATGCGAACTGCTGCTCGAACGGCAAAAACGGAAGGGTTTTTTGCATCGCATTGTCACTGGTGATGAAAAGTGGATCCATTACGATAACCCGAAGCGCAAAAAATCATATGGTTACCCCGGCCATGCATCATCATCGACGGCCAAACCAAATATTCACGGCGCCAAGCTCATGCTCTGTATTTGGTGGGACCAGCTGGGTGTGGTGTATTATGAGCTATTGAAATCGAACGAAACCATCACAGGAGCACTATACCGAACTCAATTGATGCGTGTGAGCCGCGCACTCAAAGAAAAACGGCCACAATACGAGCGAAGACACGACAAAGTAATTTTGCAACATGACAACGCTCGGCCACATGTTGCAGCGCCGGTCAAAACATACCTACAAACGCTGAAATGGGAAGTCTTACCCCACCCGCCGTATAGCCCAGATATTGCTCCTTCCGATTACCACCTTTTCCGATCGATGACACATGGCCTAGCTGACCAGCGCTTCCATTCTTACGAAGAAGCCCAAAAATGGGTCGATGACTGGATAGCAGCCAAGCCGGCCGAATTTTTTCGCGACGGTATCCGTAAATTGCCAGAAAGATGGGAAAAAGTTGTGGCTAGCGATGGACAATACTTTGAATAATTCATTTGTTACCATTTTTTCAGAATAAACGTTCAAAAATAGAAAAAAATCCCGCATTTTCAATTTGTACTCCTGATATAATTCACAATTATCTTAGAAATCCGAACAAAATATTGCAGAAAATACGGAAACGAACGCACTTCTTCACTGCTTGCCTCGGCTGTATACCAGGTGTATGCATAAGTTTTTTTCCGGTTTAACTAAGAGATGGCGCCAGCGAAAAGTACGCAGCGTATTAATTTGACACATACGTCATTTTGTTCGTCTGACATTAACCTACAAACACACACAATTTGAGTCCGCCAAAAACTAGCGTCTTTGTTTTATCGTTCAGTGATCATGTCGAGTTTTGTGCCTGAAAAAGAACATTTGCGGCACGCATTGCTTTTCTTATTTAATCAAAAGAAAAAGGCTGCTGAAAGTCAACGTTTGCTGGTAGAAACATATGGTGAACACGCTCCATCGATTAGAACATGTGAGACATGGTTTCGACAATTTAAAAGTGGTGATTTCAATGTGAAAAACAGTGAGCGCTCTGGTAGACCACAAAAATGTGAAGACGAGCAATTGCAGGAGTTATTGGATGATGACCCAACTCAAACTCAACGGCAATTAGCAGAAGCATTACATGTGTCACAAGAAACAATCAGCAGACGTTTACGAGTAATGGGGAAGATCAATAAACTCGGTAAATGGGTCCCACACGATTTGAATGAACGTCAAATAGAAAATCGCAAAGTCACTTGTGAAGTGCTGCTTCAACGCCACGAAAGGACATCATTTTTACATCGAATTGTGGCGGGTGACGAAAAATGAATTTATTTTGAAAACCCGAAGCGGAAAAAATCGTGGCTTTCACCTGGCGAAGCCGGTCCTTCAACACCAAGGCCAAATCGCTTCGGCAAGAAGGCCATGCTCTGTGTCTGGTGGGACCAGAGCGGTATTGTGTATTATGAACTCTTGAAGCCCGGCGAAACCGTTAATACACAACGCTATCGCCAACAAATTATTAATTTAAACCACGCATTAATCGAAGGACGACCGGAATGGGCCAGAAGACATGGCAAAGTGATTTTGTTACACGACAATGCGCCGTCTCACACAGCAAAAGCAGTGAAAGACACCTTGAAATCGCTTGAATGGGACATCCTTCCGCACCCGCCGTATTCGCCAGACCTGGCGCCATCTGACTATCACCTCTTCGCATCTATGGGGCACGCGCTCCCAGAGCAGCACTTCAGCAATTTCGAGGAAGTTGGAAAATGGCTCGACGAATGGTTTGCCGCAAAAGACAAGCAGTTTTTCTGGCATGGTATTCATAAGTTACCTGAAATATGGGCGAAATGTGTAGAAGCCGATGGCCAATATTTTGAATAAAACAAAAATTAATGTCCCTTGAAAATTACGTGTTTTTTTTTACCAAAAAACCGGAAAAAACTTATGCATACACCTGGTATACTGAATAAACGTCTAGAAACCGTTGAATTTTGCTCTCAGGTACAAGAAAAACACTACTACACACTCACACAATGTACAAGAACACAATACACAAGTATATAAAAGGAGCAACGGTCCAGGTAAACGGCTGCCCCTTGAGCCTCTGTCCCACCTACTTTCAAACGCGCCGAGGCGTCTCTACATATAGAAGTATAACTCCGAAAGTATTGCTCGGATCGACTTGAAATTTTGTGTGTATACTTTTGAATATATGTACATTACAAAAATGCAATAATAAATAAATCGATTTTTTGAAAATCATAACTGCGTATAACCCCTTAAATAGACAACGGGAAGTTACCATTGCCTATAATAAATACTTCCTTTTATATAAATTCGAGTTTTCATCTATTACTGGAGATCCATCTCCTAATCGGCTAACGATCCCAAAACATAATAACTTTTTAATATTATACCGAATACCAAATAATTCAATTACGCGATACCGGCATAACAGGAGCTTGGTATGTAAAAAATACAAAATAATTTAAAAATCGTGATTTAAAAGGATGTAATATTTACTTTTTATCATAAAAAATAATATGAGAGAGAGAGAGAGAGAGAGAGAAGAGTTTTAAATCGCCGCGGAAGGAGGGTGAAGGCCGACAATAGCTGGGGTGGCGAGTATATAATTTTATTCATTGTTCCAAGTATATGTACAGCTTTGCTCCAACCTGCTCTTATCTCTACTCTTCCTTCTTCACCAGAGTACGCACACCACCTCACTTTACCATCTCCACGTTACCGACATTCGTCAGCGAGAGTGGGTAGCGTGGCGGTGGAAAAGTGGGGTTGTGGGGGTAGCCGCGTAGTGGGTCAAGGTGTAGGGATAGGAGTGGAATCAAGCAAAGATGTACACATACTACTGATACGTGTGACTTCTACTGGGCATATGCAAAAGAACCTGTGACTTCGTGATCTGCATCACTCGCGCAAGTGCACATTGTTAGAAGTGACAGTGCCGATATAGCACTGGAAAATCGGTCGCAGTTAAATGGAATCTATAAAACGACAGACCATGCTACCACAAAGAAGTTATATGCTGATGATGGAAAACTCACATGATTAATGATATTAATTTCAGCACGGATACGTGACATTAATAGTACAAAACTTTATTTCAAATAAGCTCCGTAATGCAGTGTTAGAGCTGGTCAATTTTTTTTTGTCGCGACGATTCATTTTCGAAAAGTGAATTGCTACGACAAAAAGACAAAATCATAATATTTCGTAATATGACCCACTAAGTATCCATGTCATTGACATTACAAAATTTAAATTTTCCCGACTCTTACTGGAAAACCGTTACGTCATGAATTTCTTACAAATACTAATGAAAAGCACATAATGAGATAAAAAATTTCAATAGTTAATGAAAGCAAACATTTTATTCATGAATTGAAAGTACACAGAAATAATATTACGGCTAGTAAGAGGTTCTCGTAGGCAAGCGTGGTGAGTGGACGTGTTTCTCGGTGGGCTCCAAGGATTGTAGAGAGAAAAGTGGAAAAGTGAAGTATTCAGAGTGAAACGTGGTAGGAGGGTTGAAGGAGGAGGTATGTTTTGCGTACTAGAGTAGGTTTTTGTATAAGGCAAAGTTTAAGTCAGGTGTTGGGTGTTTAACCGAGGCGCGAAGTTTGAGAGGTTAAGCATGGGAGATTTGGAAAAGGAGAAAAAAGGAGGGAAAGGCTCAGAGGAAGCGCAAAGGGAGAGTGGAAAAAACGACTCGTGCTCGAAGTTAGCGCGCGGTTGATAGATGGCGCATGCTTACATACCCGAAAAAAGGCGTAGAGGGAGGCCGCTGAAGGAGGCGGTCGGTAAAAGTGCATTCAAAGCTGTCGGCAAAATAGATCGCCACCTAGTCTAAGAGGCAGTGGTAAATGGATGTACAAATGAGGGGTTCGTCACTAAGAGCAAGCTGCGTCACACACCGATTAAAAAAGGGCTCAGCAAAGACGGAAGCAAAGATGGAAACTGCCTTGACTCAATCAGCGAGGCATCTATGGTGTACTCGACGGGAAAAGCAAGGGGCATCAGAGGAAAGGCGTCGAGGGAGGAGAAAAATCTAAGGCAAATAATGGAGAGAAAGCCGAGACCGCTGAACGAGCGAGATTTAAAAGAGGAGAAAGGAAAAAGGGAGTACAGGAAAAACAATGTAAGCATTTATTTTCCTGAGGTGAAAGGAATCTCAAAAGACAGGATTTTGGACGAGGTTGCTGAAAGATGTGGGCAAGATATCAGAGGAAAAACGATGAAGAAGTTTGAGAGTGGGGGACTGGTGGTAGCAAGATATAAGGATTGGAACGTAAAGATGGAGATGATGAATAGAAAGAGGGAATTGAAGGGGACGGATATTTGGATAAAAAATGACCTGACTAAAAGAGAAAAAGACGTTCAAATATGGCTGCGGGAGGTTGCGAAGAACGAAAAGAGGCTTGAAAGAAGGGCGGAAGTAAGCTACGTGAGGATAAACATCGGGGATGGATGGTGGAGATGCAACGACCGGAGAGGGAACATCGAGCTTCAAATGTATGAAAGGAAGGGGAGGCAATCTGGTCGGGATGTGCAGCAGCCCTTTCGGATTGGGGGAGAGCAATGAAGGCATGGAAAAGGAAGAAAGAAGAGAGAAGAGAGAAGATTCGACTGGGAAACTGATAGGAAGAAGAGGGGAGAAAGATGTGGAAAAAACAGTTTAAAGTAATATTGTGGAATGTTGCGGGAATATTTAAAATCGGAGAAGCGTGGGAATTCCTAGAAAAGGCGGACATCGTGGTTTTGCAAGAAACTTGGGTTGAAAAGAAGGATGAGTGTAAAGTAGTGCAAAATATGAGTTCAAAATTCAGCTGGAATTTCAAAGCGGCGATCAAAGAAAAAGGGGTAAAAAAAGGAAGAGCAAAAGGGAGGTAGGCAATAGGTGTAAAGAAGGAATGGAAAGGAGGCTGGGATATAAGAGAGTGGGAGTTTGGGTTAATTATGTGCAATAGTAAGTTAAGAGAAACTACATCTATAATAACAGTATATAATAACATTGGAATGGGAAAAATTGAAAAGGATTTGAGTGATATAACACTTGAGGCAGCTGACAAAAGAGATAAAGTTGTGATCTTGGGAGACATGAATGCGAGAATTGGAAATAAACAAGCGATGGCCGTAGAGGAAATGGATGACGAGGCCTACGAAATAAGAAAATCGTAGGACATGTTGTCGAATTCGGAAGGAAAAAAGATGTTGAGTATGTGTGAGGATTTGGGGTTGAAAGTGTTAAATGGGAGAACGGAAGGGGATAGGGAGGGTAAAGTAACTTTTGTCGATGGTGGAAAAGAATGTTGTGGATCGGTAATAGATTATGCAATTGCCTTGGACAGGGGGGGGGGGCAGGAGGAAATTAAAAGGATGGAGGTGATAAACCGAACAGAATCCGATCACCTGCCATTATTTTTATATATGTGGGAAAGGAAACGGAAGCACAGGTATGTATAGAATGGAGTGAAAATGAGAAGTGTAAAATGGAAAAACTTATATGGAATGAAGAAAATGGTGAGGAATATATTAGCGAATTGCAAAAGGATGTAAGCATTGAAGAAGGCAAAGGGAGGTGGGAGGGAATTAAGTAAAAAATATTAAAAGCCGCGAAAAAAGTGGGGATGTTGAAAACATACGGAAAGAGTAAAAGGGTAAGAAGATTACCAAGATGGTTTAACGATGATTGTAAAAAGCAAAGAGAGGAAGTTTGGAAAAAATTGAAAGCATTTACGAAGTATAGAAAAGCGGAAATGAAGAGTGGATTGGTAACAGAAAGAAGAAAAATGAAGTTAACGATAAAAGAGGCTAAAGAAAAATGGAGAAATGGTATTTGGGAACAAGTCGGAAAAGCCAAAAATATGTCTAAATGGTGAAAGGCTATTAGTAGTTTCAGAAACAAGCGCAAAGGAATGGCTGGGGAAAAGATATCGAAGAAGGAATGGAAGGAGCATTTCGAGAAATTGCTGAACGGAGAGAAGAAGCAGGAGAAAGAGGGGACTGAAAACATAGAGGTTTGGGATAAAGGGGGGCTGGATGTTAACGAAGAAAATTGGGGGACAGAAAAAGAATTTTATGAGGAGTTTACAATGATGGAATTGGAGACAGCGTTGAGAGACATGAAAGAGAGAAAAGCTGCTGGGGAGGATGGATTGTAGTAGAATTTGTAAAGGAGGTACCGAAAGAACGGAGGGAAGAACTGAGAGAGGCAATGAATAGTATTTGGAGGGAAGGAATTTTGGCACAAGGGTGGGAAACGGCGAGGATTGTGCCAATTTTCAAGGAGGGGAATAGGGAAAAAGCGGAAAATTATAGGGGGATATCACTATTGAATGTGGGATATAAAGTTTTGACAAAAATGATGACGCTAAGATTGAGTAAGTGGATTGAAAAGAATGGTAAATTGAAGGAAAGTCAGGCTGGTTTTAGGAGGGGAAGAAGTACGAGGGACCAAATATTTACGTTAAATGCTGTGAAATAAGCAATTGAAGGGGAAAGGCGGGAGACTATATGTTGCATTTATAGATTTTAAGGCTGCTTTTGATAGGGTAAACAGAGAAAGAATAATTACGAAACTAAAACAAAAAGGAATCGGGTGTAGGATGTTGGAAATGATAAAGGGAATATATAAGGAAACAACAGCGGAGGTGCAAGCGGGAGGAAAAATTTCGGATAACTTTAGAACAAAGAGAGGAGTAAGGCAGGGATGTGCTTTAAGCACAGTGTTGTTTGATTTATATTTAGACGATTTGGAAGATATATGGGAAAGGAAAAATGAAGGTGGAGTTGATTTCTGAGATCGATAACACAAGAATCAGGGCGGCGCTGACTCACACCTCGAGTTGCGGTTTGCCAAAAAAAAATGTCATCTTAACATCTGATCAAAACAATGTCGCAGAGATTCACCACTCTAGAGAAACATGTATGACCGCATATTGATTACTAATCTAAAGTTACAAATTACGCTCACTCTCCATTAATGTCAAACAACATATATAAATATTGTAAGTAAATAAATCCTTACAAATGCTTGTTGTGCACGCTAATTACTCAAATATTTGCATCCTCATTCGTATCACCTTGTGGCGTGTTTTGCAGTTCGGGCTGCTTTCATCCTCCCTCACACCTTATTAAACACGGCAGGCAATTAATATAATTATACGTGCAGCTCACCCAGTAAATTCAGTGCTCAGTTTTATTTTTATATTTTTCATTGTAATTTTTGAGTGAATATAGACTTTTTTTCTTTCAACATCACTTGTCTGGTTATTTTCCACCTGTCACGAGTCAGTACTCATCCTTTTTTAATATATTACAGTCCACAACATTAGAATATCAGGATTCTGAAACATTTGGTCCGTCGAGCCGGATATTTAACTCGTGTGCAGGAGTAGACCAGGGTCGGTTCACTCTTCGAAGCTCATCGCTACAACTCTTCGTGGGATAAACTCGCTCGGCTTCGCAGTCAATCTCAGATTAATAACAGTCGTGGTGCCTCTCGTTGACTTGTCTGCATAGCCATCATCTCATCAGTTCTACTCGTTGCCTGTCTCACCACTATAGGTAATTTGGGGAGTATCTTTGTTCCTTAATATCATTAATGTGTGACAATGGGACTGCCCCGGTCGACCTTGACAGTAAGCGGTGATTGCAAGTACCAGATGGAATGGTACCGAGCGCTTTCACCAAAAGAACTCGATCGCCAGCTCGCCTGTCAACTGAGTTGGTGCTCAAAATCCAGTCACAACGAAGCAGAATGAAAATATTGACAGTAATTCATCTGTTGCTCTCCGACGACACACAAAATATTTCAAATGCGATGCTCGATGCACTGATAGACCAAGTGGACGATCTTCATAGTGACTTCAGCAGGAAGCACGAGTACTTTGAGATAACGTGGCCAAGCAATTTTATTGATCATGAATATTTTTCAGAAAACTTGCAAATGGAAAAGGCGAAACTCACGCTCAACTCGAAAATCGCTCTGAGAACTGTTCGAGAGAAGTTCGATCCAAATCGGCAGTCTGCCGCTGCACAGCATACAATCTCAGTCTCAAACGAAGCTGCCGGACATCAAATTGCCATCTTTGAAAGGAGAGTTTGCCAGCGGGCCAGCTTTTCGAGATCTATTTAGTTAGCTCATGATTGCCAACCGATGGCTGACAGACGTTGAAAGATTGATGTATATTCGTGGCTGTGTTAGTAATTCGGCCTCTCAGCTCATCTCCGGCTTCGCACTCACTGGGGAATCATTTCAACTCTCTTGGGACAGGTTAACGACAAGGTTTGATCACAAGAGGCTGCTCATCCAAGAGCGATTAGTTACGATTTTTAACACTCCGTCTGTTAGTTGTGACGCGAAGCCACTAGCCACTCTGATAACCACAATCTTAGAGTCCAACAAAGTTCTCATCTTGCTCAACGCTAAGGAACATCTCTGAGAATGCTTGCTGGTGTATCACATCGGCAATCAACTGGACAAACCCGCTCGAGAGACATGGGAGACGTCAGTGGGACGTGTCAGGGATTCCGAACATTCGCACAGATTGAAAAATTCATTGATACAAAGATGAGAGCTTTGGAAATCGTTGGAACCACTCCAGCGCAACCATCCACCTCATCGAAAGCTGTCTCATCGAATCAGTCAACAGCAAATTCACACAAAGGCTCTACCCAACGGATTGCAGAACATCAGGCTTCTGCCAGCACGGAGCATACGGAGAATCTCAAAGGACGTGGAGTACGGTCAACTCTATGCTCAGTTCATGGAGGAGTATGTAACTAACGCACATGGTAAAGGCTTCAACAACAACATCAGGAGAGGCACATTATTACCTGCCTCATCATGGCATTCTCAGGCCAGATAGAGCCACAACCAAACTTCGAATAGTATTCAATGGCTCAAGTCCAACCTCATCTGGGCAATCTCTCAATGATATCATGCACACTAGCCCCAAACATATTGCTCAACATCTCGGGTGTACTCATTTGGATCCGCCACCACAGACACATCTTTCTCACGGACGTTTCTAAAATGTATCATCAAATCCTCATTCATCATGAAGGCGGGAATTCAACGGATTTTTTTGAAGGATGATCAACTCAATGCAGTACCATACCATCTAACAACTGTGACGTATGGAACCAAAGCTGCTTCTTTCCTAGCAGTGAGGACTCTCGTTCAACTTACCGAGGATGAGGAACATCGCATTCCACTTGCTGTGCCAGCTATCACCTGTAGCAGGTACGTAGATGACATTTTCGGAGGGGCCGATACCACACATCAGCTCATTGAAATTGCTGAACAACTTAAGGACTTGTGCATGGCGGGTGGTTCTCTACTCTCCAAGTGGCATTCGTCGGACCCCAAGGTCCTTCATAGTATCTCGAAATCAACGTCGAGCTCATCTATCTCAATGGACGACGGCAAAACCAAAATTCTCGGTTTGACTTGGCTTCCTCACGAGGACAAGTTGACATTTTCAGAAAATTCAACTTCAGAAAATTGCACCAAGTCTCACCTGTTGTGATTAGAGCGAAGATACTCTTACAAGAGCTCTGGCTTTACAAGCTCAAATGGGATGATTCACTGTCATCCCAAGTCTCATCTCGTTAGATTGCCATCAAAACAGATCTTACCAGCTTGGCCAAGCTCTCAATTCCATAGTGGTTTAACACATAGAGCAACTCAACAGTGGAACTTCACGGCTTCTCTGATGCATCTCAATTAGCCATGGTTGCAGTGATTTACATCACTGTCAACTCATCATCCACAGGAAAGGTGGCTTCACTGGTCTGCTCCAAAATCCGGGTAGCACTACTCAAGAAACTCGCAATACCACAGCTCGAACTGACTGCTTTTGCTTTTAAAACTGGTTGCATACATTCAAGCCACTCTCAAGGTTAAAATCTCATCAACCCACTTATGGAAGATCTCTCTGGTAACACTCACATGGATCAAAGCTCATCCATCACGGTGGAAGGATTATGTCCGGAATCGAGTAGCTCAAATTCAAGATCTCACCCTCAATGCTTAATGGCATCATGTCTCAGGTACTAGCATTATAGCCTTTCATTCCGTGAATCGACTAACAGCCTTCATCGACCAGAAGGATGTAGTTAGAGTGGGAAGTCGTTTCATGCGATCATCTATCACGTACGAAGGAAGTAATCCTTCCATTCTGCCTTACCACGCTCGGCTCTCAATACTCATCAATGACCAAGCTCATCGGCGAACTCTTTATGGAGGCACTCAGCTCACCCTTGCCCACAAGTCACTACAGCAACTATTCATCAAGAACGCTCAGGAACACCAGGTCATCGCTTCAACGATCGTCAGTCATTAAGTTGAGTGCAAGTTCAACCCGCTAGCTGCCCCATACATGGGTGGCAAATGGGAAGCAACAGTGAAATCGGTAAAGTTTCACCTTCGACGTACAGTGGGTGACACTGCACTCACCTTTGAGGAGCTCACCACACTCCTAGCTCAAATGGAGGCCACACTCAACTTTCGACCTCTGGGACCACTCAGTGATGACCTTGGTGATAGTGCTGACACCCGGACATTTTCTCATCGGAGGAGCACTCACAACGGTCCCAGAACCATGCTCAAAGGACCTGACGATCTCACGACTCTCAAGGTGACAACTACTGCAGCAGAAGGTGCAACACTTTTAGCGTCAATGGTCGGCGTATTATATCTAGCGCCAGTAGTCAATATCGAAGTAACCCCACCCCAACAACAATATCCAAGTCTTACAAGGGTGGTGGCTCTGAAGACTGCTATGATGCTCACCCGGCCAATCTCACAATTAGCAATTCTGCTCGGCGCATCTGCCGAACAGCATGAGGAGACAAATCAGCAACCCCGTTGCAGCTCGGGCTGCTTTCACGCTTTCTCACACCTTAATAAACACAACACGCAATTGGTATAATTGTACGTGCAGCTCACCCGGTAAATTCAGTGCTCGGTTTTATTTTTATATTTTTGTTTGTAATTTTGAAGTGAATATTGTATCGTTAACATATTTATCGTTAACATTACCCTGAAAGGGTTTTAGTTCGGACTTGAGCAAGGAGGAAAGTAATATAGGCTTCAGTAGTAGGTAAAAGTATGATTTATTCGAGAAAACATGATGTTAATGTTCTGGCTACCACGCGCCTTCCAATTGGTTATTCCCGGGCTCTTGTATGCCTCTATAATCGTGTACGCTGAGGTGGAGAATTAGAAAATGTTTTATGATATGATCTGCTGTAAAGTAAAATTATGAGTGTCGGTCGATCATTTTTTTCACCTGGCGGGTTCGCTAGGTAATTTATACAAGCACGCGTACTGTCGGTAAGTGGCCGGCAGCTGCTCATGGGACTCTGACTATCCTCGGATCTTTACTTCGTCGATCGATATTCGCTTCCTACGTCACGGGACCGTTGGTGGGAGTAAAGCTCCCGCCTGGGGTCTCCGTGACGGCCTACCCGCTCGCTCACCTGACCGCCGCTGCAACCCGGCGTCAGCGAGATGCTCTCGGAGTGCATGCGCAGATGTTTGACATATCAAGGCCGAACCTTGTTAAATTTAATAGAAAGTTATATTTTCCCTGAGTTACCGTAATTTCTATTCTACTTATTATCTTTTATCCCTACGCTATCGTGAAATATTTTTGTTGGTCATTTTAAATGTATGATTTGCTGTAGGCCCTTGATTTTGTTGGATATAATAACCTGCCGGCTCGTCTATCCTCGGCTAGCAGAATGAGTCCGCTTTGTTGTTGTTTTGACGGCTCTGCGGTTCGGCTGGACTTGGACGCAGCATAGGCTCAGGTGGTACCGGGCTAATGTGGATCTGACGTCAAGACTGGGCCCCGTGTATACCAGTGCACCTGCAGCTAGCGATGGCTCATTTGGTCTTCCTTCCTGGTAGCTGGGCATCTGCATTGGCGGGATCTGCGAACAAAAGTGTTCCCCAAATGCCAAATTTCCGGTGGTTTTATACCGGCATCCCCTCCGTTTACCCCATGCTTTTGATATCACTATATCTGGTGGCGGTCCTTAAGCATATCTCATTTAGCCCATCGATAGCCTTGGTCTTTTTTAAAATTCGTCATTGGTTTTTAACGTTGGTCTTTAATTCTCACTGGTCTGAGATAGACCTTCCCTTAGTCGTGGTTTTCTAACCGAATAAAGGGACTTTGCCTCCGACGTGCCGGCCTACATAGTGTGAGTGACGCGCGGTGCACACAATGAAGCACCGCTACCGCGCATCACTAGATAATAGGTATAGGCCGGTCTATGCGGTGTGAGTAACGCACGGTAGCGGTGCCTCGATGTGTGCGCCGCACGTTATTAGACGACCAGTACGTTACAATATAGACCTTTTTTTCTTTCAACGTCATCTGTGTGGTTATTTGCCACCTGTCACGAGTCAGTACTCACCCTTTTTCAATATATTACAGTCCACAACATCAGAACATCAGGATTCTCAAACAATACTTGTCAAATGAACGAACTGAAATTCTACGAAGCACGATGCCCTGCTTAAAAAATCCTATAGAAATCTATTGAAACCAATTGAAGCCCATTGGACTTGAATCGGAATGAATAGTTTCAATCGGAGGGCATTTTGCCTTCCAATTAAAAATCAATAGGTTTGAATTGGCGCAATAAATAAATCAGAGTGTTCGCTATTGAACGATGTAATAGCTTTCTGAATCGGAAATATTCTTATTAACGACGAATCAATTTCAATTCGTAACTTCCGATTGGGAACGTGAATCAGTGTATGTAGGATATTTGCTTAATGTAGCTGTGTATAAGATTTAATCGGAAAGTACCGATGAAACTAATTCTGTATTGAGTTAATAGGATTAGAACGGAATGCACAGTTTGATCATATATCGGGATTTATCGGTCATTATCAGGAGTACAAATTGAAAATGCGGGATTTTTTTCTATTTTTGAACGTTTATTCTGAAAAAATGGTAACAAATGAATTATTCAAAGTATTGTCCATCGCTAGCCACAACTTTTTCCCATCTTTCTGGCAATTTACGGATACCGTCGCGAAAAAATTCGGCCGGCTTGGCTGCTATCCAGTCATCGACCCATTTTTGGGCTTCTTCGTAAGAATGGAAGCGCTGGTCAGCTAGGCCATGTGTCATCGATCGGAAAAGGTGGTAATCGGAAGGAGCAATATCTGGGCTATACGGCGGGTGGGGTAAGACTTCCCATTTCAGCGTTTGTAGGTATGTTTTGACCGGCGCTGCAACATGTGGCCGAGCGTTGTCATGTTGCAAAATTACTTTGTCGTGTCTTTGCTCGTATTGTGGCCGTTTTTCTTTGAGTGCGCGGCTCAAACGCATCAATTGAGTTCGGTATAGTGCTCCTGTGATGGTTTCGTTCGATTTCAATAGCTCATAATACATCACACCCAGCTGGTCCCACCAAATACAGAGCATGAGCTTGGCGCCGTGAATATTTGGTTTGGCCGTCGATGATGATGCATGGCCGGGGTAACCATATGATTTTTTGCGCTTCGGGTTATCGTAATGGATCCACTTTTCATCACCAGTGACAATGCGATGCAAAAAACCCTTCCGTTTTTGCCGTTCGAGCAGCAGTTCGCATGCAAAAAAACGGCGCTCGACGTCTCTCGGTTTCAGCTCATACGGCACCCAATGTCCTTGCTTTTGGATCATTCCGAGGGCTTTTACACGATGGGAAATGGCTTGTTGTGTCACTCCCAATGAATCTGCGAGCTCTTGTTGAGTTTGACACGAGTCTTCATTGAGTATTGCCTCCAATTCAGCATTCTCAAACTTTTTCACTTGGCCCGGCCGCTCTTTGTCCTCAACGTCAAAATCACCACTTCTAAACCGCACAAACCATCTCTCGCACGTTGAAACCGATGGAACATGACTCGGATAAGCCTCGGAGACCAATCGATGTGCTTCAGCAGCACTTTTCTTCAAATTAAAGAAGTAAATTAAAACTTCCCGCAAATGCTGTTTTGTTGGCACGAAACTCGACATATTGAGAGCTCAAAAAAACTATGAATTTGACACTGCGACAAATTGACACATACTGAAAATTAAAGCTATAAGACGTAGCTTTGACATGAACATAGTCACAGTACTGCCTGATGCGTATAGCGTTAGTAACGCCATCTGTTATCAAACCCGCATTTTCAATTTGTACCCCTGATATATTTTCCCGGCGCACGGAAGTATCTGCACAACCATATTGGTGCGTGCTTCGAATGTCTGATGACAAAGGCCAAATGCGGAGTACCGGAGGGCAACCTGCATCCCATACCTTCTGGGGAACGACCCTTCCAGGTGGTGCATATGGACCATGTCGGACCCTTTGTGACGTCAAACCGAGGCCGAAAATACATATTCGTAATAGTAGATAATCTGACAAAATATGTGTACCTGCATGCTGTAAAAGACGTCGGGACGGCTTCCGTAATGATTGCAGTGCGTAAACTAGCACACACACACGGACCACCCGATAAAATTATCACGGACCGGGGAACTTGTTTCACAAGTCATGAATTTAAGAATTGGTGCGAGTCAATGGAAATCCACTACACGCTTAACTCACTGAGACACCCCCAAGCTAACCGTCAAGTAGAAAGAGTAAATGGCGACCTGGTACCGATACTCAGGAGAGCTCTAACCGATGACGGCGGAAAGCAGTGGGACCACCACCTGGAAGAAGTGCAACGCGTGTTGAACGAGAACGAAAACTCCACCACCGGAGAGTCGCCCTTCAAGGCGCTCTTTGGGTACGACCCCGACAGAAACGTGGGGCCGGTAAGAATGCTCACGAAAAGCGCATCGGACTACGAGAAACCACCGGATATTCAGAGGAAAATAAAAGGTCGGATAGCCGAGCAACAACTAAAGTGGTGCGCCAAGCATCGCTCGAAAACCACACCTAGTGACAAGTTTCGCACAGGCACTATCGTAGCAATGAAGACGGTTCCAACCCAGACGGGAGAGAGTACCAAACTTCAACTAAAGTGGCGAGGACCACTTTCGATAATTAAGGAAGTGGCCCCAGACACTTATCTGGTAGCCGACCTACGAGGATACGCGGGCCACAATTCCAGTACCACGGCCCACGCTAGCCAATTGAAGGTGTGGAAACCATCAAAAGAAAGCGAAGAAACGGAAAACGAAGATTCGACGTCAAGAAGAGAAGAAAGCGAAGAAAATGGAAACGAAGTAAACGGAAACGAAGCTCGTACAACGACAAGAAGAGTAGAAAACGAAAATTCAACTACGAAAAACGATGAAAACAAAAAAAAGGAATTCGACTACGAGAAGAACGGAAATCGAAGATAACAAAACCAAAAACCCACCCGATCAGGACGACAGGCAACCCAAACGAAACAAATATCGACCACAATGGAAACAATGAGGATGACGGAATACACGAGACAGGAGACTCGGGTTCGTGGGCAGCGGACACGCTCCGAATACGTAAAAACCGGCGAAACCCGCCCCGAGAGCGCAAACTCCCGGTCAAACTTCAAGATTATTTGACAGGTTTTCGCGAGGACGAGAAAATTTAGGATGGCCGATGTTAGGAACTACCTAACGGGCGTCGGTCGGCGTAGGGCACGCTGACAGTGCCGCACGGCGTGTGGATTGCCACGCAACGACGAGACGTAGGCGCGAGCCCGCGTATCCGGCGGCAACCACGCGGCAACGGCAGTGCACGACAGGCTATGCTCAACGACGGACGCAAGCCACGAAACCTCACGTATAACAAAGACACGACGGCCTATACGACGCTAACGCGAACAAAGTACGACGCAATACGGGCTACGAAGCCACTGTGTACCCTATTAATATTAATTTCATATATTATTACTTAACCTTAATCAGTATTCATTAATCCTATTATCTTTTATATTGTTTAATAAACGAACCATCAATCGTACGCATTTATATACCACGTTACATTGTCAACTCCCTCTCTACGAATCCCACAAGTATCGACGCCACGTGGGCCGACGAACCGGTCGACCGACGACATCTTGACCATTCAATACTGAACGATTCCTCTTGAACACGAATTAGCACGAAGTAAGTATCTTCGTCGACGGTATCACCGAGGAAGCCTGACGCCACGAGTAACCGCTTTAGCACGAGAGCGAATACTTAACAAAATACGGCCATTTCAACCATTTGAGGGCGCGTGAGTGTCAGCGAAAACGCAACATCACCCCAGCCATTGGAAGCGCGTTAGTGTGAGAGAGGCACACCATCACCTCAAGCGCACACTGCTCGTAGCATACTAATGGCATCTGCACACTGCGCATGATGAGTGTTCAGCGATAGCTAACGAGAGTAGTGATGTCAGATGAGAGAATTTTTCCCCTTTTGGGTACTCTCTCCACTGGGTCTGCTTTAGCGCCAAATAAAATTTTATTTGGCAAGAACAGTATTTTCTTTTCAAATAAATAATAAATAATGTTTTCAAATAAATAAATTTATGTTTTTGTCTTAAGTTAATGGAATGCGTCATGAAAAGTTAATAAAATGCAAGTTACAAATTTGGAAAAAAATTAATTGCTATATATAATCAACGGTATTATATTACATCTTTCTAAATTAATAAATAATAAATAAATCTATTTCTCTTTTTTTTTTGTGCCGTTACTATACTGGAAGCTCTTTCCCCGCAAAGCAGAATCTATAAAATGACAGACTATACTGTCATAAAGCAGTTATGTGTTGATGTGCGAAAATGCACATGATTAATGATATTAACGTCAGCACGGATAAGTGATATTAATAGTGCAACATCAAATGCCAGAGAAGCTGAGTAACGTAGCTAGGCAGTGGTAGCGTTCCAGACTGACAATCCAAAATTAACAGGTTTGAATCTCGAGCTAGTCAATTCGTGATTTTTTTTTCTCGCGACGATTCACTTTTAAAAAGTGAATTGTTGAGACAAAAAGACAAAATTGAACAATTTCGTTAAACGACCTACGAAGTATCCATATCATTGACACTACAAGATTTTTTTCCGACTCTTACTGAAAAACCGCTACAACGTCATGAATTTCTTACAAATTGTCGTGAACCACGATATTCCTGCACGTAGGCTGCAGGCTACGAGAAGAAACGAGCATCTACGACAAGGCACGAATGATGAGCGCCTGCGCGAGGCCGGCGCGCTTACCACTGCCTGCAAGCAGTGATGCCAGAATCGGAATTTTTGCCCTTATCTCGCTGCCCGTGCTAGGCGCGTCAGGGGAAGGCTTGCACCGCTCGTAACAAATCTCGTCTCGATTGCGCTTTACGTTGTCTCGCCCCACCCACTTCACAACGCCACTGCGCGGGCTTTTATGAAATGAGTTATGGAAGATTTCTTAATGAATATATATAAATATTATATATATAAATAAATAAATGATGAAAGTGAAGAAATATATAAAACGCTCACTAATTTTGCAGCCGTCAGCAAATGAATAGTGCATTACAATGTCCAACACCAAATTGTAGTCCTTTACACGAAAGGTCCTACCACTTGGAGGTCGCTGCATACTGTTGATTGGTCGGTGAGCCGAGTCTGCGCACGGCGTAGTGTGTGACGTCACACGCTGCCTGACTGCTGATTAGTCGGTGCGCCGGGTGCGCGCGCAGTAGGCGCTAAAGCAGGCCCAGTGGAGAGGGTACCCAAACGGGAACAAAAATCCCGCTTCTGGCATCACTGCCTGCAAGGCGAACGAATAAAGACGAGACAGGAGTGACGTAGCAACCACGCAGAAGCGACGGTCGAGTGTCGACCGTAGCGTAGCTAGCCTTGCTAGGAAATGACTCTACGCAGGTTACCTTATAAAGCGAAGTAATAATTGTATCGAGTTACGATTGTACGACATTAAGGTAAAGGCATCAGTAGTTGACCGTGCACTAGTAGTTGACCATTTTGACATTTAACAGCTATTAACAAGGTCCCAACTGACAATAGCTTCTAGAACAAAGAATATTTTGACTGGTGCTGGTCTCTTTGGCCATGGTTAGAAGCACTAAATGTGCAGTGCATTGTGGGTAAGAATGGCTACCGTTTGTTTACAGAAGTGTCAGTGGTCTGGTGGTCTGACGTGAATTTGGTAGCATTTTGCCTAAGAACAGCTGTGTGGTGTTATTAAAGGAAAACGCCTTTAACGAAGGATATTGGGTAAGTAGTTGATTGGATTTATTCTTATAATGTTTTATCTGCAATAAATCATGGGTTTCTGATGTCATAACGTTGCTCTGGCCATATTGTGAAGGTGGTCAACTACTAAATCCACAATTCACGATTGCTCTAGAGTTTGACCGTGGTGGTCAATTACTAAATAAATGGACTCTTTCATAATTTACTTTTTTATACACATTTTCCTGGTTCCTAGGTGTAGGGAAGAGCTTGTCTCTGACTATTTTGTTCATAGAGCGTCTTGTTTCAGTAGTTGATCGCACGGTCAATTACTGACACAAGCTATGGTCAACTTTTGACACATAATTTTTTTACATTTAATTATTCGGTGGAGTGGGTTAAACGCTGTGAGTGCTAGAAATTTTTAATTTGTCCTTAAAGCGCTAGTGATTTGGGTTGTATTGGTTGGTGTATTTTTACCTTTAAAATAAATTTACCTTTTTTATTGTCCTTCTTCCATCTGGTCAACTACTGGTACAACACAAGGTCAACTACTAATTTTTTCATTTTTGTTGATGGTCAACTACTGGCTTCATTAGCGAGTGGACTAATTGTTATTTTATTTATCTTACAGGTTTATTTTTTTGGAAAAATAGTACTTATTCCTTAACTTAGAATTAGTACTTGGTTGTTTTGAACATTCATCTCCTTGTTTTAAGATAATTTAAGGTGCACACACACTACAGCTGTCTAGCAGCTCTCTTAAACGGTCAACTACTGGTGTCTTTACCTTAATTGTTCGAGTATTTTCTAGAGTGTTATATATACGAAATGAAACAAACGTATTAATTCTGTATTGGACCTTGATATCTCTCTTTCCATTGCGTTCGTGAATCCAGCGGCACGTGGCCGGGGCCTGTTAGCAGTTTTCTCGAGCTGGGACCTGACACACCGCATCCGAGAACATTCGAAAGATACATTCGTACGAGGAAATTACGTGCATGGTAAGGCACGCCACGACCAAGGAAAAGGGGCATTCACGACAAAATACTAATGAAAAACACATAAAAAGATCGACAATTTCAATAATTAATGAAAACAAACATTTTATTCATCGATTAAGAGTACACAGAAATAATAGTACAGCTAATAATTGCATTCACAAAGGGGAAAAAATTCCCTCATCTGGCATCACTGCTGAGAGTGTGCAGAGGCCATATTCACGCCGTTACAGACTGCGCTCGCGGTGGCTGAGGTGATCACTAACCAAAAATGTGTGCCAAATGCTTTCATAAGGCCTGTGCTTCCATGTAAATCTAAGTTCTATGAAAGGACTAGGAGCCATTGTGGCTTTTGATTTTTGTCGATATAGTTTTTGTTGGATATAATGGCTTTTCGAACGTTGATAATGCGTTGCGTTAATGACTTACATCAAAGCAAGGGGTACGTCGAACAAAAATGGTTTTATTCTTTATTTAACATTGTATCGCGGTTCACTTTCTACACCGAAATATCCTAATTTTATTTTCATGCAATCAATGTATGTATCATTCTTTGGCAATGTATTTTAGATAATTAGTATTACGAATGTATGAATACTATAATTCAAGCATTTTTAAATAATAATAATGGAAAGTAACAGAAAACGTTATCGATACGAATTCTGATGCAGTAGGAAGAATTAATGTTAGTACTGCAGTTTTCAGAAGATTCATCTAAATAATGATTTAATAAAGTCCACCATCGGCACTGATTACTATGCAATGAATATTCAGTGTTAGGTTTCATGGAGTAATCATTTCCAACATTCTAAAATCTAGCCAGGAATACGAACAAATACGAATATGAGCTGTTAATTAGTAAATGTAAACTGGTCCATGAATGTCTTCTCATTTGTTATGGGGGTCAAATCACGTGAAATCGTTATTATTTATTGTGATATATCTTATATATTGGACTTGCTTCCATTGAAGGAATCATATTTGTTACACCTGAAACAAAGAGGTATTTGCTTCATACCAAAAGGATCTAGCTATTCGGATACAAAACCATAATTGCTTTTATACTTGCATTATTTACAGAAAATCGACTGGTCTTTAATTGCCAAAAATTGGCCAGTGATGCTTTACCCTCCTGTGATGTTGAAAAAATATTGTGATAGATAAATCATAGTTTTTAAATAAATTGAATTTGCATTATAAGCAGGATCTTCATTGACTATAATTCCATGAAATATTCCATTGTCATTAAGTCCTGGTAGTGGCAACCCCAATACCACAGGAGGGTTAAGAAGCTTTTGTTAAATGAGTCTATATATTGTTTAATCATTTGTTTACTTGCATAGAAAACTGATTTCCACAAATACTATAAACATTTGATTTTGAAGTCTACACCTTGATGAATTTTGACTACACAAAATTCCTACATTTATTCTGAGGAGCTTCTTATGTACATCAAGGATTTTTGTGGATTCATTTAACCCATCTGATTCCTCAAATTATGCAAAAAGTATAAACACTTATAACATTTTTGATAATCACCTATAACACTTGCATGTTTGTGGTCTGAAACAAATGAATAATTCTTAGTTTTAAAAGAGGAATGTTTCTTTTTTCTTATGAAAAAACCTGAGATATGAATTCTCCTTTAAGTTTATCTACCATATTCTATTAGAAATAACGTCTACTATTTTAAGTCCTTATTAATTAATCTCTTAAATTATATTATATTTTGTTCATATAAATGTTTCTCTGCCTTAAGAAAATATATTGTTACATGAGTATTTATATATTTTTGTTAAAAGCAGAAAGCTGTTGAATAAATTAACAAGTAACAATAATTCTAGATTGAACAGGACACTGTCTATCAGTTGCACCAAATATGCTGGAATCACATCTAATTTGCCTGAACCCCCACTAAAGACTCTGGATTCGGATAGACAAACATGCCGCCGTCAGCTAACAACTGTAGATGCAACAGAGGATGTTTCATTAGTCTCAGGTGTGCCAGAGGATCACGTAATTAATCGCACAGTTCGAATCTACCGACCATCAAAGAACGCCATGCAGAGCGGCGTCAACAACATTAAGTATTGGCAGATTGACTTTGATACTCGAGAACGTTGGGAAAATTCTCTGATTGGCTGGTGTTCTACGTGAGTTTTTCTATTATATTTACTAATCAGAGTATGGCGTTATTAGGGTGAAACATACTGAACTTACGAAAAATTAGTGTATTTGAAAATATCTATTATTTATTAAAGTATTGCAAATTGATAGGGGTGATCCAATGTCCAATCTGAAAATAGAATTCGCCTCAGTAGAAGATGCCATATATCACTGTGAAAAGATGAAGTGGCAGTACTTTATCCAAAAGCCTAACATCGAGGAGCCAAAACCACGATCGTACGGTGCAAATTTCACATGGAACAAACGCACTCGTGTATCGACAAAGTAAACATGCTTTTGTGAAATTATGTAATAAATAATTATGTAACAGCTGTATAGTAGTAAATTTAACGTATGAAAGTTTGATGAAGGAAGAATAAACTTTATCATTTATATCGCAAGATATTTTTGATAGCCAGTTTGTCCAGTCTAACGGTCTATTTTCTTGGATTTACTGTTGTGAGTAGTCATTAGTATTCAATAGATAACATTTGATCGATAAAAGACATAAAGAATGGTCTTGCCTATGCTTGTGTGACATATAAACAGCTTGGTACGGATTTTCATAACACAGATTGTCAATTTCTAGAACTTGAAAATAATTATTATATTATCTACATTACCATCCGCAGTTCTTCCTTGTATTCGCTGCAATACTATATCTAGGTCTCTCGACATTCATTTCACAATCAGATCATATCAAAGATTCTATTAGGTGCGCAACTAAGTTCCCGTTGTTTTTCAAGAGATGGCTCCAGTAGTAAGTGCTGGTCGATTGGGACATAACCAAAACGTCATGAACCAGGCTTAGACATATGGTAAACAAACCGCTTTGACATATTAGTGATTTTGTTTTTGCGTCATATACTTTTGGTTGTGTGAAAATGTTTGATTTTGTGCCAAATAATCGTCATTTGCGGGAAGTGTTGCTTTTCTTTTTTCATTCGAAGAAAACAGCGGCTGAAGCGCATCGAGAACTCCAAAAAGTTTACGAAGATGCTGCTATAAGTGAAACAACATGCCGTGATTGGTTCCATCGCTTCAAAGACGGTGATTTTGATCTTAAGTCATCGAGCGAGGGCATACGAAGCGCCAAGTGGCCAAATAGCAAACTACGATTTCGTAGTTTTCGGATTTCGCCGAAAATACAATAGTGTTATATAAAAAAAACATTAAAAATGAATTCTTTCATTTATTATGATTTGCGGTCTGGTCCGTCTCTCCATGCAATTTTTTTCGCATAGACACAATAAATTATCGAAAATTCGTGGCAGCTGTCGTTAGCCATGACGCTTTTCTCGCGGACTCATTAATTCATTTAACTACAATTTTCACGCATATCTGCTACACTTCACTGGACCAGACCGCAAATCTTACCACTGCACTGCACTTAAACAAAAAAATTCTAACTTGTTTCATTGCAAATCCAAGCGATAATCCGAAAAGTACGAACGGATATGTCAAAGTCGTGTTCGTGGCCATATTGCAGTCTATGCTATCTAATTGTTAGTTCCAGCTCCTGACGGTAGATTCGCGATTCACGGTTGTCGGTATAAGCGGATAAGCGGGCGTGAAGGCATAAGCGTAAAGCGGGCCCCGAGACAAGACATTTTTTTATTCTGACTCAATGTTGCTGTAGAATCTATGTTGGTTTCTCGATTGAAAGTTTATTTACTGTACCCGGCCACATGGATCGGTGGGATACGACTCGGCGCAGAACCAACGATACTTGGGAGTTGGAGGCAGAGCTGCCAGAAAGCGGCCGCAGCAGCACGACGCACACAAGCGCACGCCCGTGTACGTGGACCGCCCGAGCTCGTGGAGCATCGGACAATAGAAGAAGACAGATATATGACTGTCTGTCTCTTTCGCTCTCGCTCGGCTCGGGCTGCTCGCGCTGCTACTGCTGCTAGTGCTCGGGCTGTCGCGCGATACATTTAACTCTGACTGAGACGAGCGCATAACGTATGTTAATTTGCGGTCGATGATAATTCGAATCCACGCAGTGACAAATTTTTTTTTCAGTAATTATTGCATTTTACGATTAATTAATTATTGTTGTTTTATATTTTACATCATTTTGCTATTTCTTGTTTTATTACGTATGTGATACGGGCCATGTTATACCTCATAAAAACCGTATCGGTACTATTGCTGCAAAGAATGGACTATAAAATGTAATGGTTGCTTAAAAAATCTGAGACAACGAGAACTCGAACTGTCATCGGCCGCGGATGAGAGATATAACGCGCACGCTTCACTGATTATCGTTGTTAAGCTGCATTAGCAAATTAAGATACCCAAATTTGATTCAAAGCTTCTGAAAACTAAAAATATAACAGTTAATCCAACCAACCGCGTTAACGATTGCTGGAAGAATTACCAAAAGAACGTAATCCACTCTTGGCCAACGTGTACGTTATTTTCTTCTTTAGTATATATATATATATATGTTTGGCAATATACTTAATAATTTATTACCACGAATTAAATGAAAGCAACGTTATGTTCTTTTTAATTATATACATGTGTTTGTTATTATAATATCGCATAAATGTACGACGTACATGTTGTTGCTCGACGGAAACCGCGAGAAGGTGGTGGTTTCTTCCATCATCAAGAAAATATTAATAATTGTCAATTATAATGAAGCAAATACGACTAAAAAAACGACTAAGTACAACCTAACAAAGACTAACTAACAGTAATAGAACACCAATCTTTTAATTTCCTACTCAACAGTGTAAATATAACGTATATAAGTATCACGTATAACGTTGTGATTATAACGTATATGTAACATCACATTATCGAATAGGAAAGTATGACATTGATGCTATTACTCTTATTTGATGTTCGCTGGAAATTGTAATGTATATATACATTGAACTGGAATATATTCAAGTATCAATAAATGAAACAAACAATTATTTAATATTTTCTTACGTTAGTTCATAGAAACGGGAAAGTTATGCAAGAGCACGATAGAGTTCTCATTACTAACATTGAATAAAGCGTTCATACTTCACGTACTATATCTAACATGATACTCTAAGTAATAACAAGAAATTAAGCACCAGATTAGCGAAACACATTACATAAATAAAATTGACTGAAGACAACGGAGATGAAATACAATTTATTTAACACGTATCACTATGCATTTATTCATTATGCTTAACAATCCGTGCAAAATAAATAGTTTTTTATTTTTGGTTTCCAGAAAATTTGTTATGTTTGTATCAAACACTTTTGCAGTGAGTTTGTGGTTTCTTTGCGGTAAATAAATTGCATCACTAGGTTAGACATGTGGGTTGAAGTCATGTTATTGATTTATAATCCGATGCGCTTTGTGAATATGTCAATTCACTTTATCTGAATTAGGATCAACCTGAAAAAGTAAAGTAAAAAGAAATCTTCACGAAACGTCGGTGGCAAAAATCATGTACACACTGGTCCAACTCGGACGTCATACCTAGTTTTTAGGTGTATGTGTGTGCTTCGCCAATTATTCTTTTTTGCTTTAAATATTTTTTGATACATGTAATCAAATGCTGTTTCCAGCAAGAAATATCATATTTGTGAACGTTTTCATATATGAAAAAAATTAACAATTCTCAAATAGCATTTTTGAAAACTAAGTTTGTATTATTTAGTGTTTTTATAATTACGCTTTTTCCTCATAAGACTGCACATTATGAAATAGGAGATTCTTCTCCTACAAAAAGTAGCGTTTATTGCACATTCTTATTCAAAACATTTTCGCATGATATGCATTGCAACTAAGAGAAAAGTTAAAGATTGCGATTTCAAATATTTTGTTTTATATGTAAACATTTGATTTATGAAAAAATTGAATATCTTTTTAGCCAATATCTTTTTAGCATAAATGTATGTCACTAAACGTTACGAAATCTATACACTACACGTTGCTCGATTTAGTTATATTCGAGTGTCTATAGATGACAATAATAGGGTGTCCCTTATTTCTTGAATGAAACGTCGTGCTTCTTTTCATAGCAATCACGTAGTCCTAAGGTTGCTCCATGTTTTCTCGAAGTTGTTTCCTTGGATGTTTGTATAACGTTGCATGCGATTTTTGTGCAAGTTTATCATAGGATATATATGCATAATTCTTCATGGTTCTTTCTTATGCTATTTCTTTTCTTGTCACATACATCCAATGAGATTATGCAGCTGTTTTGCTTGACAAAAGTGCTACAATAAATTAAATCGCACCAAAAATAGTGTATATCCTCACGTACAATATGTATGCACCTGTAATGTATCTTGATGTTGGCCTCGCTGTCTTACATTATGAACTGTATGTGCAAACTACATTTCATATAATCTGCGTGCAGGTTGTTGCAGTCTTCATTTTTGCGTAGTTATCCGTCTTCTTATGAAAAATCCACACGGAGCGATGACTACAATTGTTGGTCTACTTGGGCACTTCAATTGAAATAATTTCCATTGTTACTCCTTCTTGTTTCTTGAAGAAACACCAATGGCACAAATTGCGGATTGGGTGATAATAAGAATTATCTATACAAAAGTAATGAATGACACATTTCTACGTTGATTCTTGTAAGTTGTGCTAAGCGACAGTGCGAACAGATCCTCTTCTTTTAATCAACTCTTCAACTTCTGTTGATCATGCAGATAATATTATATATTCGATGTATCGTCTTGATAAAATGCTTACTCACCACTACATGAACGTTACAAACGCGCATTGGCAACATATCAGCATCAACAACAAACATAATACTTTTTATGTGCATTATGTCGCATGCATCTCTCCATTGAAGCGAAGTTTGTCGAAGTAATAGAGTTTATTCCGTGATGCGGTCCAATAATCGATAGAATATTTAATATCCTAGGCGATGCAACAATTATCGTTCATTTGTATGTTGTTGTATTCATAGTATCCGTATTAACGTTTTAAAAGGATAACAATAACGATGGCGATATACATTTTATTCGCTAAAAATATCTTAATAATTGTTTATAAACATAGAGAATTCTTCCAATTTTCTCTTACTTACAAAGCAGTTGTCGAAAAAGATTTATTAAACATCACATTTATAAATTATCATTTTTTTTAAGAATATTGCTGATTTTATTTCATGTAATGTTCACTTTTATGAGGGAAAATATTTATTTCAAAATGCTATTTAAAAAAAATGCTTGAGAAACGTTCAATTAAAAAGTGCTATATAACAAATTGTTCCATGTAGTTTTTTCATCACATTATTGCATTTTAAAATATGATATTTCTTGTTAGGGACAGTTTTTTGAATTTTTCTTGAAATATTTTTAATATTTATAAGACGTATTATATAATTTATAATGCTTGTGTGAACCATGAAAAAATGGTTTAGAAGTGAAACAATTCTTTAAGTATATATTTCAGCAGTATTATTGTGTGTGGATATACAAAGTCCTGAAAAATACTAATCTCTAAATGTCATAAAAAAGTACTAGCCGGAATAGTTATTCTGTACATTTATATTTAAATTGAGATACTGGCGTGCAAATATGTTATAATAATCTGTTTGTCTCTTCTCATCAATATTGCCCATGCTTTTATGCCACAGACTGTAATGCAATGTACACCGAGAAACATTTGCATTTTCTAAATTAGAGTACCTATTGTATATTCTATAAGCTCTTTTAATATATATTCCTTCCAAGTAACGATATTCTTTGTAGAACTTAATGTTTATGGAATTTTCTTACTTTTAGTATGCACAGCTTAATCACGAAAACTCAACTTCTGCAAGGAGAATTAATTGTTTAAATAGATTTCCATACACTTTATGTCAACAGTGCATATACCCAAGGAATACATCGCAGTCTAAATGACATCATTTTTACTTCAAATAATATAATTTTGACAGTTAAGTGTTTCTTAGGTATTCCTTGGGTATACGTTTAATGTTTGTTCTGTGTATTTTTTCTAAAAATGGCTTACAAAGTGGCTGGGTGCCTGAAGGAAAATTTGACTGATATGATAGCAACATTTTTCTATTATACTTTGTTTTTGAAATAGAAATATTTCTGTTTGAGTTTTATCTTTAGAACGCCTAACAGCTTATGATTTTTGGCTTATGAAATTTGACTCTAAAACTATTTTTTGAAAAAATATACTTCGTACACTTTTGTTTATCGTAATTACTTTTCTTTTTGTCAGGGAAGCTCCTAAAGGATAAATTAATCTTTTATTTTCAATATATTTCAGATCATTGTTTTACTATTTTGCAATTTGTTTCAGCGAAATAGTAATAAAACAGGATTTTATGTGGTTAAAAATAAACATGTCGTTCATGAACCTGAAAGAAGAAAATTCTGTTTTTATTGATAAAACTTTACACATCTGTGGAACAAAACATAATTTAAATGTTTCATTTGATACGCAGATCCTGAGACAATAAATATTCGCAACTTGTAAAATTGATCAATATAAACGTGAAAGATTGTAGTAAAGTTAATACCATGAATTGAACTGTCAAATATGAAAATAGATCTCCTTTTTCAATATTGTTACTATCATACATAACGAGAACTGTACTGGTGGCTTTGATGAAGAATGAATAAGAACAGCAATTTGCGTTACCTGTCAATTTTACTGCAAAGATCATTTCTAAATTTAATTTCGACGATATGTGGAAGACAATCTTGCAGCGACACATGTCAAGTAAAAATTCCATAAAACTCGATAAACCTTTTTTGTTAACTTATTGTAAACAAAAGGAAATTTAAAGTATTCTCAATGTTTATGAATGGCTTATTAATATACTTTTCAAGAGAAAAGAGATAAATGTATATAGACTCACCGGTATCCTTTTCAAATAAATGCAAACAGCACAACTTAAAACGAACGATCAATTATCGTTGGGTCGTTTAAGATAATAATTCAGTCAAGTATTGGACTGAATTACAACGAAGTCAACTGCGTTACTTCGGCAAACTTCGCTTCTATGTACATTCTGCACATATATTGTAAAAATATATATATACTAAAGAAGAAAATAACGTACACGTTGGCCAAGAATGGATTGCGTTCTTTTGGTAGTTCTTCCAACAATCGTTAACGCGGTTAGTTGGATTAACTGTCATATTTTTAGTTTTCAGAAGCTTTGAATCAAATTTGGGTATCTTAATTTGCTAATGCAGCTTAACAACGATAATCAGTGAAGCGTGCGCGTTATATCTCTCATCCACGGCCGATGACAGTTCGAGTTCTCGATGTGTCAAATTTTTTAAGCAACCATTACATTTTATAGTCCATTCTCTGCAGCAATAGTACTGATACGGTTTTTATGAGGTATAACATGGCCCGTATCACATACGTAATAAAACAAGAAATAGCAAAATTATGTAAAATATAAAATAACAATAATTAATTAATCGTAAAATGCAATAATTAGTGAAAAAAAATTTGTCTGCGTGGATTCGAATTATCATCGACCGCAAATTAACATACGTTACGCGCTCGTCTCAGTCAGAGTTAAATGTATCGCGCGACAGCCCGAGCACTAGCAGCAGTAGCAGCGCGAGCAGCCCGAGCCGAGCGAGAGCGAAAGAGGCAGACAGTCATATATCTGTCTCCTTCTATTGTCCGATGCTCCACGAGCTCGGGCGGTCACACGTACACGGGCGTGCGCTTGTGTGCGTCGTGCTGCTGCGGCTGCTTTCTGGCAGCTCTGGTTGGAGGATCAATCAGGGCGACCAGGGCCCACATGTTCCATGGCCCGCCACTGAAATCCTTACATCCTGCAATACCCATAACTGTTACTTTTCGCTGGATGCCTTGGTTGACACACTTGCCACAAGCGGCGCTAGCTACAATGTGTATTTTTTCCGCGAGAGGCGCTACCCTCGATTCTGAGTTGGTCACGTGTGCTCGATGACTCTTAATGACCGTTTGCGTGAAGGAAGGCCAAAAACCTTCGAAGATGCTGAATTGGAGGCATTGCTCGATCAGGATCCGTGCCAAACGCAAAAAGAGCTTGCTTCAGCATTAGGAGTTAGCCGCCAAGCCATTTCCAAGCGATTGGATGCGTTGGGAATGATTCAAAAACAAGGAACTTGGGTTCCTTATGATTTGAAGCCTTTTCACTTTTTGACAGTACATTGTCGTGACAAAAAGACTAAGGGCTACACTCTTTGATTCATCTGACTCCCGATAGGCGCGTACGAAACAATATTTGAACTGTGATTGCACCATTAACGCAGATACCCTGAGAAAACAATTTATTTAATGTTAACAAATCCACAGCTGGATATGGTAAAATAAATATTTAGTTGTTATTACCACATATCAGTTGGGTCAAATAAAGCTAGAAAACATTTGCTAACAATTAAAAAATCTAATTTGGCTTGACTTTCATTTAGTTATAATAATTAAATATTTATTTTGCCACATCCAACTCTAGACTTGTTACTATTGAATAAATTCTTTTCTCAGTGTACACGTTGATACGGGTGAGGGTGCCGTTACAATACTGGAAGCTGTTTCCCCACAATATAGAATCTATAAAATGACAGGCTATACTGCCACAAAGCAATTATACGCTGATGTGGGAAGATGCACATGATAAACTATATTAACGTCAGTACGGATAAGTAATATTAATAGTGCAACATCGGATACCAAGGAAGCTAGGTAACGCAGTGGTAGCGTTCCAGGCTGACAGTCCAAACATAGGAGGTACGAATCTCGCGCTAGTCAATTCATAATTTTGTTTGTATCGCAATGATTCACTTTCGAAAAGTGAAGTATTATAAATATGACCTACTAAGTATCCATGTCATTGACATTACAAGATTTAAATTTTCTTGACTCTTACTGAAAAACCGCTACACCGTCATGAATTTCTTACAAATACTAATGATAAACATAAAAAGATCAACAACTTCAATAATTAATGAAAGCAAACATTTTATTCATCTATTTAGAGTACACTAAAATAATAGTACGGCTAATAATTGTATTAAACCAGACCCGGTGGAGGGGGTACACAATGACCTTGGTGTGAGACAAAATCCCTCAACCTAGCATCGCTGCACGGGACTGAATCAGATTTACGTATACGTTACAGTATAAAAATCGCGCGTTGTAGCAGACACCAGGCCGGACCACGCTATCATGGAGATTAGAGAAATGGAGAGCTATTTTCCTATTCTGGCGTGTACGTAAAAGTGATCTGCGGTAAAAGTGATGGCCGAGACAGCTTTGTATGCACGAGGTGCCAGGTTCAAATCTCGGTTCGTGAATTTTTTTTTGATTAAAATTATTTATTTTTAACTGCAATTATTTGATATATCTTTTATCTGTAAATTAGTTTAGTTATTGATTACATCTATGTTATAATAATCGTAACGACCCAAACAAAAAAAATAATATTTGTTAAAACCAATTAATGTTGATGTATCTACTGATAGTTGACGGTTTTTTAAAAACTATTTCAAAATTCATTATAAAAATTATGTGCAAATCCTTAATACATTTTGCGTAAGTAAACAAACTTTTAAGAACTTTGTACAAATGTTCATACGCAATTATTACATTAAATTAATTACTTTTTTATTTAATGTTCGATTAAATATTGTGCGTCTGAAATTGGAATTTCGCCATTCTACACTTTTAATTGTAAAAATATATTTTGTCGACGAAAAAATTCGTCGCGCGAAAAAATGATTCATGGTGGTCCACTTTAAAATTAGCAGGAGAAAATAAAAGACTGATAATCGAAGTATGTATTTTTTCTTGTTAAATAAGAAATTACTATTTTATCATTACTACTATACTATTTTTACTTTATATAATTTTTATATACTACTATACTACGATACTATTTTTTATTTTATATAATTTTTTTAGCGCATGGCTTCCGAGAAATTTGTACCTCCAAGATATTATACAATCTTCAAACATATTTAGGATATAATTCTAAGGGATTGTATTATTTGTCCGGAAGGTTCGCACACCATGAATATAGGAAGAACAGACGTATTGAATGAAAATCCGCGTCACAGACTGGACACTGGTACTTTTGGTATGACTGGTGGAGGTCTGGGATTTGCTATCGTCGCTGCACTTTATTATAAAGGTAGAGCGAGTGACAAAAGAGTAATTTGGGTTGAGGAAGATCGCGCTTTTGGGTGTTCAAGAATGGGGATTGAAAAAATAAAGATTAAATTTGTAATTAAAAAGTAAATAATTAGATACTCCCTTTGTCACTCTCAAAGTCGCCGTCGCAAACAAGTAATTTTAAACGCAAACGAGTACGTAAACAAAGTAAGCACAAATGATTAAACCACCATGACGATCAGTTTCACCCTGTGCACTGACCGTATTACTATATTTTCGGTCCTTAACAACAATGCGACCCCTACAGGCCGATTTGTCGTCAGGACACATTTACGGACGTTTTCTGTAGTCTCGCTATACGAAGATAGCACTCCTTCCGTCTAGTCGCCATGCACGGCATACGTAAGTTATACAAACGAAGATCGAGTTCTATAGAACTCCAAAGCCCGCTTGAGGCAGAGCTCTGGGCGATATTTATGGCCGCACGTCGGCGATACCGGCGACCGGTCGATTAGCTGCGCTATCTCTCCTATTCCGCCGCCTCTCCTATCGCAAGATTAAATCCCGCTTTTTTTTTAGGACCCGAATACCATGCTTGAGTTAAGTGAACGGTGGTGAATGCTAAAGATACACCCGAAATTGTATTTTACAAGTAAAACCCGATAACATGTTTTCCTTAAATATAAATGCATACTTGTACGAAATTGTAACTATGCGAAGATGTGCATTCTCTGATTAAAGCTAGGACATAATAATTATTCCACTGTGATGTCAACTCTGGTGTGAAATTCCCCAGGAATGGTTTTCTCGCGGCTCGAGATCTAATTTTGTAGAGTCTTATGGACTCGTCGGGTGTAACACATGCTGCCATACCGACCAACGATATCACTAAAGTAGTGAGAGCGTTACCACATATGTGTATATTTCGAAATAAAAGCAAATTTTGTTACAAGTATTTTCACGAAAACAGCTTTTCACCGTTTTCACACATATGCGTCGTTCTCTCTCTCTCTCTCTCTCTCTCTCTCTCTCTCTCTCTCTCTCTCTCTCTCTCTCTCTCTCTCTCTCTCTCTCTCTCTCTCTCTCTCTCTCTCTCTCTCTCTCTCCATCTCTCTCTCTCTCTCTCTCTCTCTCTAGGTAGAATCAGAATCTTGATGGGTGGTAGCGTCAGAAACGAAAGAAGCATAGAAAATTTTGAGAATATCAGTAGTATCTGGACGCCTTTGCTCCATCCCACTTCTTCTCCCACCATGCGGCTACCCCTACTACCTCACTTTGCTTAACCAGTGTCGGTAATGTGGTAATGGGAAAGTAGGGTGATGTGGGTACTCTGGTGAGCAAGGAAGAGTAGAGATAAGAGCAGGATGGAGCAAAGGTGTACACATACTTGGAACAATGAATAAAATTATATACTCGCCACCCCAGCTGTTGTCGGCCTTCACCCTCCTCCCGCGGCGATTTATAACTCCTCTCTCTCTCTCATTATTTTTTATGATAAAAAATAAATATTACATCCTTTTGAATCACGATTTTTTAACTATTTTGTATTTTTTACTTACCAAGCTCCTGTTATGCCGGTATCGCGCAATTGGATTATTTCGGTATAATATTAAAAAGTTATTATTTTTTGGGATCGTTTGCCGATTAGGAGATGGATTTCGAGTAATTAAAGACTAAACGCAGTTGCTAACTGCTTTACTAAAATCAGTATTAAATTAGACTCAACAGAGAACGGTTGCATCCTCGTCAAATACTCGAAACAACGTATTATTGTACATTCTTACATTGACATTTAAATAGACAACGGAAAGTTACTGTTGCCTATAATAAATACTTCCTTTTATATAAATTCGAGTTTTCATCTATTACTGGAGATCCATCTCCTAATCGGCAGACGATCCCAAAAATAATAACTTTTTAATATTATACCGAAAACCAAATAATCCAATTACGCGGTACCGGCATAACATTTGGTGGCAGCGGTGGGATCTGCCGAAGTTAAGTGATACGTAATTTATTCGGACAAAAAGTGTTTTGGACAAATGTGAAAGTGACTCTGAAGTGACGACTACGACACGTGCAAAGGACGCCAGTGTAGTTCGTAAAACCCGACGAATCTAACGCGAAGACGCGAAGTGAACGTCGGTGCGGGGTGATTTATCGCCCAACTGTTTAAAGTCCCGATTGACGGTGTCACGTCAAGTCGCGGAGAACCGCACAAAGTGTGCAACTGAGTACGCGAAGCAGCTACTCGAGAAGAAGCCGTCGTGCAACCATTGGCGACGTGCTAAGGAACCAACGAAGATACGGGTCAACAGCGTCAGGAACTACGTCAAGGACCATCAACAGAAAGGAGCTGCAGGACACCAAGTCGGCAGCACCTGAGAACATCACCATGGAGAGGACCGTCTACCAGATCATCTTTCTGTATGTGGCGGTTACGTTATATTTATACATATAGCCGATAAACTGAAGCCAGTTAGGAAAAATATTTGGAAATTTTCAAAATAAATATACCGCGAGATTAGCAATATGCCGGGATTCAGGGGAACAAAACCGAAACGTAGGGGCGATTATTTAGAAACTACGATGCCCTGAGAGGAGATGGACCCCGCAGCGGGTCTAGCTGCAGCGGTGGGGGACATTGTATACGAAGTGCGCAGGGCGCTATCAGAGCTCCCGCAGCCAGGTCGAATCCCCGCCGACAGGCAAGCGGCCCTCGCGGGCCGCCTGACAACCGAGTTCGACGTAAACCCACTAAGGAGTGCGTCGTTTCAGGATAATAGTAGCGTCGGTAGCGACGATGTGTTTAATAGAGCAACTGGAGAAATAACTCCAGAACACTTCTCCAATGACAGGATCGAGCGGGAAATCGAAAATTTGCGAACGTTAGATCGGGTAGGTTTCCAGACAGCTACCGGTACGACGACTCGGGCACCACTGCCGGAACGAGTCAGGCTACGATGCGAAGCGGTCGAAAGAAGTCACCGTGAGTACGAGCGGGCTCAGCGAGAGCTCGAGCTGGAGCTCAGGCTCCAAAGCCGCGACTCGGCGTCGGCACGGCGAAACCTCGCGGACACGCTCAACGAGGGAGGTGCGGACGAGTTCGAACTCATCCGGTCCATACGCGAGCAAAACGCCGAACTATCGCGGAGGCTGGAAGATACGGGGTTGGAGGAACGCCCGATACCGGAAACAACAGAGGGTGCCAGAAACACCGAGTAGGACGCTCGATCTTGGACTAGCGCTATAAAACATCAAGCATTCCGACGGAAGCAACACTGACGAACTAGACGCCTTCCTACGATCATGCGAGACTGTTTTCAAGCGAGTAGCGCCCCGGGATCATGACATCCTGTTAGAACTAGTGCTCAGCAGCAAGCTCAAGGGTAGGGCGTCCAGAGAAATGAAGCATAAAGTCATCCACTCGGTAGCACAGCTTAAAACCGGACTGGAGGCCCTGTACGGGAAGCGAAAATCGTTGCCTGCATTACAAGTAGAATTCAACTCCCTCAGGGAGGGCCTGGGAGAGGACATCGCAGTATACGCCGCCAGGACCGAGCGTATCACCGTCGATATAATAGAAAAGCTTTGCGAGGAAGTCATCACGATGTTGGAGATGCGCATCGTCGAAAAGATAACACGGAAGAGCGCACAGGCCAACTTCGAGAATGGACTGCATGGGCAGGTCCAGATCCTGGTGAGATCACGCAATTACGCCACCCTCCACGAGTCCGTTACGGGAGCCATCAAGATCACAAATATGGTGCAGCCAAAGCGAGAGGCAGGTGGAGCATTAAACCACCCCAGAAGATCCCAAGACGCACTATCCCGGCAGGGAGAAAACTGTTACACCTGCGGAAAAGCTGGACATATGGCTCGAGACTAGGCTATGTGAACTTGGCACCCAACTTTAGAAAATCCAAATTTTTTTTTAAATTCTCATAGAGTTTTGTTTGTAGTTGATTGTAGTAAATTTTTTTTCGTTTGTAGTAGCTCGAAAAAAAAGTTATAGGATTTTGAAAAAAGCGCTACACCCGACTTTGTCGGCACTCAAATTTTGCAGTTCATTCCTATAGAGAATCGTTTGTAGTTGATTGTAGTGAAAGAACTTCCGTTTGTAGTTGAAAGGAAAAAAAGTTATAAACATTTTTTTTTTAGTATTTTTTGTTTTTATAAACAAAAAAAAGTTACTGCAACCGAAAAAAACAAAAAAAAGTTACTGCAACCAAAAAAATGGTACTACAAGCAACTACAAATGAAACTCTGAGAATGAAAAAAAAAAATTTCGATTTTCCAAAGTCGGGTGCCAAGTTCACATAGCCCATATGCCAGCCATAGAGACACATCTTCTTTATGACGTTGTTAAGCATGAATATTCAAACAAAGTGACTGAATATTACCAAACCTATTCGAATTTTAGTACCAGAGGGATCGGTATAAATAAAATCGAAGGAAAAAAGTTACAAACATTTTTCTTAACAATTTTTTTTTATAAACAAATAAAAGAACTACAGATGAATAAAATTTTACCACAAACGACTACAAAAAAAATAAGTTACTACAAACGAAAAAAATGCCACTACAAACAAAAGACTGCTACTACAAACGAACCTAAGCTATTACAAACGAAAAAGACGGCACTACAAACGACTAGAAGGTAAACGAAGCTACTACAAACGAAAAAAAAGGAACTATAAATGACCAGAAGGTAAACGAAGTTACTACGAACGAAAAAAAAATTACTACAAACGAAAAAAACGGCACTGCAAATGACTAGCAGGTAAACGAAGTTACTACAAACGAAAAAAACAGCACTACAAACGACTAGAAGGTAAACAAAGTTACCACAAATGAAAAAAACGGCACTACAAACGAAACTACCACTAACCGCTCACCTGGCTGTTCGGAGTAAAGGACCCAGGTTCGAGACTAATGCGTTGGAAAATAAAATTGGCCGAACACGATCTTAACGTTGAATATAAGGCCGGAAAGCGTAATACGAATGCAGATGCGCTAAGCCGTATATTCGTTACTACAAGGACCCAAGCGAGAGCTAAGAACGAAGTCCGTGAGTCGGAAGAGGACAGCACGACGGGGCAACTCGGCACAGCGAATGACCGCACAAAGCGGAGGGTCGAAGATACCCCTTACAGCCGTGGTAGCTCGTTGTCGCGCCTGTCAATGTTACAGACAAGGATAGAAAGATCCGCAGCGTGCATGCAGATCGCTCTACTGAATCCCACAGCCTCGCCAAAAAGCCGTGCGGTCGGGGAAGGGGCAGACCACGCAAGCTACATACGCAAGCCACTGGTAAGACTGCGAGCACCGCTGACAAGGACGGAGCGGGCCCTGCACAGCATGGCGGACCCGCGAAGCGCGGAAGGCCGCGAAAGGCAAACGTTGCAAGGCCGCTCGAGACAGAGAGCGACCTAACAGCGGAGCTACCGGTGGGCACACCGAGCAAAGAAACTGCGGTCCGAGCACCGCACAAGCCTGCTGAGGAAGCGAGGCAAAGCGGGGGCCGCAGCCCGCGAACCTCCAACTGCACAGAAGAAGACAGCGTTATGAAAGAGAGCCACTCTCTCCTTCGAAGACCGCCTGAAAATCATAAAAGAATATCACGACACCCCCATAGGAGGGCATCAGGGTATCAGGCGTACGTTGCATCGGATCCGGACCAAGTACGACTGGCCCGGCATAACAAGGGATTTGGAAAAATACATATCATCCTGCGAATCCTGCCAAAAGATAAAATCAGGAAAAAGGAACTACTATCGGATCAGGGGACGAACTTGCTCAGCTCGACCTTCAAAGAAATGTGTCGACTGCTGCGAATCAAGAAGATACAAACGACGGCCTACCAACCGGAATCAAAAAAATAATAAAGCCTCTAAGAGCATACTTCATTTTGGAAAAAATAAGTCAATGTGCACACTCTAATCGGTTGACATACACATGTTAATTGGTAATTCGATTTCCGCAAATGACAGTGAAATATGCCAAAATATTTCCATATTTCAGGACGATATCTATATTTATGAAAAAAATATTATATTACACTGGTTAAGCCTCAGAATGAGGAAGAAGGTACACGTAAACAATCCAGTCCCTGTCGCTGTGGAGCATCGACAAGCATCAGCACTTATGCGACTGGCTGACCTAAAGGCCTACAGTGAAGGTAGCGCAATTATACTAGTACTCGACATACCGCTGATTGACCCTATAAACACCACAGAGCAGGCTGTTGAGGTACAACGCCCCGTGGTGGTACTCGAGCCGCTAGAGGTAACGGCAGTGGGTCATGGACTCGAGGCCGCGACGCCCGAAGTATGCACTGTCGGCGCAGAGCAAGGGGCCGACCGCCTCGCGTGACTAGCTCAAGAGCTAGACACGGAACATCTCAATAAAGAAGAGCGCGAAGCGCTCGACGAGATTACTAGGGAATACGAAGATGTGGAAAAAAACCCACTCAGCACGAAATACTATACAATTCAGATATACTGGCTTTGGTAGGCGTATGTATAGTAACCGCCCGAGATTTCAGCATCAAAACCATCGGGCGAACATCGCAGATCATCCGGAAAAACTACCTTCCCTCGTTCAATTTGAAATTGACGGAGATTGAAGCTCAGGCGCTCCCTACGCAAACCGAGAGGACAATTCCACTACAGAGCATGCTGCGAGACCCAGAAGAGCTTCAAAAGCTCGGAGCTCGAGCCGACCAAATCATGGACAACCTCAATACTGCCGGAGACGGGATGCAACACATCCACAACCTGAGTTTCTACTCCTTGGGGGCTATAAATTTCAAAATTTTGAAATTCAAATTTTCAGAAATTCAAAATTTTGTTAGCCTAAAAATCGAGATGTCATCAAATGATACGTCAAGTGAACAAATTTTAGTGCCTACACTTCGTCATCGCCGTGTATTACTCTCGTCCAGCGATAAAAGTTTATCAGAGAATGCACGTGTGGATACTAATACAACGGGTAATCCAGAATAGTTCGATCCACGAGGAAATCAACCTAATATCAGAGCTTTTACGGGCGAATGTGGGGTTGACATATGTAATATCACATTACAAAATTGTTGCAATGTAGGAGACTTTTACGTTCTACTGGTCACGGAAGAAATGCTTCAGGAAATAAGCGATCAAACAAATATATACGCAGTGCAAAAGCAATCAATAATTGGTTCAAGGCGTATAAATAAGTGGGTCCCTACAAATAAAGATGAAATCAAGCGCTTATTTGGGCTCATTATATGGATGGGATTGGTAAAATATCCAGCGATATATTTATTCTGGTCCAGGGATCCGCAATATTATCATACATTCCCACACAAAGTAATGAGCAGGAACCGATTTCAGATTGTTTTGAGGATGCTTCACTTTTGCAACAATGAAACAGCAGATATCACCAACCGTTTCTACAAAATCCAGCCGATTATCGACGAATTGAACAAAAAAATTTTAAAATATTACCATCCGACGGAAGTAATTTGTATTGACGAATTGATGATTCCATTTCGTGGACGAATTATGTTCCGACAATACATGAAGCAGAAAAAATACAAGTATGGGGTAAAATTTTTCAAACAGCTGTGGCCTCGGCTATACATATAATTTCAGTGTTTACAGTGGCAAAACTTTCGACAAAGTAAACACGACGACTACAAATATAGTCATGAATTTGTGCGACGATATATTTTATGAAGGCCATACACTCTGCACTGACAATTGGTACACCAGTGTAAATTTGGCCAAAAAACTGACAGAGAAAAATACTTACTTGATTGGTATACTAAGGAGTAACCGCAAGGATAATCCAAAAGAAGTGGTATTCAAGAAACTAAAACGGGGGGAATGTGTCGCTCAAGAGAATAAAGAAGGGATCACAATTTTGAAGTGGAGAGCGAAGCGTGACGTTCTGTTACTTTCGACTAAACATACACTACAAATGAAGACCGTTCGAACCAAATGAAAAATTGTTAGTAAACCAACAATTGTCATAGATTATAATGCGGGAAAAAAATTTATTGACCTGTCAGACCAAATGGCTGCATACAGTAACTGTTCAGTTTTAGCACCTACCAAGCACACACTCAACTCATGCACACGCTACACTCGCAATCATCTGACGCCTCGCGTCATATGGTATAGCTCGCAGGTATGCTATATCGATTTATCGACCGCGCACTCAAGCACATTGTCCATCAGCTCATATCCTCGATCGAAGCTCAATCAAGCGGCCAACGCTGCTAGCGTGGCCCCAGCGGCAAGACCACTCACAAGGCTCACTTTCCATCGCTGGCGGCAAATCACAACTCAACCAAGCTGTGACGCACGTCCGCCCTCTTGATACTCTTCCTCGTGGTCGACGGATGTGGCCATTGTTCTCACTCGAGTCGTTCGCGCTACACGTTCCCGCGTAAACTCACAGAGATATTCATTTGTTCCACTCACTTTGGTGTACATTCAGTATTATAGTGTATTACATTCTTGGTCAAATCACCCGTGTTTCAACTCAGTGTCAGTGCGAATCACAGTAAACCAACAGGACTATTGCAACGTTTATATAAACGTCAACGGCGTGGTTCGTCGTTGGCAGCAGAGACGCTATTCTGCCTCGCATCGCTCGTTGGCGTTAGCTCACTCACCAGCCTGCCGTGTGGTTTCAATAGAGCTCTACAATCAGACTATATCACCAGGGTCAACCATACGAGATCAACAAGTCAACTCAGAGGCCTGAGAACCCACTCACCGCCACTACATCAACACACAGGCCAGACAAATCAAGTTACATATTCTTGTATTCAACAGGTATTTTTTATGCAACCAATGTTAAGTAATTGAATAAACATTGATTTTATTATTGTTAATTACTGAGTGCATTTAATTATTTATACTTGTCACCAGGATTCTTAATCTTACTATTCGCATCTGTCATTCGACACGCTACATGTGAATCCATCGACTTGCTATCTGTCGACAGATTAAAAATATTTCAAACTCAGTCTCACACTCATTATCATACAGTAACCCATTACGAAAATTGATGAAATGACATCGGAAATTGGGTTTTGAGTTATTATTGAACACCGCTGTTGTAAATTCCTTCTTCATACACCAAGAAAGAACAGGCCAGAATATGTCTATCACAGTGTATCGTAAAAAATTGATTGACACACTTATGCAGGAGAAGGAGGAACAAGTGGACACCTGTATAAATCCTCGGCATCGTTTGGAAAAAAATGAAGGCAGTGCGCACAAAATTAGATGATACTGCACTGAATGCTATAATCAGAATGCACGAATATTAGGACCAAAGACAGCTAAAAATGTAACGCTAAAAGTAACAACCTTTTGTAACCGATGTACACAGAAACCTTACCTTTGCTTATCTTGTTTTGATAAATTTCATTAATATTTTTAAGTATTATGTTCTTTTCATTGAAGCAAAAACCGATATCGCATAATTTAAATGTTTAGTCTCATAAGTACGCAACGACCGACACACGCGCCGCAAAAGAAGAACGAAAAGTCTGCCGCCGGTCCATAGGGACCGGCGAGGTCTGAAAGGAAAGTCTAGCGCCGTCCCTAGGGACCGGCGTGGCGCTTAACGTGTTAAATGCGTTCGATGAAAAGCAAATTAGTGCGTGCTTACGTCATCAACTGACAGTTATATGACGACGTTGTAGACGAACGACAACTAACGACAAGTAAGATACAAAATCTTCAGTGGGTCGGCGAACTTGTGTAATCATAAACACAGCTGGTAAGAACGGGCACATTTGCAAAATTCATGACAACTTTCTGATATCTGATGAAGGAGAGAGAGGGGGGGAGGGAGAGGGAGAGAGAGTGAGAGAGAAAAACGAAACCTTACTTCTCGAAAAACGCTTTGTCGGGAAGTAAGGTATCGAGGGGTTCGGGTCACGCTGCGCTGTAGATCCGATTGGCTTCTGCTGTCCCTTTTATAACTAATACAGAATGGAGTTCTACGATAATGTTAAACTTATTTTAATTCTTATTAGTTTATAGCGTGAAGAGGCTTATATATCTACCAAAGTAACTAAATCTTAATTGTTATTATATCCTTTCACGATGCTAACTGTTTAGTTAAGCAATGTAATGGCTTTTTGATTTTCATTAATGTTTAATTTTCATAATTGCAGTTAGTTCTTGTATCCTTTTTCTGTATCTTTTTTTTGTATCCTTTTCTCTTTTCTGAATTCTTAGCATAATTTTTAGTTAAAATTGTCCGTGTGTCCAAATTATTGTATATTAAATGATTGCTTAGATTTGCAGTGGACCGCAAAGTATGTGTCTTATAAGTATGTATTGTTTCGAGGGAAGTTTAGTTTTTCGTTATTAGGTACAGTTGTGAACCTGGCCGTCTCCTCTTGTTGCGCACCGTGTGTTCCCACTGCCCTGCCTCGGTGTGGCTGCGGGTCTCACCCCTCCCGCCGTAGTTATACCCGTATATTCTCTGGTAACTATAGGACCCGACCACAGTGCAGGTTTATGATCTTCTTTAAAAGAAAGATAAATATTGGAGCATGGTTACGTCAGGACGTAACACCTCCCCCCTTAAAACGATTATTAGGAGAAACCTAATAATCGATATGACAAACATGCAATTACTTCCTTTATGTCCTTATGTTCTTCAATGTACTGAATTGGAATCTTTGATTGGTGACAGCTTATGTTGTTTCCTTTAAAGATTTGATTGAATTTACTTGTAGCAAAGAGATGGTAGATATATAGAATTTTTTTCTTAATATTAATAGGCGTAACTTGCCTTGAATATAATTACTGATTAGTTACGCACTCGTAGGGATCTATTCCCCGGAATATTTTCCTTTTATGTTATTAGGTGCGCAACTAAGTTCCCGCTGTTTTTTTTTATGAAAATGCAACTTTATTGTGAAAAAATGTTTACAAATGATTCATTCAAAATATTGCCCATCGCTAGTGACAACTTTTTCCCATCTTTCTAGCAGAGCTCGAATACCGTGACGGTAGAAGAGTTCGTCTTTTGAGTCTATCCATGAATTAAGCCATTTTGAGATGTCTTCATATGAGCTGAACTGCTGATTAGCTAGACCAGGGGTCTCCAAACTACGGCCCGAGGGCCACATTCGGCCCGCGGACAGATTTTGGACTATTTCACTTTTTACCACCGGCAACAATGATAATATGGTTTTGGCCCTCGGAACTTACTGGAGTAATCAGTATGGCCCTAAGGCTGGAAAGTTTGGAGACCCCTGAGCTAGACCATGTGCCATCGAACGGAACAAGTAATAATCGGACGGCGCAATATCTAGGGAATATGGCGGGTGACGTAGGACTTCCCATTTGAACGTTTCTAAGTAGGTTTTAACGGGTTTGGCAACGTGAGGCCGAGCGTTGTCATGCTGTACAATCACTTTTTCGTGCCTCTGCTCGTATTGTGGCCGCTTTTCGCGCAGTGCTTGGCTCAATCGCATCAATTGAGTTCGATACCGCTCCCCAATGATGGTTTCGTTCGGTTTTAACAGCTCATAATAAATAACACCGCCCTGGTCTCACCAAATACACAGCAAAATCTTCGCAGCGTGAATATTCGGCCGAGCTGACGACGTAGAAGCATGACCGGGGAGTCTCCACGATTTTGTTCTCTTTGGGTTACTGTAATGAATCCATTTTTCATCACCCGTAACGATGCGGTGAAGAAAACCCTTCTTTTTTTTGCCGCTGAAGCAGTTGTTCACAGGCGAAAAAGTTCCTTGTTTTTGAATCATTCCCAACGCATGCAATCGCTTGGAAATGGCTTGGCGGGTAACTCCTAATGCTGAAGCAAGCTCTTTTTGCGTTTGGCACGGATCCTCATCGAGCAATGCTTCCAATTCAGCGTCTTCGAAGGTTTTTGGCCTTCCTTCACGCGAATGGTCGTCAACATCAAAATCACCGTCTTTGAAGCGACGGAACCAATCACGGCATGTTGTTTTACTTAGAGCAGCATCTTCGTAAACTTTTTGGGGTTCTCGATGTGCTTCAGCCGTCGTTTTCTTCGAATGAAAGAAGGAAAGCAACACTTCACGCAAATGACGATTATTTGGGACAAAATCAGACATTTTTACACAACCAAAAGTATATGAAGCAAAAACAAAATCACTAATGTGTCAAAGCGGTTTGTTTACCATATGTCTAAGCTTGGTTCATGACGTTTTCGTTACGTCCCAATCGACCAGCACTTACTACTGGAGCCATCTCTTGAAACCAGCGGGAACTTAGTTGCGCACCTAATAAATTAATGAATTATTTCCATTAATATACTGCTTGATTCTGTTTCAGAATTCTTATTTGCGTACTTATTTGTTACTAAGATACTTTCGTTGTTATATGTCCTTTCCTAAATTTACTTACTTCTATTAGTGGTAGTGCGATTATATTTTTTAATTACTTGATATAATACTTTTCTTTCTCAGGCACTTGGTGTGGTTAACTGGATCCTAATGGTGCCGATGTATTGATAAATATACATATATAAATTTTATCATACGTTTTTGGTGCATCGTTGTTGGTGAAGAAGCTCTTGAAGTTGTTAGAGTTGTTGAAGTTGATGAATTTCTTTCCATGATTGAGGTTTTAGAGTTCTTGAAAGTTTCTGTTATGCCGGTACCGCGTTATTGGATAACTCGGTAATCGGTATAATATTAAAAAGTTATTATTTTGGGATCGTTTGCCGATTAGGAGTAGAAACTCGAGTAATTCGTGTAGACGTGAATTTATGTAAAAAATGGAAATGTTTGTTATAGGCAACGGCTACTTCCCGTGGTTTATTTAAAAGAAAAAAGAGTTTAATACAATGAAATGTGGTTACGAGCCCGTATGAGGAACCAACCTCTCGCGTCTGAATCTACTGTTAGAATTTAATATTTCGGGCAAGTCCGACCCGCGATCAACCGTTCAGGTTGATATTAAACTTTAAACTGATTTCGGCAAAGCAGTTAATTTTCCCCATTGACCGAAATCGAATGTCGAATGGATTTCATAATAGTCTTTGCTTACAAATTCCAAGCTCGAGCTCATTGCAGTCATTGCGGGCAGCTCGATGCTTACGTTTGCACATTGTTCTACTTTGGTGAGCGGTCCTCACGAAAAGGATGACAATGGCGAAATAATGTGCAAAGAATTAGTTCGCGGTACAACATCCCTCCCCCCTTAAAAAGAAAAATTTTACCTCTAAAAAATTTTTCTTCAATTGGTTCCTGTATTTCCTCTTACAATGATATTCTCTATATTGGACAATATAGCAGATATAATACATAATAATCTCTATCATTTGACAATTTTTCTTTTCTTATTTTTTCTTCATGGTCGATCTGACGATTGCACTCGGCTGACGGAGCGAGTTTCCCAGGCCCTTGCCCGCTCGGATCACGGTCGCTCCTGTGGCTGTTGTCGTCCGAGTGGCGCGAGGTTAATATTCACCTCGGCTGCTGCCGGGGTCGATCCCTCGGTTGTCCTTGTCCGTGTCCGGTTCCGTATGTACCTATAACATTTAAACAGAAGGAAGCCGACCAAGGCTTCTGCTCGAATCTCCGAGCTTTTGTAGCCCCTCCGGATCTCGCAGCACGCTTGATAGTGAAACTTCCTCCTTGGTGCGTATCGGAGGTGCCTCAGCCTCCATTTCCCTCAATTTTAGGACGTACGGGGGAAGGTAATCTTTCCGGATGACTTGAGACATTCGCCCTGTTGTTTTCACGCTGAAACCTGGGGCGCTTACAATACATACGCCTATCAAAGCCAGTATTTCGGTTATTTGTGTCCATTTCGCGTATTTTGGGACTTCGGAGGGTGCGTCGTTTCTAACCGACATTGTAGGTGTGTCGACGGGCAAATGTAAGATTTGCTCGGTACCTTGCAATTTTTAAAGTATTTTTGTATACTGTACCTTTTGTATATAGTACGATTGCTGCCCGATCAGTGGTATCTTTCAAACGAGCACTACCGCGTTGCCTTCGTTGCGATAGGTGTGGTAGTGCGTTAACGAGGTGTCTTGTAAGCGTTCTTGGCGGCAGGGGCGTTGCTCTGGCCTTACCACTAGCTATGTCGTTTACCAACCACACTAACTCCTGTACGTCGATGAGTAATACCTCGACTGCAATACTTATTGGGTTGAGCATCTTGCCCAAGTGTTGGCGCCTCGTTATAGTACGGGTTGTCGTTGAGCGTGTGTCTTACCACTTGAATTTGGTTTTTTACCGAAAAGCGTGAGAATGCTTATTTTGCTAATTCTCCTTCTTGCGGCCTCGCCAATCTCGTTGCGCGAGGGATCTTTAGCTCATTCCTATTCTAACCTTCTGTTCGACTATTTCGTCCGTTTCACGATGGCTTTTCCTTTTTGGACTATGTATGACTTGTTTTTCTTCGTGCTCTTTCAATTAAACAAGTTTTCATTTTACCTCGTTTCTCTTATTGGAGTTCCTTACCTTGCGCTTTGTGGAGCTCCCTACCCGCCTTTATTTAGATCTTATTTAGTTTTTATTTCGTTTTAGTGCTCTATAAAGAGCTTCCGGCGGTTTGCATGCACTTCCTGAGTTTTCCGTCCCTTTCGGACGACGTAATTGACGGGGGGCCTCTTCTCTACTATTTCGTGAGGTCCCGTCCACTTCGGGGTCAGCTTGGCTGACCGCCCCCTGCGCACCGTCTAGTCACGGAGGAGTACACGTTCGCCGACGCGGTACTCCTGTACCTGTGCGCCGTGGTCATACGTATTCTTTGACCTCCTTTTCGCGACTTCCAGGTTGTCGCGTGCTACTGTCCATGCGGCGCGTAATCGCTCGCGTAACTCGTGAACGTAATCATCGTAGGCATAGGTGCTCAGAGCTCTTGTTTCACGGCGGTCGGCAACTCAGCCTCATGTCCGTACACCAACACGTGGGGAGACAGTCCGGTCCCCGTATGTGAAGTGGTATTGTACGTAAACATTGCGTACGGCAGCCACTCGCCCCAATTTCCCTGATCCTCGCTTATGAAAATTTTCAGATACTCTGCGAGGGTACGATGTGACCTTTCTAATGCGCCGTTCGATTCGGAATGATAGGCCGTAGTTTGTATCTTTTTGATTCGCAGTAGTCGACACATTTCCTTGAAGGTCGAGCTGAGGAAGGTCGTACCCTGATCGGATAATATTATTTCCGGCGTTCCGTGCCGGCAGATCAATTCTTCTACGAGTGCTCTGGCGACTGTCGAAGCCTCTTGGTTCGGCAGTGATATCGCTGCACTGTATTTTGTGAGCGTGTCCTGGATAGTAAGTATATATCTTTTTCCAGATGCGCTCTCTGGTAGCGGTCCTACGATGTCGACCGCTATTTTCTCAAAGGACCTCGATGGGGTGTCGGTTACCACCATCGGCACTCGTTCCCTTTTCCCGATTTTATTCTTCTGGTAGGATTTGCAGGACGATATGTAATTTTCCAATTCCCTTCTCAGGCCGGGCCAGTCGTACTTAGTCCGGATCCGATGCAATGTACGCCGTATACCCTGGTGACCTCCTATGGGGGTGTCCTGGTATTCTTTAATTATTTTCAGGCGGTCATCGGCAGAAAGGATGGCTACGCCACTACGGCAGTCGCTAGACTTTTTCATAACGCTGTCTTCGTCCGCGCTGCTGGAAGTTCGTGGGCTACGGACCAAGCCGTGCCTCGCTTCCTCAGCAGGCCTTTGCGGTGCTCTGTCCGCAGTTTCTTCGCTCGGTGTGCCCACTGTTAGCTCCGCCGTTGGGTCGCTCTCTGTCTCGAGCGGCCTTGCAACGTTTGCTTTTCGCGGCCTTCGGCGCTTCGCGAGTCCACCATGCTGTGCTGGGCCCGCTCCGTCCTTGTCAGCGGTGCTCGCAGTCTTACCAGTGGCTTGCGTATGTGGCTTGCGTGGTCTGCCTCTTCCCTGACCGCACGGCTTTTCGGCGGGGCTGTGGGGTTCAGTGGAGCGATCTGCATACACGCTGTGGATCTCTCTATCTTCTTCTGGCGCATTCGCTGGCGTGGCCTCTCTCTCCGCCGCGTTGCTGGGCTGGACCGGGGTATTCTCGGCTCTCCGCTTTGTGCGGTTATTCGCTATGCCGAGTTGCCCCATCTTGCTGTCCTCTTCCGACTCACGGACTTCGTTCTTAGCTCTCGCTTGGGTCCTTGTAGTAGCGAATATACGGCTTAGCGCATCTGCATTCGTATTACGCTTTCCGGCCTTATATTCAACGTTAAATTCGTGTTCGGCCAATTTTATTTTCCAATGCATTAGTCTCGAACCTGGGTCCTTCACTCCGAACAGCCAGGTGAGCGGTTGGTGGTCCGTCACTACCGTAAAACGTGTACCATAAATATATGGTCGAAATTGGGCGAGAGCCCAAACTATGGCGAGTAGCTCTTCTTCCGTTGTTGTATAATTGAGCTCGGCCTTTGACATGGTGCGGCTCGCGTAACATATGGGCAAATCGTCCCCGATCTTGCCTTGCGATAAGATTGCGCCGAGCGCCCTGTCTGAGGCATCTGTCGTTACAACAAACGGCTTCGTGAAGTTTGGATATTGCAGTATCGGTGCTGTGGTAAGGGCTGTCTTCCGTTCTTCGAAGGCAGCATCTCTTACTGCGGTCCACTTGAATTTAACCCCTTTCTGGGTTAATTCTGTGAGTGGCTTCGCGGTTCTCGAGAAATCTTTGATGAATTTCCGGTAGTAGCCAGCCAGTCCGAGGATAGATTGTAGTCCTTTTACGTCTCTCGGCACTGGAAAATCCCTTACCGCTTCCAGCTTCTTCGGATCAGCGCGTACACCCTCTTCGGATATGATGTGACCGAGGACAAAGTGCGTTTCCTTGCGCAGGAACTGGCACTTGCTCGGTTGCACTGTTAATCTGGCTTCTCTTAGCCGCCGCAGTACCTCTCGCAGCCTGTCATTGTGCTCCTTGAAGGTCTTGCCGTGAATTACTATGTCGTCTAAGTATACATAGCATTTTACTCCCTGCAGTCCAGCCAGCGCGGAGTTCATCAACCTCTGGAAAGTCGGTGGAGCGTTCTTGAATCCAAATGGCATGCGGTTGTACTCGAAATGGCCCTGTGGTGTGGAAAATACTTTCTTTTCTTTGTCTTGCTTCGCCATCGGGAATTGATGAAATCCAGAGGCGAGATCCAAGGTCGTATAGTATCGGGCCTGTCTCAGCTGGTCCAATATTTCGGTGATATTGGGCAGTGGGTACGAGTCTCCGATGGTGGCTTCGTTCAACTTCCGAAAGTCTACTACGCGCATTTTCCTTACTACGGCCGCATCAGGTTTCTTCGCTATAACCAGCAGCGGCGCGTTCTATTGACTCCGGCTAGGTTGGGCAATGCCATCCTTAAGAATTTCGCGGGTCTGCCTCTCCACTTCTCTCTTGTGGGTCTCGGGCAGCCTGTATGGGTGCACCTTAATGGGCTTCACCCCATCCGTAAGGAGTATCACATGTTCTACCATAGGCGTACACAGCAGCTTATCCCCTGGTAGGTGGATCACGTCTTCGTATTTGCATGGGATTTCGTTTAGCGCTTTGCGCTCTTCTTCATTGAGGTTTGCCGTGTCGAGCTCTCTGGCTAATCGTGCGAGGCGGTCGGCCCCACGCTCCGTGCTGACGGCGCATACCTCAATAGCGGCCGCCTCGGCCACGTGACCTACGGCCGCTTCCTCGAGCGGCTCGAGTTTCACTACGGAGCGTTGTACCTCTACCACCTGCTCGGTAGTATTTATTAAGCTGTTTGCACAGCTACTACCACTCGGCGGCGTAACGCAGGCACCCATGATGACCCCGTCCTCGAGCTCTACTCTTGAGAGCAATCCAACGAATTTGCTCGTTGTTGCGGCGTAGGTGACTGTCTCGCTGCGTGGCGGCAGAGATACCCTCGTCGTGTTGTCCAGCAGCGGCATGCAGTGCCCGTACAGCTTCAGCATTTCTCCGTGCAAGATATCGGCCTTGTGGTACTTGATGAAATCCATACCTAACAGCCCGTTGAACCCTAGCGGCACATTATTTGGGACTATGTAGAACCAACGTTCCACGTTAAGTGCCGGTGTCTCCAGCACAATTTTTGCTATACCGAGGGGGGTAAATTTTTCACTTGCCACACCCTGCAGTTTCACGGAGTACCTGCTCACCATGGTTTCGAGCTTGAGGCATCCCTCCTTCAGTATGCTGCACTGGGCCCTGGTGTTCGCTTTAAGGGTGAATACTTCCGTCACGGCCAATGATGCGACGATGCCAAAGTCGCTGGCCGTAGCGCTGGACGCCGGCAGCGTTACCTGCAATAACTGCTGCGTCGTTTTCCTCCTGCGTGCGGGTCTCTGCTGGGCCGTGAGCGTATTTATTCTCATCGTTCCTGGCGGGCTGGCATCGGTATTCGATCGACTTGCACCTGCATTCACCGTGGACCTTTCACTCTTGCCCCCTGAGTCCCATGGACGTTGGGGATGCTGTGAAGACTGGGCAGGATCGCTCTTGTTCTGCGACAATCTTTTCCTGCAGTCTTTCCACATGTGGCCCTTTTTTTTGCAATAGTTGCACACAACCTCAACGTGGTGAATGGATGTATTCTCGCTGAGCATCGGTAGGCTCACTCTTCCTGATCTGCGGGTGCAGTCTTGAGCCACGTGCCCTGGTTTCCCGCAGGTGAAACAATTCTCGCCCTGCCGGGATGGTGCGCCTTGGGACCTTCTGGGGTGGCTTAATGCTCCACCTACCCCTCCCTTTGGCTGCACCATGTTGGTAATCTCGATGGCCCCTGCCACAGAGTCATGCAGCGTTTGATAGTTTCTCGCACGCACCAGCACTTGCACCTGGCCGTGCAGGCCGTTTTCGAAGTTAGCTTGTGCACTTCCTCGGGTGACACTCTCCACGGTGATCCTCTGATCCTCCGTTCTTAACGGTTCACAGAGTATTTCGTGTATGTCTACCGTAATCCTCTCCGTTCTTGCCGCGTAGGCGGCGATATCCTCATTCTGTCCCTGCCGGAGGGAGCTGAACTCCATCTGCAGCGCGGCCAGGGACTTCCGTTGTCCGTACAACGCTTCCAATTCACTCCTGAGTTGCGCCATGGTATTGATGGTTTTGTGCTGCAGTTGTCTTGCTGCTGCACCCTCCAGCTTACTCATAACTATCAACTCCAGGAGGGTGTCATGCTCCTCCTCTGCTACCCTGCAGAATATCGTCTCGCAGGATTTTAAGAAGAGCGGCAGCGCCTTTGATTCCTTGCCATCGAACGTTTTCACCATCTTTATTCCGAGGCTGAGGCTGAGCATATTTTAGGGCCTCTGCGTCTCCTCGAACTGCGTGCGTCTCGGGGGATGTTCGGGGAGCGGAATGTCCTCCATCCCTGCTCCTCCTAACCGTCGCACAGTGGGGCCGATTCCCGAAAAGCTGGTCAAAAGTCGAAAAATGAAGTTTCATTTTATAGGATTTAGAGTACATAGGTGGATAGAGTAATGTTTAAAGAATATAATGGAACATTTTATAAGGGCTAGTGAATTATACCTGGCAAGTATAAGCCAGTACAAAAGAGACCTTCGCGCAAGTAATAGCTCGATCGTTCGAGCTCATATTCAAGCGTCATATTAAAAAATTCGTAGAAAATCGTAAAATTGGTGTTTCTTAATTCTGCAAAATGGAGGTTTCCGGTTGAAGAAAGTAGTTTATTATCATATGCGTCGAAAATTATAACAGATACATATATATTAATAGCTAAGCAATGTCTAAAGTAGGAAAAAATGAAAAATTATGTGTAATCATTTTAGAAAAACAGGGAAAAAGTCAAAAGTTCCGCAGTGTTCCGCAACGAAACAAGTTTTAAATTAAAGTTTGTACTGTTATGCAACAATTTTGGCATCGCTGAATACGAATCTGGTGTCAAAAAAACAAAATTCAAAATGGCGGATCCAATACGGCGAACATAATTTTTGAAATAAAACCACCATTTTTTATTTTGTGTTTTCTTGCTATGCAACGTGAATAGTTCCGTAGCGTAGTGGCTTACACGCTGGACTCGTACATTATTGTTCTCGGTTCAAATCTCGTGTAGGTGATTTTTTTTTCTTTTGCATAATAATTATTTAATAAAATTGTAGTTAAATTAATTTAGCAATTTTCATAATTTTAATAATTATTTTAATGTTATAAATAACTTATTTCGTTTTAGAGTAGATATTGTTGGATTCTAACATTTATAGAGGATAACGGAACATTTGAAAAGCGTCGACTGTATACATAGACCTACCTGCAATTTATAGGTCTACCTATACATAGTGGAACAGATAGACTTTTTGCGAGGGTAATGGAATATTTGAAAAGGGTCGATCACGTCACAAAGGGTCGATAGGCCTACCAGTGGGCCTGTGGCAGTTACGAGCAGAGTTGCCTGATCCGTATCTTTTTCGCGCATGCCCATTCAGTTTGGCATCCACGTGTTCATCAGTGAAGTACTTAGTTCAACTATTTAAAGGTATATATAGCCCTTATTTTGAACGAGAGATGTTATTTTTATAGAAATTTAATACCGGCTACGATAAATCAACTAATAATAAATTACTGTCGCTCATTAATTTATTACAGCTTAATTTATCACAAGTTGCGTTAAATTTTTATAAGGGTAGTTACTTGTTGGAAAATATATGGGTTCCTTATTGCTATATACATGCCTGGAAATTCTTTTGCATGCACTGCGCATGCCTGAAAAGGGCACGCATCTGGCAAGGGGATATGCTTGATGCAACTCTGGTTACGAGTTACGAGGCAGTGGCGAAGTGATCTTTCTTGGAGTAGCAGCTGTTGTGTTGGATCGTACAAAGTAAAAGAATATTCAAAAATTTGCCAAACATCGTGAAGTGGATCGTTTTGCAAAATGGACGCTTCAAGTGCAAGTAAGTGCATTATTTTCACATGTTTAACAAATAATAATAAAAATATATTGTTATTATCAGGAGTACAAATTGAAAATGCGGGATTTTTTTCTATTTTTGAACGTTTATTCTGAAAAAATGGTAACAAATGAATTATTCAAAGTATTGTCCATCGCTAGCCACAACTTTTTCCCATCTTTCTGGCAATTTACGGATACCGTCGCGAAAAAATTCGGCCGGCTTGGCTGCTATCCAGTCATCGACCCATTTTTGGGCTTCTTCGTAAGAATGGAAGCGCTGGTCAGCTAGGCCATGTGTCATCGATCGGAAAAGGTGGTAATCGGAAGGAGCAATATCTGGGCTATACGGCGGGTGGGGTAAGACTTCCCATTTCAGCGTTTGTAGGTATGTTTTGACCGGCGCTGCAACATGTGGCCGAGCGTTGTCATGTTGCAAAATTACTTTGTCGTGTCTTTGCTCGTATTGTGGCCGTTTTTCTTTGAGTGCGCGGCTCAAACGCATCAATTGAGTTCGGTATAGTGCTCCTGTGATGGTTTCGTTCGATTTCAATAGCTCATAATACACCACACCCAGCTGGTCCCACCAAATACAGAGCATGAGCTTGGCGCCGTGAATATTTGGTTTGGCCGTCGATGATGATGCATGGCCGGGGTAACCATATGATTTTTTGCGCTTCGGGTTATCGTAATGAATCCACTTTTCATCACCAGTGACAATGCGATGCAAAAAACCCTTCCGTTTTTGCCGTTCGAGCAGCAGTTCGCATGCAAAAAAACGGCGCTCGACGTCTCTCGGCTTCAGCTCATACGGCACCCAATGTCCTTGCTTTTGGATCATTCCGAGGGCTTTTATACGATGGGAAATGGCTTGTTGTGTCACTCCCAATGAATCTGCGAGCTCTTGTTGAGTTTGACACGAGTCTTCATTGAGTATTGCCTCCAATTCAGCATTCTCAAACTTTTTCACTTGGCCCGGCCGCTCTTTGTCCTCAACGTCAAAATCACCACTTCTAAACCGCACAAACCATCTCTCGCACGTTGAAACCGATGGAACATGACTCGGATAAGCCTCGGAGACCAATCGATGTGCTTCAGCAGCACTTTTCTTCAAATTAAAGAAGTAAATTAAAACTTCCCGCAAATGCTGTTTTGTTGGCACGAAACTCGACATATTGAGAGCTCAAAAAAACTATGAATTTGACACTGCGACAAATTGACACATACTGAAAATTAAAGCTATAAGACGTAGCTTTGACATGAACATAGTCACAGTACTGCCTGATGCGTATAGCGTTAGTAACGCCATCTGTTATCAAACCCGCATTTTCAATTTGTACCCCTGATATTTATTTCATTCATATTTACACAATGCTTAAAGATTACAAGTGAAAAATAACGTGTAAACGCCTCAGTTAACATACAAAAAAAGTCATGTTTTGTAAACTTTTATTCACAAAATTATTGTAAACTATAGTTTATATAAATTTTTAGCAAAAGTTTTTGCTTCAACGTGTTATAAATTTAAAGCTTTCTTTTTTGTTTCAGGTGCTGATAATACCAAACAAATTTCTGGTTTGTCAAGGGAAGAAATTTTTAGATTACTGAAAGACAACTTAAATGACAGTACTACAATAGCTTTTGAAAAAATTGAAAATAATTTGTCTACAAAATTACAGCGATCTTTTACGTTATCCGACAATACGAAATCTGTTGTTCGTATACTATTACATAAATTAAAAGCAAAGTGGCAGGAAGTTTGGCGGATGGAACAAAAATTTCTGGAGAAGAATCAGCAATGGCTAAATGGCATCGTTTATTTCGATGAAAAGAAAGAAGATGGATCACCACCACAAACCACGTCAGATGAAACACATATGGGCTGCCCAAAACAGCAATTTGCACAATCCAGTATAAGAACGAAGCGAAGGAGAACCGAAGACATTCGATCGGGATCAAGTACTGAAGAGCTCTCCTACGTAACACAGATGGATTTACGAATCGAAGGAAACGTGGAAGCTGCTAAAATTGTTAAAGATATAACTTAAAAGTAGATGTTTTATTACTTTTTATCAAATATTTAATTTACTTACAGATTTATAAAAAGTTAATAAATTTTTATAATCGCTATTTTGGATCTGTCATTTTGAATTTTGTCTTTTTCACATCGGATTCATGTTCAGCGACCTCAAAAACCCCCGAGTAACAAGTTTCAAGCAAATCCGGTTGATTTCAAAAATTGCGTCCGCCATATTGGATCCACCATTTTGAATTTTATTTGTTTCACACCGGATTCGTATTAAGCGACCTCGAAACCCCCCAAATAACAAGTTTCAAGTGAATCCGGCCGATTACGAAAATTGCGTCCGCCATATTGGATCCGCCATTTTGAATTTTGTTTTTTCTACACCGGATTCGTATTCAGCGACCTCAAATACCCCCAAGTAACAAGTTTCAAGCAAATCCGGCCGATTACGAAAATTGCGTCCGCCATATTGGATCCGCCATTTTGAATGTTGTTTTTTTCACACCGGATTCGTATTCAGCGACCTCGAAAACTTACAGAAACCAAGTTTCATACAAATTCGATAAACATTCTGTATTATAACTAAGTATTTTTGGTTTACTATCGCCATTTTGTTTCCGCTATTTTGTTTGTTTACAATTTTGACTTCCGATTCATAATCAGCGACCCCAAAAACCCTTATATACTATATCTCAAACAGCATGAACTACGTTTTCGACTTTTGACCAGCTTTTCGGGAATCGGCCCTACTGTGCGTCGCTGGAGCTCGGCAATTTGCTCTCTTAAGGAGTGGATGAGCTCGTACTCGTCCCTACCAACCTCGTTTAGCGTATCCGCCAAATTCCGTCTTGCCGACGGTGTTTCAGCCTCCCTGAGTTCGCGATGGAGTTCGTGTTGGCCTCGTTCGTGCTCGCGCTGCAGCCTTTCGTACTGGCGTCGAGCTATCTCCAATTCGCGTTGGCTTCGGTCGACCGCCTCCAACCGATCGCGTACTCTTGCTGGTACCGACCGGGCTGTCGTACCGGTAGCTGCAGAGAAACCTACTCGATCTATAGTTCGCATGTTCTCTATTTCCTGGTCAACCATGTTTTCGGTGACGTGCTTGGGCGTTCGCTCGCCAGTAGCTATATTAAAAATGTCGTCGCTATCGTCGCTGTCGAAATCCCCGAACGACGCACCCCTACGTGGGTTTACGCCGAACTGGGCCATCAGACGGTCTGCAAGGGCCTCTTGTCTGGTCGAAGGGATTTGTCCCGACGGCGAGAGCTCGAATAGCGCCCTGCGCGCTTCATAAACGATGTCCTCTACAGCCGCAGCTAATCCGGCTGTGGGGTCTACCCTTGCGCCAGGCAACATCGTCTCTAGCGAGTTGCCCCTACGTTTTGATCGGGCTCCTCTAGATTCTGACATGTTTATTTCGCGACGTGCTTGATTTTAATATTTCCTAAACAAAAATAATCTCACGAGGGATATATGTATCCGATGGAATATTTTACCAATTTTTGGCTTTGACTCTACTGGCTTTGACTTTACGGCTAAATGTATATATAAAGGGTGATTTTTTAAGAGCTTGAGAACTTTTTTTTAAAAAAAAACGCATAAAATTTGCAAAATCTCATCGGTTCTTTATTTGAAACGTTAGATTGGTCCATGACATTTACTTTTTGAAGATAATTTCATTTAAATGTTGACCGCGGCTGCGTCTTAGGTGGTCCATTCGGAAAGTCCGCTTTTTTATCGACAAATTTTGTTCAGCGATGAGGCTCATTTCTGGTTGAATGGCTACGTAAATAGGCAAAATTGCCGCATTTGGAGTGAAGAGCAACCAGAAGCCGTTCAAGAACTGCCCATGCATCCCGAAAAATGCACTGTTTGGTGTGGTTTGTACGCTGGTGGAATCATTGGACCGTATTTTTTCAAAGATGCTGTTGGACGCAACGTTACGGTGAATGGCGATCGCTATCGTTCGATGCTAACAAACTTTTTGTTGCCAAAAATGGAAGAACTGAACTTAGTTGACATGTGGTTTCAACAAGATGGCGCTACATGCCACACAGCTCGCGATTCTATGGCCATTTTGAGCGAAAACTTCGGAGAACAATTCATCTCAAGAAATGGCCCGGTAAGTTGGCCACCAAGATCATGCGATTTGACGCCTTTAGACTATTTTTTGTGGGGCTACGTCAAGTCTAAAGTCTACAGAAATAAGCCAGCAACTATTCCAGTTTTGGAAGACAACATTTCCGAAGAAATTCGGGCTATTCCGGCCGAAATGCTCGAAAAAGTTGCCCAAAATTGGACTTTCCGAATGGACCACCTAAGACGCAGCCGCGGTCAACATTTAAATGAAATTATCTTCAAAAAGTAAATGTCATGGACCAATCTAACGTTTCAAATAAAGAACCGATGAGATTTTGCAAATTTTATGCGTTTTTTTTTAAAAAAAAGTTCTCAAGCTCTTAAAAAATCACCCTTTATAACGTAACCGCCACTTACAGGGAGATGGTCTGGAAGATTGTCCTCTCCATGGCGTTGCTCCTTGGGTGCAGGTTCTTCGGTGCTGTAGACCTGTTGTCCCGCAGCTTCCCTCGAAGGCTGGTCCAGTTGTTCTCCCTGGTACCGTTGACCCGTCTCTTAGTGGTTCCTGGGCTCGTCTCTTGTGCGTCGGCAATGGCTGCGCGACAGCTTCGTAACAAGTTACCGCTTCGGGTACTCGCTTGCACACTTTGTGCGGTTTTCCGCGACTTGACATGACACCGTCATCGGGACTTTAAACGGTTGACCGATACGTCATACCGCACCAACGTTCCCTTCGCGTCTTCGCGTTAGATTAGTCGGGTTTTACGAACTACACTGGCGTCCTTTGCACAGGTCGTAGTAGTCACTATAGAGTCACTCTTCACTTTGTCCAAAACACTGTTTATCCAAATAAATTACGTAGCACTTATCACTTCAGCAGATCCCACCGCTGCCACCAAATGTTATGCCGGTACCGCGTTATTGGATAACTCGGTAATCGGTATTATATTAAAAAGTTATTATTTTGGGATCGTTTGCCGATTAGGAGTAGAAACTCGAGGAATTCGTGTAGACGTGAATTTATGTAAAAAATGGAAATGTTTATTATAGGCAACGGCTACTTCCCGTTGTCTATTTAAAAGTAAAAAAAGTTTAATACAATAAAATGTGGTTACGAGCCCGTACGATGAACCAACCTCTCGCGTCTGAATCTACTGTTAGAATTTAATATTTTGGGCGAGTCCGACCCGCGATCAACCGTTCAGGTTGATGTAAAACTTTCGACTGATTTCGGCAAAGCAGTTAATTTGCCCCATTGACCGAAATCGAGTGTCGAATGGATTTCATAATAATCTTTGCTTGCAAATTCCAAGCTCGAGCTCATTGCAGTCATTGCGGGCAGCTCGATGCTTACGTTTGCACATTGCTCTACTTTGGTGAGCGGTCCTCACGAAAAGGAGGACAATGGCGAAATAATGTACAAAGAATTAGTTCGCGGTACAACATTTCGATGGGCTCAGTGGTTTGGGTGTGTATGGTATTATGTATACGATCCGAAATAAGCAACTATTAATCAATCATTGGTCGTGTATATGTTATTATTAAATTCTGAACTTCTGCGACAATTCCCGACCACTTGTCTTCTACTAAGATGGAAATTTGGTAAATCGCAACTCGGGGTCTGATTCAGCATTACCTAGATTCCTGCGTTATCGATCTTTTTTCGTCGAAAGATCTCAAACAATCGAATCCCTAATTTTCCGAAGTAAGTGCTACACTGTTTGAAGTTCTAGAAGTTCTTAAAGTCCTTCAAAGTTATTAGAGCTTCGAAATTCTTGAATTTCTTGAAGTTTTGAAATTCTCGAAGTTATTGAATTTTGGAAGATATTGAAGTTCTTGGTGTTCTCGATGTTCGTAAATTTTTTTTGGAAATTTCAATGTTCTCGAAATTTTTGAGGATCTCGGAGATCATGGAGTTCTCAATGTTTTAAGCACGTATGGTGATCTTAATGATGAACAGTATGGATCCTGCTCATCTGGTGTTGAAGGGTGTCGTCTTTTCACGTAGATGGTTACTTCTGTATAGTTAACGGAAGAGAACTCTTTGCCCGTCCAAGATGACAATGGCGACATCCTTTCACTCAGGGGGCACGTAGACAACTTGTTGTAATAACTAGTACTGATTGGTGCATATTTAAGTTAATGGCTTGCAGAATCTTATTTCCAGTTAATAGCTCACCATTTTTCTAGGGAAAATAAAATTTGGATTAATATGTGATACAATATTACTTTTCCTGCGAAAACGTATGCTATTTGCATGCGTCGGTGTGCAGGTGTTATTAATCAGACTGATAGATGCAAAAATATATATGTATGTGTCGTTTCTTTCTTTTTTTTCTATTTACTTTATTTAGAGATAAGTGCAGAAGCAGATTAAAAAGATGAACTGATTATTTTTAAAAATAAAAATAAAAATAATAAAGTTCAGTACATATAAATACTTATATGTATGGTTACATCTATTTGACTCCGAATGAACTTACTGAAGCGTGTTTTAACATTATTGGGCACAGTTTCGCCTTCCACTTCTTCCTTTTCTTACCTTTCGTATAGGTATCTATGGTATCTATGAGCAGTGATTGAAGAAAGCTGAACTGTTTTCTTAATATAGAATCACGTTCAACTGTTATGCATGTAAACTCAGGTTATTTAATTATTTTTATTATGCCTATTAAATGTTTTAATAAAAAGAAAAAAACATGCTGTATTTCGGCACTTCTTTACTGAATAAGGATAGTGAGAAAGCTATAATGGAGAATAGAAGTTTTTTGTATTTGGACTCAGTGGTTGCGAGGTGTAATATAGTACATCGTTAACGGATGGATATGAGTAGTAAAGGTCCAAGATCGCGAGATCTGTGGGCGTGGCCTCCCCTCTCCCTGCTGGGTTGTGATTGCACCCCCCCTCATCTCCTTAGCCCCACCTCTTCCCTGCACCTGATTGGTGGCCCCACCCTAAGCTCCCAACTGACGTGCCACCTAGGCGACACGTGCCCTATCCGTTGGACGCTGGACCGTAGGATGTTGCCGATGCGCCATCTACTGTAAATAATCCACAGGAGGTATGTTACCGACAGCAGGTAAAATAGAGCGAGTATTAGACAGTCGATAGTGTGTATTTGGTGCAGCTATCGACGGTCGGTAGTGTAGATTTGGTACAGCTATCGATAAGTAGATTGGGTATTGCAGGTGATACCACATATTGGGCCCTACCATCGCAAAATAAGATTGTAGCTTGTGATCGGTAAAAAGATTTGCGTCCGGTCGTGTCCTATCACCGATAAACAGATTTGGGTCCTACACATCCGAGGTTTTGCTTTTCACTATTTGACACTAATTAAAAATAAAATCTTTTGAAACTTTAAAAGCAGTTAAAATAATTATGGTAAGTAAAAAAACATGTAATTATTTGAAGTTTGATAAAAACTGCTTTGTTTATTTAAAAAGATTGCCAGACATATAAGAAATGCTTGTCTCATTTTCGCGGAACTGATGATTTATAATTACATCCTATACATTTCCTGCGAGCTGGTGCTGGACCGTCGATATGCGTTCTCGGATCTGGTGTATTGTAATGTAAACGGCACGGCAGGTCCGTGGAAACCTCGGGATCATTCTTGAGGTGATCAGGTAGTTTGTCCCACAAAATAGATATTTTTGCTCCTCAATGTTTCAACAGCAGGGGTTTCGGGATGTACTCGAGCTCCTGTTTGGTGAATTTCCAAGGATCCTCGGAGCAGTCCATCACGAGTATACTGTCAATGGGATCCATTATGGTTACAAAAGGCGTAGAAGATAATTTCAATACGGCGTTTTCTTTTCAACTAACCTTTTCTCAGTTGCTGCGGTTATAGAGGGTGGCCGATTTATCTGAAGACATCGAAATATTTCGAAAACTACGCATCGGATCAAAAAAAGTTTTCAATAAAATTTGTTCGCCTGGAAGGGGGTCATCCAATGATACCAAAGTCGATCCCTCACCCCTACCCCCTGGGGTGGGGGTGGGGGCAACTTTGAAATCGTAAATGAGAACCCCTATTTTTTATTGCAGATTCGGATTCCCCATAAAAAAATTAGTAACTTTTATCTGAAACATTTTTTTTTTCGATTCGTGATAGATGGCGCTGTAATCGCAAGAAACCTAATGTTTCATTTTTCAAAAAGCTATTCAGCGATACGAAACTCGATCCACCCTCCCCTCCATCCCTACCCCATTGTGGTGAAAATGGAAGTTGCTTCAAAATCGTGATTAGAAAACCCTATTTTTTCCTGGTTTTCCATGACAAAATCCATTGATTTGACTTTATTGTTGATATGAAATTGTCTCACACATGGCGCTGCAATCGAAAGCATGCACACCCGGTCGTTCTTTCAATAGTCTTCCTCCACTCTTTATTGTATTTACAGCGCGCGCACACGTGCCATAATGGAAATAAGGGTATCCACAGGTGTTTTACTCATGGTATACAAATACTGGCTAGCGTATCCTCCGGTATCAACTGTATTCTTATTTCAACGATACGCTCCTAGAGTTATAAAGGGTGGTTAAATTTTAAGGGCCGATGTTGAATGTGAACCACACCTAAACGTCAAGTTTTTTTCTGCATTTCATTTGACATTTCTCAATTTCGGACTAACTCAATTTGGACCATGGAAAGATACACAATCGAGCAGCGCGTTAAAGTTATTCAGGCTTATTATGAAAATGGGCGTTCAAATCAAAATGCATATCGTGCACTTCGTGATTTTTTCGGTCAATTTAATCGTCCAAATGTGCGTACAATCGGAAAAATCGTGCAAAAATTTGAGCAAACCGGGTCTGTAGGAGATATTAAAACACCAGTGCATGCTCGTACAGCTCGTACTGCAGAAAATATTGCTGCTGTTCGCGATAGTGTGGCTGAAGAGCCGTCCACCTCAACTCGTCGTCGTGCCCAACAATTGCACCTCTCACGCTCGTCGTTGATGAACATTATGCATAAAGACTTGCATTTACACGCTTATAAGGTGCGATTGACTCAAGAACTAAAGCCTCTTGACCATTCCAAACGTCGTCAATGGTCAGAATGGTGGCAAGAAATAGCAACAGTGGATGATCAATTTTCGAAGAAAATCATCTTCAGTGATGAGGCACATTTTCACCTCAGTGGATTCGTCAATAAGCAGAATTGCCGCATTTGGGCGAATCATAATCCAAGAGTGATTGTCGAAAAACCAATGCACCCACAAAGAGTGACTGTTTGGTGCGGTTTATGGGCTGGCGGCATCATCGGGCCGTATTTTTTCCAAAATGAGGCCGGTCAGGCAGTTACTGTGAATGGTGTTCGCTATCGTGAGATGATAACGAACTTTTTATGGCCCGAATTGGAAGATATGGATGTGGGCGATATGTGGTTTCAACAGGACGGTGCCACTTGCCACACAGCTAACGAAACAATGGCTCTTTTGCGCGACAAATTCAATGGCCGTGTTATCTCACGTGGTGGCGATGTCAATTGGCCGCCAAGATCATGTGATTTGACACCGCTGGACTTCTTTCTTTGGGGTTATTTGAAAGAAAAGGTGTACGTCGATAAGCCAGCAACAATTCAAGAGCTAAAGGATGAGATAATTTGGCACATTAACGGCATAGAACCTCAATTATGCCTAAGCGTCATCGAAAATTTGGACCATCCGATGGAGGTGTGCCGCCGAGGTCGCGGCAGCCATTTGGCCGATATTTTGTTCCATACATAATTGAACCATACCATATTATCATAATAAAAAGAATTGACAATCATTTCCTAAATAATTTGTGTTTTATTCAAAATCAACATCGGCCCTTAAAATTTAACCACCCTTTATATAGGCATCAGGTGTGTGTCATCGGGGAAGACGCGGCATAGGGTGGAGTGATTTTCGAATAATAATGAGACAAAAAATACAACGTGTAGAATTTATTCATAGTATTTTACAAATAGCATCCAAATCGTTCTGTACAAGTCTATACATAGGTGTTTCAATTACATCCGTAGCCCTTGATATAATATTATTTTTTTTTACATTTTTCATACGTTTCTTTTTACGGTTTAAATATTCTAATCGTTTGTAGTATTATGCAGCTATGCGATCATTTTTCAACCTGTTTGTTGTAAAATGTTCAATAAAAGCATCCAGAGTATAACCACGAGCCATAAAATCAAGAAACATAATGCAGTATTCACCACGTACTTTAGACTTAAGCGATTGAAGGGGTTGTGTGTTCCACTCGTAGCTTCGACAGTTTCGCCGTAGACGGTATGGTGTTGCTTGATGAGTCAGGGTAATCTATAACTATCGAAAAAGATTATATGGCCATTTTGATCAACGTAAGCAGCCACCCAGTGTCGGCCAGGTAGATTATGATCGTATGTGTTTAGTACCAATGCTGCGAGTCTAGACCAGCGACTCGGGATGCGATCGGCAGGGAAAACTTCTCTCGTCTGAGCAGATATTCGTTGTAGAGCATCGAATATCTGTAGGCTGTTCATACTACTTGGACAGTTGCTGTTGACGCTTGGGATGCGATTGGCGACGCCTCTGTTGATGATAATAATGGCATGGCGGTGGTGGTTGGTTGCGCTGGTTGCAGGTTGTGTGCGTTACGCGGTGGTGGCGATGGTTGTGTAGCAGGTGGCGCGACTACTTGTTGGTCTCTGCTTCGGTAAAGTACCGTTATTTCATCGTTAGCCAGTACAGTACCAGCGTACAACCGTACCTCGTCACTGACACATGACGGCGTCATATTGTTGAATATATACTTTACGCTTAAACATTTATTTATAACACTTCCTTTATTCGATATGTCGTGGTTGGGTAATTTTTGCTGATTTTTAATCGACGTTGATTTATCGAGAGGTTGCGAATAAACGGGGCTCACTGCGTCGAGTTCTTTGAAAAGGAGCCAAGATCGGATTTTTGCCACGTTATTTAAAGCACACTCCACATTGTCTTCTTTCGAAACACCATGGTGGATACAGTAACCGTTATTGGTGGGAATATTTTTTAGCGTTGGACCCTCATATTCTTCCGGATTGATGATTTCACGGCCCAGGACATCACGTAAGAGCTCGGCCTTCTGCAAGCCTCTTGTGTAAATACGTAAGGCGTAACGACACAATAAGCGCAGATTCGTGTAGATTTTTTTTAATGGTTTATCACCGTCAAGCCATTCCAGCCCATGTTGAAAACACGTTAGTTTATTGTTGCTCGTACGTACTTTCTTTGGCAGACCACCAAAGTCGTATGGCGGCGCGACAAGCCAGTGACCATAATATTCCTCTTGAGGAGTCGTCACAGCTATCTCCTTTGGTAGAAAACGGTTGTTTACATCGTAGAGTGCTTGAATATCTACTGTAACGTCCATTATGAGGGTTTGATGTAGACTGATACCAGGTGTGGCTGCGTAGACGAGTTTCAAATACTATAGTGGCGCGCGTGTGGTGCCCTCTCACGCATTAAAATCTGTAATGACCTGCCGTGTGGAATCTATTTCTATTACATTATCATACTCGGCGTATCACACACAATTTAATGTAGATGTCAACGGTACTGCAAACCGTACTTCGACACTTACACTTCCGTGTCTTACGAGATTCCAATGACCGAAGCAACTTCCTGATAAGTGAGGTGTCAAATCAAAGACATATAGACAGTAACCTTTTGGATAGTCACCCCTGGTAATATCTAGACCCTCATTCTGAAAGTGTATACCGGTACCGCTAAAGAGTGTGTGATAACTATCTACCCAGTTTTCGTTGTGACCAAACGACGGTTGAAGAGGTTGCTAGGTATTTGTTGACCATCGACGTATAGAGACAGGAAATTTATCGAATGATTATTAAAGTTAAACGGGTTTAACGTTGTACTGCTGTTGAGTGCACGATTATTCAGAAGCCCAAAAATTATTCGTTTAGGCAATTGGCCTGGAATAACGTTATCCAGAGTATCGCCAATGATGCTACTATGCATCGTAAAAGCTCTTACCTCAACCCTAGTTATAGGATACTTTGCGGTTGTTTTTGCAAGCATTTTAGCATGACCGATTCAGCACGCCTGGTGCAATTTTTGCTCGACGGACGAGTAAAGTAGCCTCGGTGATATGTAGTTTATGTGACACACCAGCAGTAGGAGTCTCCATAAATAGTATGTGTACACCTCTGCCCCATCCCACTCCTATCCCCACTCCTTCCGCCACCACGCGACTACCCCCACCACCTCACTTTTACACCGCCGCGCTACCCACTGTGCTTAACCAGTGTTGGTAACATGGAGATGGTAAGATGCGGTGGTGTGGGTACTCTGGTGAACACGGAAGAATAGAGATAAGAGCAGGATGGAGCAACGGTGTACACATACTTGGAATAAAATTTATAACTCACCCTTGTGTTGGCGGCATCTACGGCGACTCTCCAAAGTGACGGTCACAATAATTAGTCCGCGGTACACACATATGCACGCATGCACACACAAGCACACGCGCGCACTCTCACTCACTGACTCACTTACCCACACATCAAAATCCGCAGCTACACATCCGAGTAATGTGAATTACCCGCACCCATGGACAGCGGGCACCGTCAGTTAGTTAAATGTTGGAGGCCGAATACCGTACACTTCACAAGCAACACAGGTAGCGTGCTAATCGGCGGGTCGGGATGAAATAGCTGCTGCCAATCGACGTATATCGATTCATCGATATTGACAAGCAGCACCTCGCAGCACCCATCATCATCCATGTCGATGATCTCCCCGCGCATAGCCCTTTGATGCCGCACAACGACACATGAGGCTCCTGCACACAAGTGCTCAAATTTAAATGCACTCCTCTCGGCAAGTCCATCAATATATATTTTCTCCAAATCGTCCTCTAGTTTTTCCCATGCAGCACACATTATTCCCGTACGCAGGAATATCGAGTTATCCCCCGCACCGCAAACCACCCGACACACATAAGCCACGGCTAGCGCAAAGTTGCCGTACCGCGGATACATTTTGTTTTCTCGATTTAGACTTTCCTCGTGCACTGCTAAAGACAGACTGAATGCTCCGGATGCTGCTGGCGGGTATCAGAGGGTTTAAAGATAACAAACGCCTCTCTGAATCATAACTAGGTGTGCAGCGCTTTGAATGCAACGTCAGCGGTTTTGCACGTGCGTACCGCTTTGCGCTGTTGTATGATTATTGAGTGTGAGTATATTATAAATATTTGATAATGCTCCAACAAAATTATTAAGACCTCTACGATAGACACTAACTGATGCGGCAAAGCACTATGAGAGAAATTGACAAGTGCGCAAAGTCAGCGCCTAGTCAGACTGAGTAAAACATAATAAATAACAATGAATATAGTGCTCTGCACAGTGAACCTGTATCACTTGAGTATTACTACGCTGTTGGTGGATAGCGGGTTGATGCATTCGCACGTAGCATGTCGAGTGACAGATGCGAATATTAAGGTTAAGGATCCTGGTGACAAGTATAACTAATTAAATGAACTCAGTAATTTAACAATAATAAATTCAACGTTTATTGAAAGTATGTAACATTGGCTGCATGAAAAAATACCTGTTGATTGTGTTTAATATATTACTGTGATTGGTCTGGCCTGCGTGTTGATGTACTGTTGGTGATTGGGTCTCAGGCCTCTGAGTTGCCTTGGTGATTCCGTGTGGTTGATCCTGGTGATAAGGTCTGATTGTAGAGCTCGAATAGTGCCACACGGCAGTCTATGAGAGTCCGGACGCCGATGATCGGTGCTGAGCAGAATGGCGTCGGTGCAGCCAACGAGCGAACCACGCCGTTGACGTTTATGTGATTGGTTCTGTGGTTCTGATGATCTGCTATGAGTTTCACTAACACTGAGTTTAAACACGGGTGATTTGACCAAGAATGTATTACACTACAGAAATGAATCCGCACTAGAGTGATTAGAACAAGAGAATATCTCCGTGAGCTTTACGCGGGAACGTGTACAGCGAGCGACTCGAGTGAGAACAATGGCCACATCCGTCGACCACGCGGCAGAGTATCAAGAAGACGGACGTGCGTCACAGCTTGCTTGTGATTTGCTGTCAGCAATGGAAGGCGAGACTTATGAGTGGTCTTGCCGATGGGGCCACGCTAACAGCGTTGGCCGCTTGAGTGAGCTTCGATCGAGGATGTGAGCAGATGGACAATATGCATGAGTGCGCGGTCGATAAATCGATATAGCATACCTGCGAGCTATACCATATGACGCGAGGCGTCAGATGATTGTGACTGTAGCGTGTGCATGAGTTGAGTGTGTACTTGGTAAGCGTGAAAACTGAACAGCTGTGCTCCTCGTAAAGCGATTGCTCTGCAGTAAAAGACGCAGAATATGATACCGTACCGCGAGAGACCTCGATTATAATTTATATATAATTATAAAATAAGAGACACAGTAAGACGATGTATTTGTTTTTAATTAATCAATATTTTATTTAAATCACTTGACACATATTTACCGTCGTATGCAACATCCCTGCAAACACGGTAATCTTCGCTCGGAGACTCCTCCGACGTTAAATTTATTTTTATCACTGTCTGATCGCCGAGAGACAAAAGTCTTGTAATATTCACGTACTAATCTGTCGTTTTTCATTACATTATCGCTAAAGAGATTATTAAATCGCGACATGGTGAAGCCGCACGACATAAGATGCAGGAATACAATACAAAATTGTCCACACACCTCCGACGTATTACTCTGTAGCCGCTTGAGGCCCTACCGATAGAACTTGCAGTTTCTTCGTAGTCGTGCGAGATGTTGCGGTATAACCGGTGGTAGCCCATAGCTATTAAAATACATTCCTTTTTCATGATGGTTAACGTACATGACGATCCAATGCTCTCCAGATCCGTCTTGGTTATCCTTGTTAACTACGAGTCCAGCGGGTAACACCATACGCGAGGAATTATGTCAGCAGGGTATACGCCAACGGTTGAAAGTGGTAAATACTGCAGACTCTTGTAGATTTGTCTAGTGTTCATGCTAAACTCATAGTCAATGATTAAATGATGACCGATACGCTTTGAAAGAGGTATATATGCAAAATTTATTTCACAGCATCGTCGATCGTGGCACGACTACTTTATGAAGATTTCTCCTCTTTCTTATTCTCTTCCTCTTCGTCTGCCGACCAAACATCCATGTATGATTCTCATTTAACCCTTAGCGCTCTGCATGTTTTTGTATTACTGCCTACCAGCAACTCCGGCACATTTTCGCAGCGGAACGAGTGTGAAGAAGGAGTCGTATTTTAAGTCAGAAGAATTACACGTGCTTGTGAATGTTTTTGATTTTATTTATTTTATACATATGCACCTTCTTCTTGTAAATGAAAAGTAAATTTTTTATTTTGTAATTCACCATGCTGTGGTATCTTTGGAAACAATCTCCCATGTGCATTCTGGGTTCATTTGGGCAAGTGTCACAGTATTCACTTGTTTGACATCTGCCATCCTTTTGTTTCCTTGTAGAGCACACAACACATTCCGTTTAGTCTGATTTCAGAAATTGATGTAGAAACTCTTGTTCTCTCCTGACGAAAATCTCCTACGAGTTGATCGACTAAAATTTTCCTGTACTTCAAATGCGTCAGTGCTTTCTCATTTTTATTGTGCTGTACAGTTTTATACAAGATGTATGAATTAATTATTGACATCTCCATCCCCCAAAAGAATAGTTTCCGCCACCACTTGAGTGACATCCTCAAAAAGCAATAACTGGAGGCGTATTGATCAGCCCGATCAACACCACCCATCGACTTTGTGTACCCGACAGCTACACTTGGCTTTTCGATTACTTCGTTTGTACCACCTCGAATAAATCTATTAGTGGTTATCATTCCAGCATTATGCCAGTTACTCAATAATGTTACTATTCTCTTATCCCTCCAAGCTAAGAGCATTGTATTTCCTCGTTTTTATGCGACAGTTTTTTTTTCTCTTAATTTTGGTTTCTTCAGATTTGTTGGAACACCTTTTCTGTTTGTTTGTATGGTACCGGTCAAGTGGCATTTCATTTTTCTTAATTCTTCAGCTAAGGGTATACTAATGTAATACCTGTTGGTATGCATATGATATCCTTCTGTGGTAGGTACCCGATCTAATAATTGTTGGTACAGATGCAGGGTAATTCTGGTGCTGACCAGTAAATCTCGCCTTGGCAGATTTTCGGAAGTGATACTTCCATAATATGGAAGAATGCTATACACATATCCGGAATATCTAATTCTTCCGTGACATCGCGCCATTCATCTAAGTCTTCCAGTGACTCTTCGCTTTCACTTTCAATAACTATCATTCGTCGTCTCTTGGGTAGTATAATTTCCGAAACACTACTTGAAGTGTCAGAATTATAATCAACATTGTCTTCCACAATATCTTCTAACAATGGAAAACCAAACACATCTTCACTATCACTCAACTCTATATTCTCATCATAATAATTATTTTTCTCCAAGTTGCTAACCATAAAATGGGTCAAATAATGATTCAATCGTAACAGTAGCGAGACTGAGCACGTTTTAACTACAGGTAACAATTGCCAACGCCGACGATTCCGTAACGTCTTAAGCCTAGTCATGCTAAAAACATTGGGCTCCGCAGCGGAGCCTACGAAGTTACGGAACAAATGACGGATGGCTCCGTAGCGGAGCCAACGAAGCGCTAAGGGTTAAATAGGTGCTCGCGAAGCCAATTTTCTATTTGGAAAGCCTGGTGCATTGCACAATGCGAAGACGCTGTATCGTTTATCATAGCGTGTCTGAAGCATTTTCGCAAAGATTTCGGCATAAATGTGTACGATGGGGCGCCCTCCTCATCCTCCAGATTGGAAATTTCACGACTCGTGATATCGCAAAGAAGTATAGCCTTCTCGTGACCGCGTGTATAGATACATCTTGATTTTCGCGAAATTCCACGCAAGTTAGCGTATGCTTGTTTACAGCTTACATCGCCGTCGTATCATTCAAGACCGTGAAAATATTTCGAGAGAAAATTAGTCTGGCTTCTCGAATGCTGTGGTAATTCGGCAAAGTGACACGGCGCTGCTACGATCCAATGAGCAGAGTACGGCCTATCCACTGCTAACACGCCAATTTCTTTCGGAATAAATTCCGAGTCGTTACCACGCATTCCCTGTATATCCACGACGATATCCATTTTCAAGTCTAATCCGTACACCGAATTGGAGCCTTCAATAGTAGTTTGCGTCGGTGAGAGTGAAAATAATTCAAGTTCCGATTTAAGACACTCGCACGAGTGCGCATGTAGAAAGGCTATCTTGTTTCAGCTATCCAAAAATATCTGCAACCGTTCGTTGACGAGTCTTCTTGTTATTATTGTTCTTATTCTTCTTCTTCTTCTTCTTAATTACTTTTCTCTCTATTACACTTTTATTTTTACGGGAGATACGTCGTGGTTTACGTTCGTTCGATGAATGAGAAGTTCGCGAAATTTTGCGCTTTTCATCACCAGATCCCCGCATGAGAGTGTCAATTTTTTCAGAAGCTTTACGTTTAAGATTATGGCCTGATTCTCGCGCTCTGCGCGAATAGCATCATTCACAGGTATATTTTTATCGAGGATATCACCGGCTACGTTTACACCAGCTCACAATGCCTCTTTTCCAACTGCTTTAGCACTCTTGTTTAAAAGTTGTAACACTCGACGAATCAGGCCCCCGAGAAAGCTGCCGATACCGTGTCTTCGTTCATTAGGCGTTCCGATATAAACATGGCTAATAACACCTTACCCGCGACGGCCCCATCCGTGCTGCACACTGTCAATATCATCCATAGCGGCGTAATCAATCGTGGGACCTTTTGAAATGTCGTGTCACGGTCAACATTTCCTGTTCGAATGGTATAAGATTTCCAAACGCGTCTCTTATATTGATAACGTTAGTGTGTAAATTGTTGCGCAAGAGAGGTATATATCGTGGCGCCGAAAACGATTTAATTTTTATCGAATCATACTGATAGTCGTCAGCATCAATGGGAACAACTCGTAAGAGGGGCGCCTGTACATCGCCTGTGATATAGCTCTCGCAGATATCGGTGTATAGAAACATGCTGCCCGGTATAGAACCGGTAAGAGATGCAGGCCTCGACCCTGTGTATTCACAATGCGGTTCTATCATTACAGACCTACAGGCCTCTTCGTGGTATCGTAGATCGTCGCATATGCGCGCCACTTCGACCTGCCCGCTCGGAAGCAATTTAGAGCGCAAATGACCGGCCACGTAAGGTAACTTATTTATACTCTCCAAAAGAGGGTCTATAGAGCGATATACACCAGGCGGAACTCGGTCTCCTTCAGCGCGTCTCCGTGTTAAAAGATTTAAACCCGATAAATCATAATCGCCATCCTCAAAAGTTTAAAGATTTCCTACAGTAGGAACATGTAAAAAAGTCAGCGGATAAGCAATTTCCACAAGAGAAACAGACTATTCTCCGTGCTAACGTATCTGACGCGGTAGTTTTGTAATAAATTTCGTCGTCGTATTATTCGGAAAATACTACATACTACTGTTCCTCGGTAGTACGACAAGGAAAGAGCTATACTTGGAGCTCATATTTGACAAGGACGGTGATTCCGAGCGTTCTTCCTCTTTGTCCTCTTCTTCTCTTTCGTCTTCTCAGATGACGGTGGCAATCGTATTCGTGATAATTCTGCCTCGTAGAAAATACCGTCGATAGTCTCGTTATACAGGTCGTGTAAAATATACACGAATGGTTCTCGATTCACTGATATTCGTTGAATCTTGAATAATTCGTTACTCCAACCACGCTCATATCCTTCCACGAATGCTGCTGTAGCTGTACTGATACGTACTAAGTCACCGGCGCTGTATTTAGGCTTATTAATTTTTCTCGTTTTACGCTCGTGACGCCGTGCTAAATTTTCTCGGGCTACAGAGGCATTTTCGAGGGTTGCCTCGCTTGGAGGAATACGCGTTCCGCTGTGTCTAGTGTGATTATAAGCATATAAAAAAATTTGTAAAACATCGATGTAACGCTTATTTCCCGTGTATGTAAAGTAGCGCCACATTCGCTCTTTTATTGTGTGATTAACGCGTTCGGCAATCGAGGCTTTAATGTCAGAGTTACGAGCAGCGCGAAAATCGATATTCTTTTTCTTGAGAATTTGCTGAAATGGAGTGCCGATAAATTCTTTGCCTCGATCAGTTTGCAATTGCTGTGGGCGACGATTGTTACTGCGTGCGAGTATGCGTGTGAGACCGCGGGCCACGTTTGCGCTTGTTTTGTCACGCAAAGCCTCGACCCACGCGTATTTGCTCAACACGTCGATAACAACAAACAGCTATGCGTACCCATCGTTGTACGTGGCTATCGAGCGAAGATCAGCTAAATCAGCCTCCCATACATCGTCTATATTACTCACGTTGTACGTACGACGGGGAAATCGTCGACGTACGAGACGATGCATGTTATATGAATCCTGTGCCTCGAGCCATGGTAAAAGATTTTTTCGCGCTACTCTTCGATCCACCTGGGCCAAAATTTGTGCTCGAGAATAGGAGGCAGGATGAGCGGTGTCATAATAGATTTCTTGAAGAATTTTCATAATTTTAACGATGACCAGTTAAATGGATTCTTTTTCTTTTTCGATTCTAACTGAGTAGGGGATCGATATTCACTGGTGTGTCGTTGGCTTTCTGCTTGTGCGATGTTTTGCAATTGTTCGTCCTCTTCTTTATCTCCCTCCTAACCCTCGATGATGTCGTTTTCCGCCGTGAGCATGAAATCTCTGTTTGAGTGTGCGGTCTCGGCCTCGTTGCGGTTGTTGCTACTGTTGCTGCTGTGGCTTCTGCTTCTATCGCTATCGCGTGGTAAAATAAGATGCCGCTGCGGTGTCAAGAATGATGTAGGTGTAGGCTCGTGTAGTAACTTGGGATTGCCGATAAGTTCGCGTGGCATCTGTATCGCTCGCAGGAGTTTGGCAAAGCGAGATCGACCGGTCGGTTTCTCGCGTTTTCTAGCCCGCACACCATCGTTAACAAGATCAACGATATTGGAATTTGAAATTCTTCTGCCGTCTATGGAAACAACGCCGTTACGGTCCCATGTCATTTTTTTTACCAACGGCGCTGCGAAGCAAATTGCGAAGTAACGATATTGCTTTAGATTAAAATTTTGTTGGTACGCTATCGATAATAACGGTGTCATTGAGGCGAGATTTAACTTTGTCCATTAAAACGTCGTCTATTTTATTCTCGTGACTATCGAGTATTGCTATTTTTCGTTTTGATGAAATATTCGGTACTGCATTATCGTACTCGACCATGTGAAGACAACGCTGTAAAACCTGCTGGTACGCTATCCATTTCTCTCTCTCACTCTTGTACGAGTGAGAATTTAGAATTTCACTCAGCTCAGAGTCGAGGCGCGATAATGGCGTACCGGTAGTCTGTACGGAGGGCAACGGGTCTCTAGTAGTAGTAGTAGTAGCAGTAGTGGCGAGTCCAGCTGGACGATGTATGTTATCATGAGGAATAAGTACTATCTTTCTGGCATATTCCATGGCACATGTAGACCAAGACAGGCACAAGAAGCAACTTGAGAAATCCGACACAGCGCTCGACGATGATCTTCCTCTTACCGCTCCAATTTCTCTTTTTGGCGGCTCGTCGTCGAAGAGCTGTCGCGTGTCTCCGAAGATGATTCTTTTGCACGTCGTTCAGACTCACGTTTCCCTGTAAAACTTTTAGAGCACACTCGCATATACACCGTACGAGCGCTACATGTGCTTTGCGCAAAATTGCACGTCGTTGTTCTTGCTTCAGATAACACAGCGCTTGCAATATAATTATTTGGTTTTTATCGAGTGGTCCGCGCAACGCCATTACAAGCGCATTACTGGTATATCGCGCGTCACATCGCGAACCTTAATTGCTTTTTGAGGCATGTAAACGTAATGGTATTGGTCATCGGGAAATATACAGGCGCGAAATCGACAATTATCAGGCGTCGATTGTTTCAAGTCGAATAATAGATAGCCGTGCGATGCAGCTGTTGCATCGAAATATACCTCCTGCAAAAATCGCGGATTCTCGGGACATACCTGACGGGCTAGATGCTGAATTTGCGCGCGATCTCGCGAATTTCTGAAGACAATGATATAATTAGCATTTAAGGAGATATCGCGCTGCCCGTGACCCTGATGGAAGAGATTTTGCGTGATGAAAATGACACTAAGATTTTTATGATGGTTACCCTTAGTGAAAAGATCGACCACAGTATTGTTGGATGCTTCGCGCATTAGATCGTCAATGACCACAAGTTTAGGTCTTGTATCATTCGAGTAGTCTGCTGCTTGCGGTAAACCCTCGCGAAATTCGATTTTATCACCGTACTCTGAATACCCGGACTGTCACTCTTAGTAATAGAAAAATATACACTCGAACGGGACATCCGTCATTTCGCGCATATACTTAAAGAATTTTTTCACAAAATATGTTTTACCACAACCCGTAGGACCGCTTATCACGGCTGTCCATGGATGTTTCTAACGTGTATCCATATCGATGAGTGTCTATCAAAATCAATCAGCTGACTCTTAAATAAGCTTATACCGCGTCGGTTGCCGCGGCGGCGGCGGCGGCGGCCACCCCGCGGTATCAGCTATTTTCGCGGACTTAACAAGCTGATAAGGCGCGGTGCGCCTGTACTAGCTGTTGAGGCGTGGGCCCGTGGTATAAGCCGGTATTTACACCGTATGTAAATTAAATAACGACAGTTTTTATATTTCTCTCAAATAAAGCAATATTTTTTTTTCACTATGCATACATCTCTATGTGCAAATTTGACGAATCATGTAATTCTAAACAGCAATATTATGTCGACGGAGGTAGCATGAGAAAGTCAGAACAAAAAGAAACATTCGATAAGAAAGACGGGACAAAAAGAATCAACGATGAGAAAGTCAGAACAAAAGTTTTATACATAATAAATAATTTTTTTTTATCTATTGTACACAGTAAATATGATATGGTACATGAAATCACACCAGAAGATTATTTTAAAATTTCGCGAATTCAACAGTAAAACTATATACTTTTTTGCGTTATACTAATTAACTTATTTCACAATAGCCGTACGGTACAGTAGTAAATATGATATGGTACATGAAATCACACCAGAAGATTATTTTAAAATTTCGCGAATTCAACAGTAAAACTATATACTTTTTTGCGATATACTAATTAACTTATTTCACAATAGCCATACGGTACAGTAGAGTACATTCCGTGTCGCTTTCGCTTCGAGTTAACAGGTTCGCATGATTTCGTTTCTTTAAGCGTTACTACATGATGAAATTCCGTGCGTCGAATAGCGTCGAATTTTAAAATAATAGGTACGCTCCTTGCTCCTGTCACGAAAGATCGTAATGCGTTATAATTTACGTGACGGCTATTCGCAAAGTTTAGCGATACCCTTTACTTTACATTTTTTAATAATCGTACCGTCGGGTTTACGAACAAGGTATGCGTAAAATGTTGGTTCTCCCGAAACGAACGAAGTTATATAACTACCAGGCCCGTACTCGCTTTATTCATCCATAAAATCTCCTAGAAATTGACCGATTGGCGGCTCATACTCGTTACTACTGGGGCGACTCGCGTAAATACAAGAGTCCGTATCGTAATACAATATTCGTCGCCCGAACCCCTCAAAATAACTGTGAAGTTTTAGGCGTGCCTGTGCCGTCGTGTATGATGCAATCACGGCACGTGATGTCGGCGATGGTTGGATAGCATCGCGGTTGCTCACATAGTTCACATACATAATTTTGTGATTAACCGGTAGCATTCTCGTCACCTCAATCTCCGGACTCGTTAGTAAATTCATAAGCTCCGCGCGCGTGAAAACGATAACGGTTTTCGTGAGATTCTCATGTTAACCAAACTTTCCTCAGAATGAATTAAGAGCCAATTTTGCCAGTGAACGTAAACCCGGATTTGGCTGCAAAGCACTTTGCTCGAGATATACACCCTCAGACTCCTTGTACAATGCTATAAAACGCGCTATTGCTTCCTCGTCATCGTTACACTCTGTTGGCGGTCCACTCGCCACCTGTTTTATCTTTAGGAATGTATCGATGTACTCGGCAAAATGACCGTCTCGTTCAGTTCTCGAGTCATACTGCGTAAAAACGTATTGCTAAATTTCATAGATACGCGTCACCTTATATCCGAGCGACGCAGCTTTTCTCAGTTCGTCCACGACCCATGTGCCGTCAAACGCTCGCTCAGTCGTGTCATCGTGTGTACAGCCCGCGGATGTGTCTATATCTGTACAGCACGTTTTACACAGGGGGAACAGTAGTTTTCCATGCATGCGAACAGGCAGTATGGGTATATGCAAATCGCGCGGGGCTACCACGGTACACTTCACGAGACCCTCGACGACACTTAGATCGTTTTCAAGTCCTACGAGTTCTCGACACTCGTCACCTACGTACAATTTCAGGTGTCCAACGGGATATTTTCTATTCTTACATACCCATGGATACAGCGAGCACACGTCCACATAGCGTATCTGCTCCGCATTCGCAACGTTGTAAAAGCTTACAAAATTTTCCGTTTGACCGCCAAAGAATGCATCGCGTGGGTCGAATGGCGCCTGCTTGACCATGGCGTGATTTTTCACGTACAACGACATTTCCTCGTTATTGTCGAGTAATCTGTCAAAATTGCATTCCCATATGACAGTTAGAGTGTACCCTTTCGATCTGATTCGCCCGGAAATAAGAACGGTACGCTCGTATCGCTCATCCATTGTATCGTCGAATTTTATTCGAGCATCTCTATTCACGCGATAACATCGCAGACAACCATGCCAAAGACAGCCGTGAAATTGAAGAACGTGATGGCCCCCTGCATCCGCGTAGTATCCGTCGACAGCCGGTAGGCCGGTCGGAGGGCGATACTCTCTCGTGCGTCCAGCATGAGCGATAACGCAGTTGCGCTCACGCTTGAGCCATACGAGCCATACGACGGCCTTGCGCGACTGCTTATCGCACCAGCGATACCCCCTGGTCAACACAGCAATGCGACCTTTCTGTAAAAAATTCTTGCGAAATACTCTCATACGATAAAATACGGTAGAATAAATTGCATGTCGAAACCTCTCGCATTATGAGCAATACAGATGGTCTTTTAAAATTTTTTCGTTAATGCCAATTTCACGAGCTCCCCAACAGAATCATCGATAAACACGAATTCACGTTTACCACAGTCAGCACAATCGGTCTCTATATCTGTGATATCCAGACATGTCATACATACGCATTGTGTAACACATAAATTCGGCTCGTGAATTCGTATCGATTTTTCATCCTGCAATTGTTTGTGTTGCTGCATCCCAAAATCATAAAATAAAAATCACGTGGAAGGCTTGTCTTTTTTCTTCTTCTTTTTCGCCTCTGGTTTTTTAAGAGGTGCTATAAAACACGCATGCGTAGTCGGTCGGGTTTGCTTGCATGTAAAACAAAACGATATACCATATACATGCATGTTTTTATCTGTGGTTTTAATCATGCGCGAGCAGCCTCTACAAATTTTCAATGCTTTACGGACGCTGTACCGTCTACCATATATTTACGAGACATGATACCCGCGGAGCCCTCACCCTTGTGACGAGTGAGGCAAAATGCACCAAAGAACGAACGATTACAGTCTGTGCAATACTCAGACTGAGAGACTCTATTGCCGTTGCAATAAGTGGATTTATATCAAGCACATTGATAGGTACAGTGATGCTCGAGTACTCGAATATACTTTGAATTACATTGTGCGCAGAACCCCCGACTACCTAGCACACCAGCGAGATTTAATATTGGCTGGTAGTGATGCGAACGCTCGTATCAGAGAATGAAGAGTGTATGATTAATTTTACCTATTGCAGAGAGTATGGATTTTCGCCCATCGTACATAGCCGGAACGCGTTTTCCGAAGGTGAGAAATTTATAAACAACAATCGCTATACCCTCGTGAACCAAGTACTCCTGAAAGAGCTGAATTTCACGCGCACTGCACCCTCTAGACGGTGTCGTTACCCCTGCAATACGCGTGAGCTCTATCGCTGTTGTATGTTGCGTACCTCGAAGCCTGTTCCGAATTTGACACCATCGTCCGTGTAGCTCGCCCGTACGTATTTGACCGCGTTTGGCATGCGCTCGGACTGTGACAAGGGATCGTTGTAGACACAAATTATCGCTATTACTTATGCGTAAAATTTACTTTTTTGCTATAGACTCGTGTGCACGCCCTGTGCCCACACCGGCTCCTTTGACGCTTCGTACTATACATATCATCATCCTAGATGTACCGGCGTCTATGCGAAATTCATGCACGCTCTGAGCTACACTATTAATTAGTCGCCATATATCGTCAGGAACGATGTCACGAGCTGGTCGAAATGGTAACCATACAGGTCCTTGCGCGAAAGACGGTACGCCCAGGGTCATACCCACATAAACATGTCCTTCGCACGATTCTGTAAGACGTGTAAGAACATCTCGTATACTGCCCTCGAACCATGTCAGATGATCGATACCGTCCGGTGGCTGACGAAAATAAAATTTGTTCTAGTCCTCGAATCCGTCGACTGCACCCGGGAACCGCCGACGCATTTCGTAAACCAACTCGATTGTCGATGGTTTCGCCACAGTGAATCGTGCAAAGCGAAAAACGTTTGGGTCCGACTCGTACCCTGTTTTTTCATTTTACTATTACTATCCCCGTAATTTTTTTATTTTTGTCAGCGTAATTGTATTATGAAACGCTTACCTGAATCTACAGGATCCTCCTCCTCCTCCTTCTCCTCCACGTCATCGTCCTCGTCCTGCTCCTCCTCCTCCTCCTATTCTTCTTCTTCTTCTTCCTCGTTGTCTATATTGCTATTGGTATCATCGTTTAAACGGTATTGTCGCGATAGACCTGCGACAGCTCCATCTGGTACTCTCGCGGGGCCGGCCATGAAAAAACCGTTTACTGGTTTATAACCGCAGAATGGCTGGGTAAAATTTATCCAACGATTCCCTGCGGAGCTGTCACCATCGTTGTCCCTGCTATGATCATCTGAATCGGTTCTACCCTCCTCATCGAAATCATAGGTATCGGATCCCATTTCTTCGTCTTCATACCGTCGAACTATATAAAAATCTTATGAAATAAAGGAAATAAAATAAATGTAATTAACGCTGTATATTACTTACGTCTTTCATTGAGTATGGGCTGCAGAGCCGGCTCATTCAGACAACCGCGTCGACGAATAACACGCACCACTAAATCAATAATTATTTGATTATCAAACAATCCAGTATTATGCGCGTCAACTAAATCGCGCTGATGACACTCGCACAGCATACCGCGAATTTTACGAACAACCGCCTGTGTCGGAAGTTCCCATAGGGTGATCTGTAAATTTCTTCTCCCCTACCGTAAACGCAACGACGGCCTACGCTTCAATATAAACTCTATCAATTTTTTTATCAATGAGCGCTTTACCACTCTGACCATGATTGTGCTGTTACAGTAGTAGTAGTAGTAACCACAGTAAATTAGACAATTAACTAGCGATTTTTTAAATCGGTTGACTTTTATATATATTCCTTTAACACGATCTTTCTCTTTTTCTCTCTCTGCATATACTGCAGCGATGTAGTGAATACGTCTAACCAAGAAGATGGCCGCACGCGATCACTTTACAGAAGCAAGACCTAGGGAAATATTTAGCAATGGTGATGTACTAAGTTATCGAGTTTCGCTGATGAATGTCATATTGTTTTCATCTAGCTTCAAGGCACGCGGCCATGAAGAAAATCATAAAATTTCGTCGGCGAATATTATTTAGTTTTCATGACACATCTTAGCTGTATGTCGAGGCGTGCGTGTGCCCAAAGGCGTGCGAGAGTATGCAAGAGTTTTGGGATATATTTGTTGCTGCTGTTACTAGGCTGTTGAGGAGAATGCGATAAATATCAAGGGGTATTGGTGAGAAATTTTTAGTCGTATGATTTTCAGTATCAAAAGAAGAGTCGATGCAACTAGATGGTGGGGAAAATCTGTATAAAACGGAGTATGAACACCACCGACGATTCATTCGAAAGTCACAATCTATACGAAAGCAATAACAATGGCAAATAACGGTGCTACGTCTCACGCGGTATCATCATATATAGCGAACCCCGTTATGTACGGTTTAAATGAATCATTTGGTAAAATAATCGTCGCCGGGCTCGAGTTGAGTTCTACGATTGCTCTTACACCAGTGGTGAAAATATTGTCGAATACTTTTACCGGAATTACACTCAGTGCGGACGAGTGGCGAGTGTTTAAAAGTGATTTTTCTCGCGTACAATAATATTTCGAAGCTAATGGGGCTGAGAAAATGTGGAATACCCGCATAGAGCACACAACGCATTACACACTTTTAACCCTTTCGCCTACAACCACGAGTGAGGCTCGTGGTCAGGTTTTTGAGCCAAAACTGATTATCACGAGCCTGGCTCGTGATACACCGTTCGTGCCAAACACGACTACCACGGGCCTGGCTCGTGGTACGTCCTCCGGGCCAAATGTAAACACAACGTGTTGAGTAGTGCACTTAGTTGCATGTTATCTTTGACTACGTTCGCACATAAAAATATATTTGTGTTATTGATTTATTCTTTTCGCGAATTATGTATTTCTAATAGGTACGACACCCGACGTAAGTCGTATGCGATTGGTACAAGATAGATTTGCCGAGGCGCGGAATGGCTCGAAGGCTCGGCAGTTCGGTTTGCGTTTTGGGACCACGTTGTTGAATCTTACGTGGTAGGGCAAGGGGTCAACCTCGTGTTACGAGCGCAGAGCTGTCTCATTTGGTAAAATAAGTGGTAGCGCTAATGAGGAATACGAGAATCAAGAGGAATCTGGAGAATCGAAACGGAAACGCTTCGGAAAGTACTCTCCAAACATTGTTCTTCAGCGGCCTACATATGATATGCTCGTCGAAATAAGTAGAAGAATTGATATTCATATGCACGCTCTAGAGAGCAAAAGTGAAACGATTCAGCGGTGTATGAACGAGGTGGTATCATATGTCCGTGGAAAGATAATTGTCAGTGAAAACGTATGAGATCATCGGTTCTAAGGAATTCTTTGAAGAAGTGCTCGAGCACATCACGATCTTGCTAGCGACGGAGGATACGGAGTTTACGAAAATTTTTTTGTCCGAAATAATTGTGCTGTTTCGTGGTCATATCGCTGATCATGTATCGGGTGTTGCGTTGCGAACGCAATAATTCTCCGTATGTGCAGCTATTTGTGATAAAGACACAGTTGTAAATAATTGTATATAGTGTACATTTCGCTCGAAATATTATAAAGTATACACTGAGGTCAGTCATGGAGAGAGAGAGAGAGAGAGAGAGAGAGAGAGAGAGAGAGAGAGAGAGAGAGAGAGAGAGAGAGAGAGAGAGAGAGAGAGAGAGAGAGAGAGAGAGAGAGAGAGAGAGAGAGAGAGAGAGAGAGAGAGAGAGAGAGAGAGAGAGAGAGAGAGAGAGAGAGAGAGAGAGAGAGAGAGAGAGAGAGAGAGAGAGAGAGAGAGAGAGAGAATGTGAGTTATCACAGTCCTAAAACCGAAGAAAGAAGACGGAGCACACGTCTTTGTTTCATCAACACAGTAGATCATGGAATACGTGCCAATGTCGATTAGGAGCGAAGCAGCACAACTTGGTGAGTAAAAAATATAAAATAATTTAAAAATCGTGATTTAAAAACATGTAATATTTATTTTTAATTATAAAAAATAATTTCTTGCAGAGCAAGCAGCCTCTGCATATGAACGGACACCGAGGGTGCGTTATTCGTGTTGTGGAGAGCGAGAGAAGGATACATACACTGTACAGATAGATCTAGCTTCAGAAAAGAAAAGTGTCACACGCGATCCTCATCCGCAGTTGACGTCGCTGGTAGCAGACCATCAACCTTGCCAACTTTTTATAATGAGTCGTGGCATATGAGGTAAGCCAGTATCGATTATTCTGTACACGATGTTTTTATTGACCAGTGCGTTCAATTAAATATTTGTTCCATTCTTTTTTCAGAAGTACACTGTGATGACAACACCCACAGCGAAAAATAAATTAAAAGCAATATTACGAGTGATAATACAAATTAATTCCGTATAACGATAAAAATAAAATTAACGGCGCAGGAATCTCCGAGCGTGGATTACCGTGTTTGCAGGGCAGTTGTATATGACGGTAAATGTGTAAAGTGCTTTCCATCAAATATTGATGAATTAAAAAAAAAGTACCTGATCTTACTGTGTCTCTTATTTGTATAGCGTAATAATTAGAGAATTATAATTGAAGTCTCTCTCTATTTATGAGGGATCATTTTTTATATCTTTTACTGCAGAGCAAGCGCTTTGCGAGGAGCACAGCGCAGGGCTGTGCATGCTCGAAAACCGCTTTCGTTGCATTCAAAGTGATGGATACCTAGTTATGATTCATATGAGGTTGTTATCTTTATTTCCGTGATACTCTCTAGCAGCATCTCGAGCATTTAGTCTGTCTTTGACATCCTACTTGCAAACAATAAAAAGCAATATGTATCCGCGATACGGCAAGGAGATTTTAAGCGACGCGTTTTGGTGCCGAGTAATGTTTGTCAAGAGTGTGATGAGCGTGTTACTGCGTACACAGGAAATGTGCGATACATACAACGAGCTGGAAGAGCTCCTGCGTAGCGTGTATTTAGTGGAACGTCGAGGAAGACCCTTTGAACTTACCGAACTGTATATCGGCATGTCCTGTATTGTGCCTACTTTCAATAGAGTTGTCCGCGGCGAAGTGATTTACTCGCACTTTGATGGGTACTGCGAAGTGTTGTTAGTCGATTTCAGCGAGACCATTTACATCGACTGGTCTCATCTATTTCATCCGGAGCCTTTATGCTGCCGGCTCTTGACATGGAGTTTTCAATATACGGACTCGAATGCGTGGATATTGCAGGTATTGAGCATCTCTTCGAAGAAGCGTGCGGTAGAGATGCTTTGATCACTGTCATGATGCGACATCTTGCCGGCGATAACGTTCCGCAGGTTCGATTACCGAACAGGGAACGCGCGGACGTGGCAGCGGTTATTATAGAGGCCTTCGGTGATGAAATAGATATCGGCTACGATATCGGTGCCGTCGACGAGGGCTCTGACGAGGACATAGTAATAAATTAAAGACACGGCGCTGCGTGCGTGCGTGCGTGCGTGCGTACGTGCGTGCGTGAGAGAGTACATTCGAGAGACAGAAGTTTAAAATCGCTTTGGCAGGAGGGTAGATGCCTACAACAGTTGTGGTGGTGAGTACATAATTTTATTCATTTTTCAAGTATGTGTTGTAACGTGGCAGAATATTCGGGCTGCGTCCCCCTTGCTCGACGGCTACCAGCTCGATCTCACAGGGCTGTAGGGGGTCATTTTTATACACTATTTAATTATTTTTTAATATATTTTTTCGTTTTATTTTTTTTATATATATATTACAACTTGTACGACCGGACGGAAGAGAGCACTGCATTTGCCGATGGCTGGCCTTCGGATTTGGCATCGACTTTTTGCATCGACAGACTGGTTACATCTTTATCTATGGGAAAATATTAGGGTCCCGCTGGATGTTAATAGATTAGCAATACGCCGCTATCTATTGTCGGCTGGCATGTAATAGCGACAATCCATCGGTCGTTTGGGGTTCACCGGCCGGACAGAGCTACACGTTCCGAGGATCGGTTGTTAATTTTATGCGTCGTCCAGCTGAGGCGCTAGTTGCGGTCAACGTGCGACACAGTTTCCCCCAATTAACCGAGTTTGACGGGTTAAGTGGGGATCATAGCTCACGAGCACGCGTGCTGGCAGGACTTAAGGGATTTTTCCCGGTGATCGTCGAGCGAGGAAGACGTTGCGCTTAGCATATCTGTGTCCCGCTCTACTCTGCGACATCACGCAAACGAGTCTCTGCTATCCGTCACTGTACAGGAAGGAAAAGAAAATCAAGGAAATAACATTTCGACGTACCTTCGAGGTTTCCCGGACTAAGGAACATCGCATCGTCATCGCCCCGGTGAGCTATCTTCCTTCTACAGTCTTTCGCAATTATTCTATTCTTTTATCATTTAATTTGTTTATTCTAAATTTATTCGAGCTTAGTCACCCCTGTGACTCTGGTACACTGCGTGCAGAGTGGTAATGTGTATTGGGAATCGCGGCGTTTATAAAGTGTAACCTCGAGATCGTGGAACTTATAGAAACCGGGGAAAAAGTCACTGTATGAATTAATTGTTTTTTGCTAATAGTTAAACCGTGCGCGAGTTAGGCCGTTATCCCGAAGTGTGTTGGTTTGTGTGGGATTAGAACGGGATAGACCGCGTCACGGATTTTAACCGGATTATGGACTTTGGATTTATATGAGCTAATTTGAGTTTTCGTTCGGTTCAATTTAGAAGGTCGCGCGCGCGTTAGTACGTCGTCTCGTTGTGTGTTTTGTGTGGAAGGGACTAACACGTTATAGACCGCGTCTCGTATCGAATAAACCAATCGGCGTTTCTCTGTTTTATTTATTTATTTATTTAATATTTATTCATTATTTTTGGGACTTTGTTTTAACTTTATCGTAGGCTCGCGAGGAGCGTAATCGGCCGTCGTCCCGTATTTTGAATGTGGGTTTGAGGGACGTGTACGGTCCGAGGCGTATCTTGCGTAGTTGGATCGCCCGTTACTTTCCATTATATTTTATTCGACAAACTAATGATTTTTCTGACATTAGGTATTTTATAATTATTATTATTATTATGATTTCTTGTTTTTGCGACCACTTCATTATTAGTCGTTATTTATTCGTTTCGTTATATTTTATGAGCTGCGGGAGGTTCCCGGGGTTCTGTCTTTTATAGGACATAAAATTTCTTTTATCAAAACGAACGAGGTGTTAGCCGTTTCGCGTACGTGACCTTCTGGCGTCCCGTAATAGACGCGTTGTTTTGAGTATGTGGGATTGACCCGGCATAGGCCGTATCGCGAGCGAGTTATCCTCCAAGATTATTATTTCTCTTAACTCGATTTTCTGTTGATGTATGTTTGGAATTTGGTGAGAGCGTAGGTTCCGAATGCGTGTGTGCGAGAAGGAGCGAGTGTCAGGATAACATAAATGCCGCCGGAATAATTAAGTTTATGAATTGTTAAAAAGTCAATTTTACGGGATACACTCTTTTACTTTTGTTTGATGATTGTAAGACTCTGACAAATTTATAATCATTCTGAGTGATTAAACAATCTGCCTAATGGCCTTGTAAATCCTGTACTGGCATTGTTGGTTGTGTTATTTATTAATTTTTCCTCCTGACTTTAGGTTATCAATGTCCAGTTATTGACTTTATTTTCCAGTTGACTTATTTTGTTTATCGATTGTGTTTATTATTATTTATTTCCTAACGTTATTTATTGGTTGTTGATTTTGATCTATTGTTCACCGTTGTTATTTTTTATTAACGGATTTTGTCGACTAATTTTATGTAAGAATTTTATGAGTTAACGACTACCTTGGCAATCCGAACCACCCACTCTGCTTCGAACAGCTGTAGTTAGCCTGGGTTGAGTCTGGCCGAACACCTCGTTATTTTTCCTTCCGGCACGTAAGCGCCTGGCGCCCATCTCGAAAGAGTAAATTAAAGGAAGGAAAAATAGCTTGGGCCAGCTATAGGTAACGTGGTGCGTTGAGGAGTCAAATTTGCATTACAGTGTACACCTTTGCTCCATCCTGCTCTTGTTTCTACTCTTCCTTGATCACCAGAGTACCCACACCACCTCACTTTACCATCTCCACATTACCGATACTGGTTAAGCAGAGTGGGTAGCGCGGCGGTGGAAAACTGAGGTGGTGGGGGAAGGAGTGGGGATAGGAGAGGGATAGAGCAAAAGTATACACATACTACTTCCGTAAGACAAAAATCGTCTTTTGAGCGTACAAGGCGTAGCCTGATTAAAAACATCGCAGTGTAAATGTCCAATCATATCTAGAGTCCGGCCATTCCTTATGTAGTTTTCACGATTATTCAGACCGATATTGGAGCTATTTGATGCACCCGGTAGAGTGTTAAACACACGAAATGTGTCAGCGTACCAAAGTGCGGTCGTTAAGTAATAATTTGTAGCAGCTGGTCCATAATTGATTAACGATTCAATATATGCTCTGTTGGGGTATGCATTGTTTGGTAGTGCCACGAGTTTCTGGTTAAAATATACATCTACCTGATTAAAAAGGCTATGCAGAAAGTTATTAACAGGCGCTACGTTGTATTGTGATTCACCTGTTGGTATAACCTTAATATTTACAATAAGCCAGGGGTCCGTCATCCCTGAGGGATAACACTGGCTTGTAGTGTATTTATTGTGATGCTTCTATAGCCGTCTGCGTTGGAGATATGGTAAATAAGTCGAACTCCGACTCTATACATTCGCACGAGTGTGAGGGTAAGAACGACATTGTTAGACACTTCCAAAAATATCGTTGGTCTTTGCTCATCTGTGCCTTCTGCTTCCTGCAGCTTTGTTTCTCTTTGTTGTCCTCTTCTTTTTATTCTCCGGTAGGACTTTTTCTTCTTTATTCTTAGCGACTTTTTCGAAATACCAGTACGTCTCTTCGTCGTCCGCGTAAGTGACCGTCCTGATAACGACTGCATCATGCGCGCTGCGCCTACAGCGTTATATCCTGAACCATTCATGAGAAGCGAAATTATTTCATTGGCTTCTCGTTGTAAATTATCTCCAGATTCGGCTGCACATCGCCGCAACGACTCCCTAAATGGTTTTTTGTGGCCGCTCACATCCTCGATAACGTGTAAATCAGTGCGAATGGCTTCTTTCCCTATAGCCTTAGCACTTCTGGTCAGCAGTAGTAAAACACTTCGAAATAGACCCCCGAGAAAACTACCGATACCGTGACCGCCCTGATGCGAGGAGCCCGCACACACGTTACCCGTTGAAGGTTTTTATCCCATATTTAATTCTCATAATACGTCGTATAATGAGCATACATATTGTCTAATTGAGTCGTTGAAAATGAAGCGTGAGTGTTAACGTTTCATACTCGAATGCAATAGGGTCACCCAGATCATCCCTTATATCCACCTCGATCGTCCTGAAGCAATTGCTGAGTAAACCTATTTAATTTGACGATGAGAAACATTTAACTTGTGTTGTACCATATGTGTAGTTTTTTGTATTTAAATTTACAACCCTGAGTAGCGCTGTCTATGTATCACCTACCGTATACGGTACACAAATATCGGTGTCGATAAAAAGCTGATCGGGTAGAGCCTTATTTATACAGGCGAGTACCCGTCCTGCGCGTGGAACGTCTCGCATAAGCTGCAGGTAAAGCCCATTGGGGTTTCTCGGTCAAGCAGCAGTTCTTTGTGTTTCTCGAAGCCCAGTATGCGCTCTATTTTACTACTCATTCGTAATACCCTGGGGTAGCCTAGAGGCTCAGAGCACGATTCGGTTACCTCAGCCTCAAGGGCAACCTAGCCCTTGGCCCTTTCAACATTTACAATTTTTATGTCTGCTTCTCGCAGCTCCGGTAAGTCATTGATACAATTTTCTCATGATTTTTGTAGAAACCCCGAGGTATTCGATTTGTAGTAACTTTTTTATTCTCACTAACCACCCAACCGATTGTCGTATCGGCTTCTTGTAAATGCGTCATTGTACAGGTTATATGAATTTACGATAAGCCGACAACCCAGTGAGCCTTTAACGATATTTCTCGTGGCAATAGCGTTGTAAAATGCGTTGTATTTTCGGAAAAATACTTCAGACTTTCCAGCGGCTAATGAACTCCGCGTTCGCAGGACTACAGGGCGTCAAATGCTATGTGTACCTCGACGACATAGTAACACACGGAGAAACAGCTGCTCGCGATAATTTCGGCTCTTGCTCAGTTCCGGCCATATATTTGTGGTACTCGTTTCACGGTCGGACCACCAACCTTCACCTGGCTGTTCCGAGTGAAGGACCCAGGTTCGAGACTAATGCGTTGGAAAATAAAATCGGCGGAACATGAGTTTAACGTCGAATATATGGCAGGAAAGCGTAACACAAATGCAGATGCGATAAGCCGTATATTCATTACTACAAGGGCCCAAGCGAGAGCCAAGAACAAAGTCTGTGGATCGGTAGAGGACAGCACTACGGGGCAAGTAGGCACCGCGAATGACCGCACAAAGCGGAGGGCCGAAGATACCCCATATAGCCGTGGTAGCTCGCTGGAGCGAGTGGACGAGCTCGCCCACGAGATAGAAGAGGACAGAGTGCGCCCGGGTACGGACAGCCGTACAAATCGGAGAGCCGAGAATACCACGGGCCAGCCCAGCAACGAGGCAGAGCGAGAAGCAGCGCCTGCCAATGCTTCAGAAGAAGACAGAGAGATTCGCAGCGTGCATGCAGATCGCTCGACTGATCCCCATAGCCCCGCCGCAAAGCCGTGCGGTCGGAGAAAGGGCAGACCACGCACGCTAGCAGAGAACAGCACTTGTAAGACTGCGAGCATCACCGAAGAAGACAGAATGAGTGCAGCACAGCATGACGGACCCGCGAGACGCGGAAGGCCGCGAAAGGCAAACGTTGCAAGGCTGCTCGAGACGGAGAGCAACGCAACGGCGGAGCTACCGGTGGGCACACCGAGCGACAAAACTGCGGACAGAGCACCGCAAAGGTCTGCTGAGGAAGCGAGGCACGGCGGGGCCCGTAGCCCGCAATATTCCAGCAGCGCGAACGAAGACAGCGCTACAAAGAAGTATAGCGACTCTCGTAGTCGCGTAGCCATCCCCTCTATCGATGACCACCTGAAAATAATAAGAGCATATCACGACACCCCCCTAAGACATCATAAGGGTATTAGGTGTACATTAGATTGGATCCGGACCTAGTACGACTGGCCCGGCATAAGAAGGGATTTGGAAGAATACATATCGTCCTGCAAGTCCTGTCAAAGGAACTAAATCAGGAAAAGGGAACGAGTGCCGATGGTGGTAACAGATACCCCATCGCGGTCATTAGAAAAAGTAGCGGTCGATATTGTAGGACCGCTACCCGAAAGCACATCTGGAAAAAAATATATACTTACTAACCAGGACGCGCTCACGAAATACAGTGCAGCGATATCGCTGCTGAACCAAGAGGCTTCGACAGTCGCTAAAGCACTAGTAGAAGAATTAATTTGCCGTTATGGAACGCCGGAAATAATATTGTCGGAACAGGGTAATAACTTCCTCAGCTTGACCTTCAAGGAGATGTGTTGATTGTTGAGAATTAAAAAAATACAAACAACGGCCTACCATCCAGAATCGAGCGGCGCATTAGAGAGCTCGCATCGCATTCTCGCTGAATACCTAAAATTTTTCATAGACGAGGATCAAGGAAATTGGGACGGGTGGCTGCCGTATGCGATGTTTACGTACAACACCACTCCACATACGGGGACCGGACTGTCTCCCCACGTGTTTGTGTATGCACGTGAGGCTGCATTGCCAACCGCCGTAAAGTAGGAGCCCCGCAGCACCTATGTCTACGACGACTACGTCCACGAGTTACGCGAGCGATTACGCGCTGCATGGACTGTAGAACGCGACAACCTCGAGGGCGCGAAAAGACGGTCGAAGAATACGTAGGACCACGGCGCACAGGTGCAGGAGTACCACGTCGGCGAACGCGTACTCCTCCGTGACGAGATGATGATGAGGGGGCGGCCAGCCAAGCTAACCCCGAAGTGGACGAGACCTCACGAAATAGTAGAGAAGAGACTCCGCGTCAATTATGTAGTCCGGAAGGGACGTGAAACCCAGGTGGAGCACCTAAACCGCCTGAAGCTCTTTATCGAGCACTAATAGCTCAGGAATTGAGGAATTCGAATACTTATAGCTAGTTAAACCTAAATATTAGCTAGAAAATAAATGTGGGAAGGAGCCCCTCGGGATGCAGGGTAGAGAGCTCCAATAAAGTAGAAGATGTCTTAGGAGACCTAATTTTATCAACAGAAAATAGAGGGTCATTCCGAGATGAAAATACATGATAAATATACATATGAAAAAAATATATTGAACGAAACAATTGAGAAGAAATTGCACTTTAATTACGCAATCCAGAGGGGACGGAATACTGCGACCATGCTTGAAAACCACCTCGAAAAATGTATAGAATATTAATGCTGACGCAGGATAGTGTTCAGCGTAGAGTGTAAAAAGAATGTATAGAGTAAATTGAAGAAATGAAGCTTCTAAGGGCATACTTAATAAGTCAATGTGCACACTCTATTCGATTGATATATACATGTTAATTGGTAATTCGATTTCCGCAAATGACAGTGAAATATGCCAAATTATTGCCATATTCTAAGACAATATTAATATTTATGAAAAAAATATTACATTACACTGGTTAAGCCTCAGAGTAAGGTAGAAGGTAAACGTAAACAATCTAGTCCCAAAACTGAATAGAGCACAGCCAAGCGTCAGCACTTATGCGACTGGCTGACTTAAAGGCTTACAGCGAAGGCGACGCAAATATACTCGTACTCGACATACCCCTGATCGGGCAGCACCGGTATAGTATACAAAAAGTATATCCTATACCCATGCGCGCTGATAACGAGCAGCAACGGCGGGTACTACTGCGTGGACACGACTGGGAGTCACGTAGTAATTGACACCGAGAATCGTAAATGCATGAGGATGACAATCGATGACTTTAAAAATTGCAAGGTACCGAGTAAATCTTACATTTGCCCGCCGACACACCTACAATGCCGGTTACAAACGACGCACCCTCCAAAGTCCCAAAATACGCGTAAATGGACACAAATAACCGGAATATTGGCTTTGATAGGCGTATGTATTGTAACCGCCCCAGATTTCAGCGTGAAAACAACGGGGCGAACATCCCACGTCATCCGAAAAAATTACCTTCCCCCGTACGATCTGAAATTAAAGGACATAGAGGCTCAGACGCTTCCTACTGAGACCACAGAAGGAATTACGCTAGCAAGCGTACTGCAAAATCCGAAGGAGCTGCATAAGCTCGAAGATCAAGCAGAAAAGACGTTAGAAACCCTCGACATCACCGGAGGCGGGACGCCGCATCCCCACATCATAAGCCTCTACTCGCTGAGTGCAATAACCACCAATAGCCATCGTCGGCTTTCTTCTGTTTAAATGTTACAGGTACACACGGAACCGGACACCGACAAGGACGACCGAGGCAATGACCCCGGCAGCAACCGAGGTGAATAACAACATCGAGCCACTCGAACGACAACTGCGAGCCGAGCGGGCCAGGGCCTGGGAAACTTGCGACCGCAACCGAGTGCGATTGCTAGATCGACAATGAAGAAAAAATAGCAAAAAATTGTCAAAACCATGATAAAAATTGTATTGTTTGCTATATTATCCGATATATAAAACATCAAATTGTAAGAGAAAATACTGGAAATCAACCGATGAAAACATTTTTTAGAGAAAATTTTTTTCCTTTTAAGGGGGGAGGGTTGTTGTGCCGCAAATTAATTAAATGTATATTATTTCGCCATTGTTCCTTCTTCGCGTGAGGCCACTCACCGAAGTAGAAAAAATGTGCAAACGTAAGCAATGAGCTGCGAGCTCGAGCTACGACTTGCTGAAATTTGCAAGCGATGTTTATTGTAAAATTCATTGCGACATTCGATTTCGATCAAAGGAGTGAATAACTGCTTTGCCAAAATCAGTCTTAAGTTTAACATCAACCCGAACGGTTGATCGCGGGTCAGACTCGCCCGAAATATTAAATTCTATTAGTAGATTCAAACGCGAGAGGTTGGTTCCTCGTACGGGCTCGAAACCACAATTTATTGTAATATACTTTTATTGACTTTTGAGTAGACAACGGAAAGTTACCGTTGCCTATAATAAATACTCCCATTTTACATAAATCCATGTTTACACGAATTACTCGAGATCCATCTCCTAATCGGCAAACGATCCCAAAATAATAAATTTTTAATATTATACCGATTACCGAGTTATCCAATTACGCGGTACCGGCATAATACGCTTCTCATGAACACTCGTCAATTCTTCGGGGTAAAAGAAACCATCGATAGTCTCGTCTTAGAGCTCGCACAACACATACACATACAAACTCTGGCAATGTAAAACTTTTTTGATACTGAAAATTTCTTCACTCCAATTTTTCTCGTAACCTTTTTCGAAGGTACCTTTAGTTCTACTGATTCGAACATAATCTCCGGGTTTGTATTTATACGTTGTAAAACGTCTCTTTTCACATCGCTTCACGGCACTAATTGTCATTTTATGCATCGCTGTATCAACATTATACAGTGTCACGGTAGCCGGCTGCATTTTTATGGTCGAATGTATAGCATGATTGTACGCATAAACTATTTGTTGTAGTATATCGATGTAACGATGAGTATTACGATGTGTTAAGTAACGCCGCATCCGCTTCTTGAGAGTGCGATTAAAACGCTCGACAATCGAGGCTTTTACATGAGGATTACGAGCAATGCGAAATTGTACGTTTTCATCTTTGAGAAATTTTTGGAGTTCACTGCCGAGGAATTTTTTATCGCGGTCGTTTTGTAGTGAAACAGGTGTACGCCCCACGTTACGCTCGAGAATACGTTTCAATGCCTTTGTTACCTCGCGCACCGTTTTGTCCTGCAAGGGTTCGACCCAGGCGTATTTGCTGAGGACGTCGATCACCATAAGCACGTAGGAGACGTTGTCGTTATGGCTCCTCAAAGAACGTAAATCTACGAAATCAACCTCCCAGACGTCGTCAATATTTGTAACATCATAATACAGTCGTGGAAAGACACGCCGCACAGGTCTATGAATGGTATAACTATCCTGCTGAGTCAGTCAGTCGTATACGGTGTCTGCTTTATTTTTGCCAGTGATCAAAAGTCGCGCACCAGCGTATCCAGCTGGATGCGAGGGGTCATAGCACACTTTTTCGAAAGTCATCTTTCACCTTTCGCTCTCGTTGTACAACTTGTTCTAAATCTTTAACCACTTTTAAAACTGTTACGTCCCTGATCCTAATGTTGAATTTTTAACAAGGGCGCACAATCATCGATAAGGGGCCAATCTCGATTTAGCCGGGATTTACCAGCAGGGATGAAGCTGAACAATTGTGGGATATTTCGTTGTTATTGATATCAGGTAAAGCGATAGGTGTGTTTCTACTTACCGATTGTTGTCGTCTATCGTGTACATGGGTGTAGGCTTTGTGAGCGGTAGAGCGTAGCGCGTTGAAGTTTTAGTCGATGGTGATCACCGGTATGCCGGCTCAAAGCTGGTCGAGGATAAGCAGGTCCTTGAAGTCCGGAGTGACTGCGTATTTGTTGAGTTGACGTGGAGCGATGGAGGTCGAGCGGAACACGGTACCTTCTTTGTCGATGGAAAGTTCGTACGCACCGCAATAGTGTATGTCGGAAATAACTTGCGGCAATGATCGCACGTTACAAATTTTGATATTTTCAAAGGAGTTTTCCTGTATTTCCTTTTCGATACAGGAGATATCGTTTTCCTTTAAACGTATGCCCAGAATGCGCGAGCAATTGTCTATTTCTGCGAATTTCACAGCAGAGTGATTTTGAGTTTTTAATATTTCTCTGAACATGGAAAAGAAACGGCGTATAGCCTTTCTTCGACCACCTCTATGCTTGCCCATGTGTTGGATGAAAAATGGATGGTTGAGGTAGGATTTTAGAATGCTGTCCTGCTGGTGTAGGCGCAACGGCAAGTAGCTTAATGATCTATTTAAGAGAGGGTAGTACGTGCCAGTGGAGGCACGATACTACAAAAGATGAATGGAGAAGAGCGAAGCTAGTGGTCGCTTAAGAGGATTGTTAGAATGAGCAACGTAGAGGCGTATAGTTTCTTTCGCGTATAGAAAGAATTGTTTGAATTGGAGAGGTCGCTAAATAAATTTGTTACACTGGTATATTTTCAAGATAATTATTAAAACTCACTTTTAAATAGTGTACACTTTTCGCAATGATTTTTAAAAAAGAAACCGCTTTATAACAATTGCAAATATACGAGTAACCTACTGACTCTATATAACCGTGAAACTGATCGCAGAAATGAATACTGTATATGACTGAATAGAGAACGCGGATATAAATGTGTAACGAGATGTCTCCTAATGAATGCCTACGACTCTGATTGACTGATTGACTGACTAAACAAATAATCGACTCTTGGTCGTGTATATATAGTTGGTGATGTGCGCTAGTCTGGGGTGTATCATCTGGAGCGTGTCAACCCTTCCCACACGTGCATCTACTCGAGGACAAAGGAAGATTTTTGCATGAAGCAATGTCTGCGGTGATCTCATTGTTTACAATGCGTGGAGAACAACACTTCTTAGAATACATGGTTTTGCGTCGCAGTCTTATCTTAAAATTCTACGCATTGATACATTCTATAATTAACGTTAATATTGTAATATATTTATTCGAACGAGAAGTCAAGGTGCGAGCGTATATTTGTGTATGATATTTGCAGTATGTTGTCTCTTTCTAGCAACGGTATTGCTAGGGTGTAGCATGTACTTGTTAAGGGGTGGAAAAGTTAGAGTGTATTACGAGGGTCGATCAATAAATAGTCGGCTTGGTAAAGAAAATCGCGTTTTTTTGGACAAAAATCTTTTCATTTCTGAACATAATCTCCTTTTAGCTCGATACACTTATTCCAACGATTTTCCAATTTTTTTATGCGCTCCGAATAATAAGATTTCGGAAGGTCCTCAAAATAGATCTCCGTTTCGGCGGTGAGGTCATCTCTGGAACCAAATCTCTTTCCGCCAAGACATTTCTTCAGGTTTGGATACAGAAAGTAGTCGGAGGGGGCCAAATCTGGAGAATACGATGGATGCGAAAGCAATTCGTATTTAAATTCATGAATTTTGGCCATCAGCTACACGTTCTCTTTTATGGTCGACAGTGAGCAAACGCGGCACCCATCTTGCGGATAACTTTTTCATACCCAACTGATCACTCAGGATTAAAATCACTGAGCCATATGATATGCCTGTGGCCTCAGCAATCTCACCCATTTTTAGTCTCCAATTGTTTAACACCATATCGTGGACTTTTTCAATTGTGTCTGGTATGACGACCTGAACGTTCATCGTCAACAATGCTCGTACGACTGCATTCAAATTCAGCTGTCCAATATTTAATGGTTGATAACGAAGGTGCAAGGTCCATATAAACTTCGTCTAGCTCTGCTTTGATTTCATTGTTCGTTTTCTTTTTCAAAAACAAAAATCGAATCACTGCACGATACTCAATTTTTTCCATTTTTGTAAAAACACAAAAGTTGTTTGTCTTTCAACGCTGTGAAACACAAACTAAACATCGCAGCGATCTGAAACTTTGACAACAGTCATGTGAACGATGGTACTACTAATCGTCGCTTTTGATTTCTTTCCTCGACCAACAGATGACGCAAGGCCGACTATTTATTGATCGACCCTCGTACTTTATTCTCTCCAAATGTGCTGTAGTACTTTGTGCTGTGGTTAGCGTCTTTTATTATTTACGGATGCTATTCATTGTATAAGCTAGCGCTTTGTTTATGCGAGGAGCCGAGCTGCTATCGTTGCGGTGATCATAAGGAGTATGGCCGTCTCACTTCCTCTCACTCCCTCACAGGTGGCTTTTACTATCTTGTTTTGAGAAAGTACCCGAGTGCAAGCCACTCGGCATTCCGCAGTATGTTTTGAATATTCAAGAATAAAAGTGTTAAAATAGATTAATTATAATTATTAATTTATTAAATTCGAACAATATATATATTTTTTTATTACTTATGAATATTGTAATGAATAAATTTAAGCAATGTATTACATAATGGGTATTAATTGAGTGATAATTATTAATTGAACAAATAATAGTATAGTGATTAATACGATGATAGTATAATAATAGTATATATAATAAGTTGCTTATAGTGAGTTGTGTATGGATGCACAGGATACGAGGCAATGACCTATCCTAATGGTTCCGTCTCCTTCTTACTTACGCACGCATCCACTCGTACTATTCGCTCAGCTGTTTGGCACTTGCTTGCTCTAACGCTCGTAAGGAGACACATGACGTAACAGAAACACTTTTATTACTTTTGTTTTCCGACGTTTTGAAGAAGGGTGTATTTTATCGCTGCCGTCGTAGTCATCGTTAGAATTATCACCGATCGCATCCACATCCATAGAATGCATATCGTTATGCTGCAATATGTGATAACCTTTTCTTGGTCATTTAGTACCTCTAGATACCAGATCTATAAATATGAAACCGGAATGCCCATAGATGGCCCTAGCTGTCAGTGTAGTTACCGTCAAACCGCGTCATTGGTGCCATTTCCTTGTTAACATATCTGAAAAGGATTTTCAACTCACAACAATACAAGTTTTATACAACAGCATAGTTTGTAATAGCGTTGAACATGTCGAATTTTGTGCCTGGAAACTACAATTTGCGGACAGCTTTGATTTTCTGTTACCAATTGAAGAAAACTGCTGCAGAATCGCATCGAATGCTTGTCGAAGCTTACGGTGAGCATGCTCTTGGTAAATCACAGTGCTTTGAGTGGTTTAAAAAATTCAAAAGTGGCGATTTTGACGTTAGAAACGAAGAACGTAGAAGACCACCGAAAAAGTTTGAAGACAGCGAATTGCAAGCATTGTTGGATAAGGATGACGCTTAAACGCAACAACAACTCGCGGATCAATTAAATGTGACACAAGAAGCCGTCTCCATACGTTTGAAAGCCACGGGAAAGATCCAGGAGATGGGAAAATGGGTTCCACATGAACTGAATGAAAGACAGCAGGAAAACCCAAAACCACTTGCGAAATTCTGCTCGCCAGGTACAAAAGAAAGTCATTTCTCCATCGAATTGTGACTGGCGATGAAAAGTGGACATATTTTAAGAATCCTAAGCGTAAAAGCTCATGGGTAACTCCAGGCGAACCATCGACATCGACTGCAAGGCCAAATCGCTATGGACGGAAGACAATGCTGTGTGTTTGGTGGGATCAGAAGGGTGTGATCTATTATGAGCTGCTGAAACCTAGCGAAACCGTTAATACTGAACGCTACCGACAACAAATGATCGATTTGAATCAAGCTTTGCGTGAAAAACGACCAGAATATCAAAAAAGGCAACACAAAGTGATTTTGCTCCATGATAATGCACCATCACACACAGCAAAACTGGTCAAGGAAACGATTGAGGCGTTTAATTGGGAAATACTTTCACATGCGGCTTACTCATCAGACTTGGCTCCGTCCGATTACCACTTATTTGCATCGATGGGACACGCACTTGCTGAGCAGCGCTTTACTTCTTACGAAAATGTACGAAAATAGCTCGATGACTGGTTTGCCTCAAAAGAGCAACAGTTTTTTGGCGTGGCATCCACACATTGTCAGACAGGTGGGAAAAATGTATAGCTAGCGATAGGCAATACTTCGAATAAAATATTTTTATCATTTTCATACAATAAACGTGTATTTTCTACACAAAAATTCCAGTTTCATATATATAGACCTGGTATATCTAAATCCCACAATGCCTGTTTCCTATGAATTCACGCAGAACGCTCTGTATTCGTAGACTAGCGATGAACTCACGTCTGCCTGTTGCTTTAAATATTTTTCTAGCTCGTACTGCATCGTTTATAAGGTCGACAATCTTTGTCACACAACCTTTTTTGTCCCATCTTATGCTTTTTGCTTCATCACTCGTGGGTTTGCGTAGAAATTTTAATATCTCGATCGTTCGACGTTTATACATATTTGGAACGCTATTAACGATGTCAGCATCGTTCGTGGCTTCTGTATTATTCAGCTCAGACGATGTTTCAGACAGTGGTGGAATCGGTAGTGAAAACAATTCATTTTTCGAACTAACGAGATATAGATAACGCTGCAACACTTGTAAGTACTCTTTCCATTTACTAACGTCGTCTTCACCATACTTGTTTGATTTTAAAATGTTGTATAACTCAGTGTCCAGTCTTGAAACAGGATCACCCTATGTCTGCACTGTTTTCTCGTTAGCTGTTATTAAATTACACTATAAATTACATTTTTTAATAAAATATATTTAGATACATACGTATATGTACTTTCTATTACACTTATTACATTTATACACATATTAATGTAATTTCGTTTATTTTCGGGGGTAAAAACACATTTTTCAAGAAAAATATACATATATTTACAAAATAGGTATAACTCACACACACACACACACACACACACACACACACGCGCCCGCGTACACCTTAGTATTTACATTGTTATTTACAATTTTTATATGTGTTTATATACTATAGCAAAAATACATACGATAGAAAAAGTTTTCAAATTGTTTTTGTTGAAGAATACTTTTGCTCAGTCTCGATTTACTACGTCTCCTTCAATTTTTATAACCAAAAGGTAAAGATAACTTATGACTAAGATGACGACCTTTACGACATACGACCTGACAAGTTTTATACTACAAGTACATGGTTCGGGTGATAACATTGTGAAGGGCTGTTCTATTTATTGACAAAAATTGTAATTGTAGTGAAGCTTTATTAACGGTTGGTAATTCTAATTTCATAAGATCACAAATTGATGTGAAATTAATTACTTTCGAATTTGCATAATTTAAACTCAAACCCTTCACTTTGCATACCGTGTCTACGATTGAAACCGAGGACCCTGCGGTAGTGGTGACGGTAGTATGTGTACACCTTTGCTCCATCCCACTCCTTCCCTCACCACGCGGCTACCCCCACCACCTCACTTTTCCACCGCCGCGCTACCCACTCTGCTTGACCAGTGTCGGTAACGTGGGGGTGGTAAAGTGAGGTGGTGTGGGTACCTTGGTGAACAAGGAAGAGTAGAGATAAGACCAGGATGGAGCAAAGGTGCACACATACTTGGAAAAATGAATAAAATTATGTACTCAGACCGCAACAGTTGTAGGCATCTACCCTCCTGCCAAAGCAATTTTAACCTCCTGTCTCTCGAATGTACTCACACATACACACGCACACACACACACGCGCGCGCGCACACACACACACACACGCACACGCGCGCGCGCGCGCACGCACGCACGTACAGCGTCGTGTCTTTAATTCATTACTATGTCCTCGTCAAAGCCCTCGTCCACGGCATCGATATTGTAGCCGATATCTATCTCATCACCGAGGGCTTCTATAATAACCGCCGCCACGTCCGCGCGTTCACCGTTCGATAATCGAACCCGCGGAACGCTATCGCCGGCAAAAGGTCGCATCATGACAGCGATCAAGTCATCTCTACCGCACGCTTCTTCGACGAGCTGCTCAGTACCTGCAACATCCACGCGTTCGAGTCGTGTAGAGCCGGAGCCTCTAGCATACTTGCTAGAGGCTCCGGATGAAATAGGTGAGACCAGTCGATATAAATAGTTTCGCCAAAATCGACTAACAACACCTCGCAGTACCCATCAAAGTCCGGGTAAATCACTTCGCCGCGGACAACGCTATTGAAACGAGGCACTATACAGGACATTCCGATATACAGCTCCCCAAGTTTAATGGGTCTTCCACGACGTTCCACTAAATACACGCTACGTAGGAGCTCTTCCAGGTCGTCGTATGCATCGCACATTTCCTGTGTACGCAGGAACACGCTCATCACACTCTCGACAAACATCACTCGGCACCAAAACGCATCGCTTAAAATATCCTTGCCGTATCGCGGATACATATTGCTTTTTATTGTTTGCAAGTAGGATGCCATAGACAGACTAAATGCTCGAGATGTTGCTAGAGAGTATCACGGGCATGAAGATAACACCCTCCTATGAATCATAACTAGGTATCCATCACTTTTAATGCAACGAAAGCGGTTTTCGAGCATGCATAGCCCTGCGCTGTGCTCCTCGCAAAGCGCTTGCTCTGCAGTAAAAGATATAGAATATGATCCCTCACAGAGAGAGAGAGAGAGAGAAAGACTTCAATTATAATTCTCTAATTAATATGCTATAAAAATAAGAGACACAGTAAGATCAAGTATTTTTTAAATTAATCAATATTTTATGGAAAGCACCTTACACATTTACCGTCGTATGCAACAGCCCTGCAAGCACGGTAATCCACGCTCGGAGATTCCTTCACCGTTAATTTTATTTTTATCGCTATACGGAATTAATTTGTATTATCACTCGTAATGTCGCTTTTAAATTATTTTTCGCAGTGGGTGTTCTCATCATAGTGTATTTCTGAAAAAAGAATGAAACAAATGTTTAATTGAACGCACTGATCAATAAAAAACATCGTGTACAGAATAATCGATATTGTCTTACCTGATATGCCACGCCTCATTATACAAAGTTGGCCGCATTGATGATCTTCTGCCACCGACGACAACTGTAGATGAGGATGTCGGGTGACACTTTTCTTTCCCGAAGTTAGCTCTATCTGTACAGTATATGTATCCTCCTCTCGCTCTCCATAACACGAATAACGAACCCTCGGTATCGGCTCATATGCAGGGACTGCTCGCTCTGCAAGACATTATTTTTTATAGTTAAAAATAAATATTACATGATTTAAAATTACGATTTAAAAATTATTTTATATTTTTTACTTACCAAGCTCTGCTACTTTGCTGCTAATCGACATTGCCACGCATTCCATGATCTGCTGTGTTAATGAAACAGAGACGAGCGCTCCGTCTTCTTTCTATCGCAGACATTTGTTGATGCTTCGGTGTTAGGACTCTTTCTCTCTCTCACCGTGACTGACCTCGGTGTATACTTTATAATATTTCGAGCGAAATGTACACGATATACAATTATTTACAACAGTGTCTTTATCACAAATAGCTGCACATACGGAGAATTATTGCGTTCGCAACGCAACACCCGATGCACGATCAGCGATATGACCACGAAACAGCACAATTATTTCGGACAAAATAATTTTCATAAACTCCGTATCCTCTGTCGTTAGCAAGATCGCCATGTGCTCGAGCGCTTCTTCAAAGAATTCTTTGGAACCGATGATATCATACGCTGCTGCACGAGGCATTTCACTGACATCTATCTTTTCACGGACATATGGTACCACCTCGTTCATACACCGTTGAATCGTTTCACTTTTGCTCTCTAGAGCCTGCATATGAATATCAATTCTTCTACTTATTTCGACGAGCATATCAAATGTAGGCCGCTGAAGAACAATGTTTGGAGAGTATTTTCCGAAACGTTTCCGTTTCGATTCTCCAGATTCCTCTTGATTCTCGTATTCCTCATTAGCGCTACTACTTATTTTACCAAATGACACAGCTCTGTGCTGGTAACACGAGGTCAAAAGTGTGTAATGCGTTGTGTGCTTTATGCGGGTATTACACATTTTCTCGGCATCAGTCCCATGAGCTTCGAAATATTGTTGTACGCGAGAAAAATCACTTTTAAACATTCGCCACTTGTCCGCACTGACTGTAATTCCGGTAAAAGTATTCGACAATATTTTCACCACTGGTGTAAGAATACACGTAGAGTTCAACTCGAGCCCAGCGACGATTATTTTACCAAATGATTCATTTAAACCGTAAATAACGAGATTCGCTATATATGGCGACATCGGGTGAGACGTAGCACCGTTATTTGCCATTTTTATTGCTTTCGTGTAGACTGTAACTTTTCAAATGAATCGTCGTTGGTGTTCATACTCCGTTTTATACAGATTTCCCCGACCATCTAGTTGCATCGCCTCTTCTTTTGATACTGCAAATCATACGACTGAAAATTGCTAGCCAATATCCTTTGATTATTGTCGCATTCTCCTCAACAGCCTAGTAACAGCAGCAGCAGCAAACATATCCCAAAACTCTTCTATACTCTCGCACACCTATGTGCACACGCACACCTCGACATACAGATAAGACGTGGCATGAAAACTAAATAATACTCTTCGACGAAATTTGATGATTTTCCTCATGGCCGACAGCCTTGAAATTAGATGAAAACAATATGACTTTCATCAGTGAAACTCGATAATTAAGTAAATCACCTCACATCGCTAAATATTTCCCTAGGTCTTGCTTTTGTAAAGTTATCGCGTACGGCCATCTTCTTGGTTAGTCGTATTCATTAGATCGCTGCAGTACATGCAGAGAGAAAGAGAGAGAGAGAGAGAGAGAGAGAGAGAGAGAGAGAGAGAGAGAGAGAGAGAGAGAGAGAAAGAGCTTGTTAAAGGAATATATATAAAAGTGAGCCGCTTTAAAAATTCTCTATTTAATTGTCTGATTTACTGTGATTACTACTACTACTACTACTCTAACAGCACAATCATGGTCAGAGTGGTAACGCGCTCATTGATAAGAAAATTGATAGAGTTTATATTGAAGCGTAGACTGTCGTTGCGTTCGCATTGGGGGAGAAGAAATTTACAGATCACCCTATGGGAACTTCAGACACAGGCGGTTCTTCGTAAAATTCGCGGTATGCTGTGTGAGTGTCATCAGCGTGATTTAGTCAACGCGTATAATATTGGATTGTTTGATAATCAAATAATTATTGATTCGGTGGTGCGTGTTATTTTCGACGAGGTTGGCTGACTGAGCCTGCTCTGCAATCCATACTCAATGAAAGACGTAAGTAATATACGGCGCTAATTACTTTAATTTTATTTATTTTATTTCATAAGCTTTTTATATAGTTCGACGGTATGAAAACGAAGAAATGGGATCCGACACATATGATTTCGATGAGGAGGGTAGAACCGATTCAGATGATTATAGCAGGGACAACGATGGTGACAGCTCCGCAAGGAATCGTTGGATAAATTTTACCCAGCCATTCTGCGGTTATAAACCAACAAACGGTCTTTTTATGGCAGGCCCTGCGAAAGAACCAGATGGAGCCGTCGCAGGTCCATCGCGACAATACAGTTCAAACGATGATACCAACAGTAATACAGACAACGAGGAAGAAGAAGAAGAAGAAGAAGAAGAAGAAGAAGAAGAAGAAGAAGAAAAAGAAGAAGAGGTGGAACAGGACGACGAGGAGGAGGAGGAGGAGGAGGAGGACCTGGTAGATAGAAGTAAGCTTTTAATAATACAATTACGCTGACAAAAATAAAAAAATTACGGGGATAATAATAGTAAAATGAAAAAACAGGGTACGGGTCGGACCCAAACGCTTTTCGCTTTGCACGATTCACTGTGCGAAACCGCCGTCAAGAGAGTTGGTTTACGAAATGCGTCGGCGGTTCCCGGGTGCAGTCGATGGATTCGAGGACTAAAAACAAATATAAGTTTCTAATTCTTACGTTACACGATTAATATACATAGTATATAGCTAGCGACAAACAAAAATTTTAATTAAATGAAATAAAAATTCTAATAAATGGTTTAATTATGCTTGCAGGTGGATAAACTGGCGATGGAAGGACTGCTGCACGGGGTGGTGATATTTTGCCTCCTGGTAAACGTTTCGGTATCAACAATGAGCAGAGACGATATTTTCCACGCTTTAGGATGCAGGGTCCAGAGACAGATTTTTATTTTCGTCAGCCACCGGACGGTATCGATCATCTGACATGGTTCGCGGGCGGTGTACGAGATGTTCTCACACGCCTTACAGAATCGTGCGAAGGACATGATTATGTGGGTATGACTCTGAGCGTACCGTTTTTCGCGCAGAGACCTGTATGGTTATCATTTCGACCAGCTCGTGACATCGTTCCTGACGATATATGGCGACTAATTAATAGTGTAGCTCAGAGTGCGCGCGAATTTCGAATAGACGCTGGTACATGTAGAATGACGACATGTATAGTACGAGGTGTCGAAGGAGCCGATATGGGTACTAGACTTACACACGAGTCTATAGCAAAAAAGTCAATTTTACGCATAAGTAATCGCGATAATTTGTGTCTACAACGATCTCTTGACACAGCCCGTGCGCATGCCGAACGCGGTCAAATACGTACGGGCGAACTACACAGACGATGGTGTCAAATTCGGAACGGGCTTCGAGGTGCGCAATATACAGCAGCGATAGAGCTCACGCGTAATGCAGGGGTAACGACACCGTCTAGAGGGTGTGGTGCGCGCGAAATTCAGCTCTTTTAGGAGTACTTGGTTCACGAGGGTATAGCGATTGTTGCTTATGAATTTCTCACCTTCGGAAAACGTGTTCCGGCTCTGTACGATGGGCGAAAATACGTACTCACCGCAACAGGTAAAATTAATCATACACTCTTTATTCTCTATTACAAGCGTTCTCATCACTATCAACCGATATTAAGTCTCGCCGGTGCGCTAGGTAGTCGAGGGTTCTGCGCACAATGTAATTCCAAGTATATTCGAGTACTCGAGCATCGATGTAGCTATCAATGTGCTCGATGTAAATCCACTTATTGCAACGGCAATAGAGACTCTCAGCCTGAGTATTGCGCAGACTGTAATCGTTCGTTCTTTGGTGCTTTTTGCCTCACTCATCACAAGGTTGAGGGCTCCGCGGGTATCACGTCTCGTAAATATAGACGGTACAGCGTCTGTAACGCATTGAAAATCTGTAGAGGCTGCTCGCATATGATTGAAACCACAGACAAAAAGATGCATGTATGTGGTATATCGTTTTTGTATTACATGCAAACAAACACGACCGACTACGCATGCGTGTTTTATAGCCTCTTAAAAAACCAGAGGCGCAAAAGGAGAAGAAAAAAGACAAGTCTTCCACGAGATTTTTATTTTATGATTTTGAGACGCAACAACACGAGCAATTGCATGATGATAAATCGACACGAATTCACGAGCCGAATTTATGTGTTGCACAATGCGTATGTATGGCATGTCTGGATATCACAGATATATAGACCGATTGTGCTAACTGTGGTAAACGTGACTTCGTGTTTATCGATGATCCTGTTGGGGAGCTCGTGAAATTGGCATTATCGCAAAAATTTAAAAAGACCATCTGCATTGCCCATAATGCTAGAGGTTTCGACGCACAATTTATTCTACGGTATTTAACCGAAGTACAAAAAATACAGCTGCCCTCTCTGATTATGAATGGTACGAAGATTGTCTCGATGAAAATTGGCGATGTCGTTTTTCTCGATAGTCTAAACTATTTACCCATGGCTCTTAGCGCTTTACTTAAGGCCTTTGGTTTCGCTGATCAGGTGGCAAAAGGTACATTTCCCTATTTGTTCAACACACCGGAATATCCGAATTACTCAGGTCCTCTGCCGGCTTTGCATTTTTACTCATCCAATACCATGTTTTTAGCGGATCGCGAGCGCTTTTTAACATGGTTTGAGGAAGAATTGAGTCGCGTAGATTATGAATTTGATTTTGCGACGCAATTTATGCAATATTGCCGTACAGATGTTACGGTTTTGAGACGAGCGTGTTTAGCTTTTCGAAAGTTACTTATACGTTGCGGGAGCGTGTGCCCCTTACAGAAACATGCACGATAGCATGAGCATGTATGAGAGTATTTCGAAAGAATTTTCTGCAGAAAGATCGCATTGCGGTGTTACCACCAGGGGGGTATCGCTGGGGCGATAAGCAATCGCGCAAGGCCGTCGTATGGCTCGTATGGCTCGAGCGTGAGCGCAGCTGTGTTATCGCACATGCTAGACGCACGAGAGAGTATCGCCCTTCGACCGGCCTACCGGCTGTCGACGTTTACTACGTCGATGCGGGGGTCCATCACGTTCTTCAATTTCACGGCTGCTTTTGGCATGGTTGTCCGCGATGTTATCGCGTGAATAGAGATACTCGAACTAAATTCCGCGATACAATGGATGAGCGATACAAGCGTACCGTTCTTATTTCCGGGCGAATCAGATCGAAATATGGGAATGCGATTTTGACAGATTACTCGAGAATAACGAGGAAATGTCGATATACGTGAACAATCACGCCATGGTCAAGCAGGCGCCTCTCGAACCACGCGATGCATTCTTTGGCGGACGAACGGCAAATTTTGTAAGCTTGTACGACGTCGCGAATGGGGAGCAGATACGCTATGCGGATGGTTGCTCGCTGTATCCATGGGTGTGTAAGAATGGAAAATATCCCGTTGGACACCCGAAATTGTACGTAGGTGACGAGTGTCGAGAACTCGTAGGACTTGAAAACGATCTAAGTGTCGTCGAGGGTCTCGGGAAGTGTACCGTGGTGGCACCGCGCGATTTGTATATCCCCGTACTGCCTGTTCGCATGCACGGGAAACTACTGTTCCCCCTGTGTAGAACGTGCTGTACAGATATGGACACATCCGAGGTTTGTACACACGATGACACGACTGAGCGAGCATTTGACGGCAAATGGGTCGTGGACGAACTGAGAAAAGCCGTGTCGCTCGGATATAAGGTGACGTGTATCTATGAAATTTGGCAATACGTTGTTACGCAGTATGACTCGACAACGCGACGAGGCGGTCATTTTGCCGAGTACATCGATACATTCCTAAAAATAAAACAGGAGGCGAGTGGACCGCCAACAGAGTGTAACGATGACGAGGAAGCAATAGAGCGTTTTATGGCATTGTACAAGGAGTCTGAGGGTGTATATCTCGAGCGAAGTGCTTTGCAGCCAAATCCAGGTTTACGTTCACTCGCAAAATTGGCTCTTAATTCATTCTGGGAAAAGTTTGGTCAACGAGAGAATCTCACGAAAACCGTTATCGTCTTCAGGCGAGCGGAGCTAATGAATTTACTATCGAGTCCGGAGATTGAGGTGACGGGGATGCTCACGGTTAATCACAAAATTATGTATGTAAACTATGTGAGCAACCGCGATGCTATCCAACCATCCCCGACATCAAATGCCGTGATTGCAGCATACACGACGGCACAGGCACGCCTAAAATTATACAGTCATCTTCAGGGGCTCGGGCGACTAATATTGTACTGCGATACGGACTCCTGTATTCACGTGAGTCGCCTCGGTGGTAACGAGTATGAGCCGCCAATCGGTCAATTTCTAGGAGATCTTACAGATGAATTAAGCGAATACGGGCCTGGTAGTTATATAACTTCGTTTGTTTCTGGGAGGACCAAAATTTTACGCATACCTTGTTCGTAAACCCGACGGTACTATTATTGAAAAATGTAAAGTAAAGGGTATCACGCTAAACTTTGCGAATAGCCGTCACGTAAATTATAACGCATTACGATCTTTCGTGACAGGAACAAGGAGCGTACCTATTATTTTTAAATTCGACGCCATTCGACGTACGGAATTTCATCATGTAGTAACGCGTAAAGAAACGAAATCATGCGAACCTGTTAACACAAAGCGAAAGCGGCACGGGATGTACTCTACTGTATTGTACGGCTATTGTGAAATACGCTAATTAGTATAACGCGAAAAAGTATATAGTTTTACGGTTGAATTCGCGATATTTAAAAATAATCTTTTTGTCTAATTTCATGTATCATATTTACTGTGTACAATACATTAAAAAAATATATATTGATTTATTATGTATAAAACCTTTGTCGGCTCGTTCTTTTTGTGCTGCTATTCGTAGCAGTAGCTGGTATCTCTCTACTGTTCCCTTTTGTTCTGACTTTCTCATCGTTGATTCCTATTGTCCCGTCTTTCTTATCGAGTGTTTTTTTTGTTCTGACTTTCTCGTGTTATATCCGTGGATATAATATTGCTGTTTAGAATTTGATGATTCGTAAAATTTGCACATAGAGATGTATGCATGGTGAAATAAAAATATTGCTTTATTTATGAGAAATATAAAAACTATCGTTATTTAATTTACATACGGTGCTTACACATCAGCTTATACCGCGAGCCCGCGCCTTTTCAGCTAGTGCAGGCGCGCTGCACCCTATCAGCTAGTGCAGGCGCGCCGCGCCTTATCAGCTCGTTAAGGCCGCGAAAATAGCTGATGCCGCGGGGTCGCCGCGGCCGCCGCCGCCGTCGCGATATAAGCTTATTTAAGAGTCTGCTGATTGATTTCGATGGACACTCATCGATATGGATAAACGTTGGAAACATCCATGGGCAGCTGTGATAAGCGGTCCTACGGTTTGTAGTAAAACATATTTTGTAAAAAAATTCTTTAAATACATGCGCGAAATGATAAATGTCCCGTTCGAGCGTATACTTTTTTATTACTCAGAGTGGCAGTCCGAGTATTCAGAGTACGGTGATAAAATCGAGTTTCGCGAGGGTTTACCGCAAGCAGTAGACTACTCGAATGATACAAGACCTAAACTTGCGGTCATTGACGATCTACTGCGCGAGGCATGCAACAATACTGCGGTCGATACAAGTGTCGATTTCATCACGCAAAATCTCTTCCATCAGGGTCGCGGGCAGCGCGATATCTCCTTAAACGCTTATTATATCGTTGTCTTCAAAAATCCGCGAGATCGCGCGCAAATTCAGCACTTAGCCCGTCAGGTATGTCCCGAGAATCTGCGATTTTTGCAGGAGGGATATTTCGATGCAACAGCTGCACCGCACGGCTATCCATTATTCGACTTAAAACAATCGACGCCTGATAATTGTCGATTTCGCGCCTGTATATTTCCCGATGACCAATACCATTACGTTTACGTGCCTCAAAAAGCAATAAAAGTTCGCGATGCAACGCGCGATGTACCAGTAATGCGCTTGTAATGCCAGTTGCTTGTAACCAGTTGCGCGGACCTCTCGATAAAAAGCAAATAATTACATTGCAAGCGCTGTGTTATCTGAAGCAAGAGCAACGACGTGCAATTTTGCGCAAAGCAGATGTAGCGCTCGTACGCTGTATATGCGAGTGTACTCTAAACGTTTTACGTGAGTCTGAACAACCTGCAAAAAAATCATCTTCGGAGACACGCGACAATTCTTCGACGAGTAGCCGCCAAAAGAAGAAATTGGAGCGGTAAGAGGAAGATCATCGTCGAGCACTGTGTTGCATTTCTCAAGTTGCTTCTTGTGCCTGTCTTGGCCTACACGAGATATGGAATATGCCAGAAAGATGGTACTTATTCCTCATGATAACATACATCGTCTCCCTGGAGTCGCCACTACTGCTGCTACTACTACTACTACTACTACTACCAGTACTACTACTACTAGTGCAGACCCGTTGCCTTCCGTACAGACTACCGGTACGCCATTATCGTGCCTCGACTCTGAGCTGAGTGAAATTCTAAACCCTCACTCGTACAAGCGCGAGAGAGAGAGAAATGGATAGCGTACCAGCAGGTTTTACAGCGTTATCTTTACATGGTCGAGTACGATAATGCAGTACAGAATATTTCATCAAAACGAAAAATAGCAATACTCGATAGCCACGAGAATTAATCCAACGACGTTTTAATGAACAAAGTTAAATCTCGACTCAATGACACACTTATTATCGTTAGTGTACCAAAAAAATTTTAATCTAAAGGAATATCGTTGCTTCGCAATTTGCATCGCAGCGCCGTTGCTCAAAAAATGACATGCGATCGTAACGGTGTTGTTTCCATCTATGGAAATAACACCGGCAGAAGAATTTCAAATTCCAATATCGTTGATCTTGTTAACGATGCTATGCGAGCTAGAAAACGCGAGAAACCCATCGGACGATCTCACTTCGCCAAACTCCTGCGAGCGATACAGATGCCACGCGAATTTATCGGTAATCCCGAGTTACTACACGAGCCTACACCTACATCATCCTCGATACCACAGCGGCATCTTATTTTACCTCGCGATAACGATAGTAGCAGCAGCAACAGCAGCAACAGTGGCAACAACAACAACGAGGCCGAGACCGCACACTCAAACAGAAATTTAATGCTCACAGCTGAAAACGACATCATCGGGAGGCAGGAGCGGGATGAAGAAGAGGACGAACAATTGCAAAACATCGCACAAGCAGAATATCGACCCCCCAGACAGTGAGGAAAGAAAAAGAAAAAGAATCCATTTAACTGGTCATCGCTAAAATTATGAAAATTCTTCAAAAAATCTATTATGACACCGCTCATCCTGCTTCCTATTCTCGAGCAAAAAATTTGGCCCAGGTGGATCGAAGAGTAGCGCGAAAAAATGTTTTCCATGGCTCGAGACACAGGATTCATATAACATGCATCGTCTCGTGCGACGACGATTTCCCCGTCGTACGTACAGCGTGAGTAATATAGACGATGTATGGGAGGCTGATTTAGCTGATCTTCGCTCGATAGCCACGTACAACGATGGGTACGCGTATCTGCTTGTTGTTATCGATGTGTTGAGCAAATATGCGTGGGTCGAGGCTTTGCGTGACAAAACGAGCGCAAACGTGGCCCGCGGTCTCACACGCATACTCGGACGCAGTAACAATCGTCGGCCGCAGCAATTGCAAACTAATCGAGGCAAAGAATTTATCGGCGTTCCGTTTCAGCAAATTCTCAAGAAAAAGAATATCGATTTTCGCGCTGCTCGTAACCCTGATATAAAAGCCTCGATTGCCGAACGCTTTAATTGAACAATAAAAGAGCGAATGTGGCGCTACTTTACATACACGCGAAATAAGCGTTACATCGATGTTTTACAAAATTTTGTATATGCCTATATTCACACTAGACACAGCGGAACGCGTATTTGTTAAAGCTATATGTATAACAGTGTGTTGTATCTCATATGCGGCTGCTCGAGTCCTATGCTTGTGTGCGAGAGAGAGAGCGTGCGAGTGTGAACACGGCAAGCCAGCGTGGCTGATGAGCAGAGTGAGAAGAAGTGTACCGAGAGGAAAAGAGGGAACTTTTGCGCGGGTCTTTGCTTTCTTCTCTCGCCAGTCACCTCGTGTCATGCGTATATACACACAGCATAGTCTACTATACAGAGTATGAAATAAATCATCAAATGTTTTTTAATTGAGTCTTATTCTTTTAAACATCAAATCCCAACAGGTTATGGGCCCAGAATAACGTTGTTTAGTGAAATTACCGTCACGTTTAAACTCGAACCTTTGAAGCTTTTTGTGTGCGACAGGTCGCGTCGTTTCTCGCCGGTTGGCCGCCATTGTGCAAACGTGCAAAAAAAACGTGGTGAACGATGGAGCCGAGCAACGATCAAGTTAAAATAACGAAATTAAAAGGTGTCGAGAACTGGGGAACGTGGAAATTTCAAGTGCGTATTCTTTTGAATGCGAGCGATGTTTATGACATCGTGATAGGCCTAAGAACAGCTCCTGAGGCTCTCGTGCAAGGAGATGCAGCACAGACTGCGGCGAGGGCGAGTAAAATTCGTGTGTGGTTGAAGGAAGATAGCATTGCGCAAAAAGTTATTGCAACGAGTGTGACAGAACCTGTGTTGCTTCACATAATAAGTTGCACGTCGTCGAAGCAAATGTGGAACAATTTGAGTGCGGTGTATGAAAATAAATCTAATACAAATGTACATATGTTGCAAAGGGAATGGTTTTCGTTTACCAAGGATCCCGCGGACGACATGGCAACTTATGTGTCAAAAATTCAGAATATTTGCCACAAGTTAAAGGCATTCGGTGAAGAAATAACGGACAACATGATGATAACGAAAGTTTTAATAACATTGCTATCATGTTACGATCACTTTGCGTCTGCGTGGGAGTCGACTGCGCAAGATCAACGGACTCTCGCGAATTTAACCTCAAGGTTAGTGATGGAAGAAACTCGCAAAATTTCTCAGGAAAAACAAGAGAGCAGTGCGTTTGCTGCACAGTGACGAGATTCGGGACGAAGCAAGGAAAGCAAAGGAAACCCTGTAAAAAACAAGAAGAAAGGCGCGTGTTTCAAGTGCGGGAAGCCCGGGCATTGGAAGCGTGACTGTAAACAAAGTCAAGGTGATATTTCAAAACAAAGTAGCGCGTTTATCAGTACAATGTTTACTTCAGACAATCGTGAATTTGAGAAAGACCCTTGGTTCTTGGATTCCGGTGCGACAGACCATATGTCGGGTGATATTCGTAAATTTGTTGACTTACAATATTTCGATTCTCCAGTGCCGGTGCGAGTACGAAACGGTGACATTATAAACGCGAGTGGCCGCGGAAACGTTTATATTGAAAGTTTCGACTCGAAGCGCTGGGTTTGTAGGCATTTACGAGATGCTTACTTAGTTCCGGACTTAAAATGTAATCTTTTTTCGATGCGCGCAATGCTTGACAAGGGGCTTCGTCTCGAGGCGGACAATAACGAGTGTCGTTTTATCGAGGGTGATAAAGTGGTTGCAATGGGCAATCGTGAAGGGAAACTTTTCAAGATGAAATTTCGGGAAATAGCCGAGGAAACTTTCGTGGGAATAAGCAAGAGTGATAATCCTAAAATTTCAGGTGGATTACTCTTGGAATGGCACGAAAAGTTGGCTCATCAGAATTTCAGGCAGGTCAGGCGAATTCTCAGGAAGGCAGGATTTGAGATCAAGGGAAGAGATCCGTATTGCGATGCGTGTGTCTTAGGCAAGGCACACAGGTTACCATTCCCAATCAGCCAATCACAGACAAGCGAAATCGGCGAGCTCATACTTGCTGATTTATGCGGGGTCATGGAAGAGAATTCAATCGGGAATTCGAGATATTTTTTGCTCTTAAAGGACGATTATTCTGAATTTCGTAAATTATATTTTCTTCAAAACAAAACAGAAGTTCTTGGATGCTTTAAGAATTATCTTCAGATAATTAAGAACGAGACTGGAAAACATGTGAAGAGACTCAGGACGGATAACGGCCTTGAATTTATCAACCACGAAATGCAGAAAATCGCCTTCGAGCAAGGCATTCAGCACGAGCGGACGGTCGCTTACACTCCTGAGCAGAACGGGAAGGCCGAGAGAGAAAATAAAACTCTCGTAGAATCTTTAAGGACCACGTTGCAGAAGAAGAAGCTGGAAAAGAAATTTTGGGCAGAAGGAGTCAACGCGGCAGCCTATGTGTTGAATAGAACTTCACCGGTGGGTCCAAATGGTGAGAGTCCAAATGAGCTTTGGTGTGGCAAAAAGATGAACGTCAGGCACTTTAAGATTTTTGGCGACGAGGTCTTCACGCACATTCCAAAACAGCGTAGAAGAAAATGGGACGCTAAGGCAAAATTGGGAATTTTCGTTGGTTACGACGGAGTCTCGAAGGGCTACAGAATCTGGAGTGAAGGGACGAACAAAATCGAGACATACAGGGATGTGTTTTTCAAACCGAAAAACCAGTTGGATGCGGAGGTCACAGAAGAGTCAGAGTGCATTCTCGAGGTGCCAGCAACCAAAAGCGATCAAGAAAAGGTTCAGCAGCAGCAACAGGATGTCGTAGGGTTCGATGTTATAGAGAACGACGACGACGAGTGCGAGGAGCCAGATAATGTCTTACACCAGCGTGAAGATAGGATCCAGCAAAAGGAAAAACAACACGAGAGGGATGTAGGTTCCAGTGGGAGTCAACGACAGTTGAGAAATCGCGATCAAATAAAACCACCTGCTCGTTACACAGACTTCAACGTTAATTCGATGTTTCTAACTCAAGGGGATGAGCCGAGTAATTTCCGAGAAGCGTTAGAAAGTGAACAAAGTCAGCAGTGGAAGGAGGCGATGGACGACAAGTTGAGAGCTCTAGAAAAGAATCAAACCTGGATTCTCACGAAACCCCCAGAAAAGGAAGCGGTGCTTCCAAATCGTTGGGTCTTCAAGGTCAAGTTGAAGAACGACGGGACAATCGAGCGGTACAGGGCAAGGCTCGTAGTCAAGGGATTTCTCCAGAGGCCAGGACTAGATTATTTTGAGACCTTTAGTCCTGTGGTAAAATTCGACTCAGTTAGAATGCTACTAGCGCTGGCAGCGGCTAGTAAGATGCATGTCGAGCAGTTCGACGTCAAAACTGCGTTTCTCCGTGGGAGATTGGAGGAGGATGTCTATATGGAGCAGCCGGTGGGGTTCAACAATGGATCAGGGAGAGTCTGCAAGTTGCAGAGGAGTCTGTATGGGCTCCAACAGTCTTCAAGGTGTTGGAACGAGCGTTTCATTAAGTCTCTCAAGGCGTTCAACCTCGGGCAGTCCGAGGCAGATCCATGCGTTTTCGTGAGCGTCGACAGTAAAGTAACTCTGTACCTTGCAATTTATATTGATGATGGTCTAATTGTTTCTAGCGATAATGGTCTTGCTGATAGGTTGATTAGACATTTGAAAAAGGAATTCAAGATTAAGATGAGCCCTTTAGGTTTATTCTTAGGCATGTAGATTAGTCGACAAGTGGACGGTTCGATCTTCGTAGGTCAGGAGTTATACTCGGATAAAGTATTAGAGCGGTTCCACATGGAAAAAGCAAACAGTGTAGCCATTCCAGCTGATAATCACCAAAGCCTGGGTGATTGCAATGACGAGGGAAACGAGCCAGGAAATTTTCCATTCGGAGAAGCTGTCGGTAGTTTATTATTCATTGCGAACGTGAGTAGACCCGATATTTCATATGCCGTGAATTCGATAGCTCAATTTTGTGAAAAACCGCTAAAAGGACATTGAAACGTGGTTAAACGAATTTTTAAGTATTTAAAGGGAACACGTGAGCACGGAAGTATTTTTAATTCAGGAGTGGATTGCTCAAAAATTGTAGCCTATAGCGATGCGGATTTCGCGGGGGAAACCAGCTCGAGAAAATCTACGACGGGTTTTGTGTTGAAATTGGGAAATGCACCTTTTCTCTGGGGTTCAAGACGACGGCGATCGGTCGCACTATCCACAACGGAATCGGAATATGTGGCAGTGAGCGAAACGGTGCGCGAACTTGTGTGGGCGCAGAGATTACTTGTAGAACTAGCGGGAAAAATAGTTGAAAAACCGATGTTGCGGATGGATAATCAGAGCGCGATAAAGTTAATAAAAAATCCCGAATTTCACCGTCGCTCGAAGCATATTGAAGTCAGGTATCATTTCGTGCGTGATGAGTTTAGAGAAAAAGAATATTTGTTAGAGTATGTAAATACAAAAGGTCAAGAAGCGGATATTTTGACTAAGCCACTTACGAGGATAATTTTCGAAAGTTTGCGAGAAAAATTAAACATACATTGTAAAAGTGAAAAATGCAATTTTTGTTATTTCATAAGTGAGACGCATAGTGGTTAATAATAAAGACTTCTTTTTTAAAAAAAAGGCATACGAGACACAAAGTGGGAGTGTTAGAGCTATATGTATAACAGTGTGTTGTATCTCATATGCGGCTGCTCGAGTCCTATGATTGTCTGCGAGAGAGAGAGCGTGCGAGTGTGAACATGGCAAGCCAGCGTGGCTGATGAGCAGAGTGAGAAGGAGTGTACCGAGAGGAAAAAAGGGAATTGTACTTTTGCGCGGGTCTTTGCTTTCTTCTCTCGCCAGTCGCCTTGTGTCATGCGTATATACACACAGCATAGTCTACTACACAGAGTATGAAATAAATCATCAAATGTTCTTTAATTGAGTCTTATGCTTTTAAACATCAAATCCCAACAGTATTCCTCCGAGCGAAGTAACCCTCGAAAATGCCTCTATAGCCCGAGACAATTTAGCACGGCGTTACGAGCGTACCGCGAAAAAAATTAAAAAGCCTAAATACAGCGTCGGTGACTTGGTACGTATCAGTACAGCTAAAGCAGCTTTTGTGAAAGGATATGAGTGTGGTTGGAGTAACGAATTATTCAAGATTCAACGAATATCAGTGAACCGAGAACCATTCGTGTATATTTTACACTTTCTGAATAACGAGACTATCGATGGTGTTTTCTACGAGGCAGAATTATCACGAGTACGAGTGCCTCCGTCATCTGAGAAGACGAAAGAGAAGAAGAGGACAAAGAGGAAGAACGCTCGGAATCATCGTCCCTGATAAATATGAGCTCCAAGGATAGCTCTTTCTTTGTCGTACTACCGAGCAACAGTAGTATGCAGTATTTTCCGAATAATACGACGACGAAATTTATTACAAAACTACCGCGTGAGATACGCTTGCACGGAGAATGGTCTGTTTCTCTTGTGGAAATTGCTTATCCTATGACTCTTTTACATGTTCCTACTCTAGGAAATCTCGTAACTTTTGAGGATAATGATTATGATTTATCGGGTTTAAATCTTTTAACACGGAGACGCGCTGATAGAGACCAAGTTGCATCTGGTGTATATCGCTCTATAGACGCTCTTTTAGAGAGTATAAATAAGTTACCTCACGTGGCCGGACATTTGCGCTTTAAATCGCTTCCGAGCGGGCAGGTCGAAGTGGCGCGCGTATGCGACGATCTACCACGACTTTCGCGTATCGCCCGCTATCGCAAGGCTACTAGGATTCTCGGAAGAGGCCTGTAGGTCAGTAATGATAGAACCGCATTGCGAATACACAGGGTCGAGGCCTGCGTCTCTCACCGGTGCTATACCAGGTAGCATGTTTCTATACATAGATATCTGCGAGAGCTATATTACAAGCGATGTACAAACACCCCTCTTACGAGTTGTTCTCACTGATACTGATGACTGTCAGTATGGTTCGATAAAAATTAAATCGTTTTCAACGCCACGATATATAGTATACCTCTCTTGCGCAATAATTTACACACTATCGAGATTGATATAAGAGACGAATTTGGGGATCCTATACCATTCGAGCAGGGAACGTTGATTGTGACACTACATTTCAAAAGGTCCCACGATTTATTACACCATTATGGATGATATTGACAGTGTGCAGCACGGATAGGGCCGTCGGGGGTACGGCGGTACTAGCCATGTTTATATCGGAACACCTAATCAACGAGGACACGGTATCGACAGCTTTCTCCGGGGCCTGTTTCGTCGAGTGTCACCACTTTTAAAGAAGGGCGCTAAAGCAGTTGTAAAAGAGGCGTTGAATCAGGCAGTAATCTCAAACGCAAAGCCTCTGAAAAAATTGACACTCTCATGCGGAGGTCTCGTTATAGAAAGGGCAAAATTTCGCGAACTCCTCATTCATCGGACGAACGTAAACCACGACGTATCTCCCGTAAAAATAAAAGTGTAATAAAGAGAAAAGTAATAAAGAAGAAGAAGAATAATAAAAATAATAAGAAGAAGAAGACTCGTCAACGAACAGTTGCAGATATTTTTGGATAGCTGAAACAAGATGGCTTTTCTACATGCGCACTCGTGCGAGTGTCTTAAATCGGAACTTGAATTATTTTCACTCCGGCCGACGCAAACTTCTATCGAAGGCTCCAATTGGGTGTATTACAAGCCAATATCTTCGCTTACAGATGATCCACCGATTGAATTTGTTATTCCTAGACAGGGTGATGAGTATATCGATCTCGCGCATACTATGCTTAGTCTGAGAGTGAAAATAACATCTCCTACTACTACGGAAATTGCCGCGGGTACATCGTCGAAAGTAAGTGCCGGCCCTGTTAACAATCTCTTGCATTCTATGTTTAATCAGGTGGATGTACACCTGAATCAAAAATTAGTTTCACCTCCAAATAATGCCTACGCTTATCGAGCGTACATAGAAACACTTTTGAATTACGGTCCAGCAGCAAAAAATTCGCATCTCACGAGCGTTCTCTGGTACGACGATACCCCTGAAAAATGGATGATATAATATCGGAAAATACGGGTCTTGTGAAGAGAAAACAATTTTTAAATGTCAAAAAAACTGTAGACTTGCTTGGTCATCTGCATGCGATATATTCAATCAGGAGCGGTTCCTATAAAACGGCGTCGAGATGCGACTACGGTTGGTACGGTCTAGAGATTCATTTTGTCTTGTGGGCGATACAAAGAATGGTCAATGCGGCTTAAAGATTCTCGAGACATCGCTTCTCGTTCGTAGAACAAAAATAGCTCCTGGTGTGCTGCTCTCGCATGCTAGAACTCTGGCAAAATCTACAGCTAAATATCCTCCTACGAGAGTCGAGGTAAAAGCCGTTTCAATACACTTTGGTGTTCATGGAGAAACTATCGATAATATCGTATTAGGTCAATTGCCGAAGCGTATAATTATCGGTTTTGTCGATAACAATGCGTTTAACGGCAACTTCAGTATGAATTCATTCAATTTCCAAAATTACAAGATAAATTATCTCTCGTTGTATGTAGATGGTGCTGAAATACCTTCGAAACCGTAACAACCTGATTTCACGAAAAATCATCTATATGTGGATGCTTTTCAAACGTTGTTTTCGGGAACTGGAATACATTTCTTGAACGACGGTAATTCGATCGATCGCGATAATTATCGCCATGGATACTGTCTGTTTGCTTTTGATTTGACACCCGATCTTTCGGCGAACAGCAATACACATTGGAATTTAATAAAGCACGGTAGTGTGAGAATAGAGGTACGATTTGAGGATGCGCTTGCTTCAACGATAAATTGTGTAGTCTACGCGGAATATGATAATGTCCTTGAAATTGATGCCTCACGGCAAGTAATGGTGGATTTTAACGGATAAGCGAAAAATGTGCTGATGTCGACATAAAATTATTTCGTGTTAAGACACGTATAAGCGTGTCCGCGAGTAACTAATCAGTCGAACTCGGGCATCTGTACGGATTAGACGTTAAAATGGATATCGTCGTGGATATACAGGGAATGCGTGGTAAAGACTCGGAATGTATTCCGAAAGAAATTGCCGTGGTAGCAGTGGATAGACCGTACTCTGCTCATTGGATCGTTGCACTGCCGTGTCACTTTGCCGAATTACCACAGCAATCGAGAAGCCAGAATAATTTTCTCTCGAAATATTTTCACGGTCTGGAGTGGTACGAGGGCGATGTGAGCTGTTAACAGGTATACGCTAACTTGCGTGAAATTTCGCGAAAATCAAGACGCATCTATACGCGCGGTCACGAGAAGGCTATACTTCTTTGCGATATCACGAGTCGTGAAATTTCCAACCTGGAGGATGAGGAGGGCGCCCTATCGTACACATTTATGCCGAAATCTTTGCGAAAATGCTTCAGACACGCTATGATAAACGATACAGCGTCTTCGCATTGTGCAATGCGCCAGGCTTTTCAAATAAAAAATTGGCTTCGCGAGCATCCATTTAAAGGAGAATCATACATGGATGTTTGGTCAGCAGACGAGAGGAAGAGAATAAAAAAGAGGAGAAATCTTCATCATGTGGTCGTGACACGATCGACGATGCTGTGAAATAAATTTTGCATATATATACGTCTTTCAAAGCGTATCGGTCATCATTTAATCATTGACTATGTGTTCAGCATGAACACTAGACAAATCTACGAGAGTCTGCAGTATCTACCACTTTCAACCGTTGGCGTATAGCCGGCTGACAGAATTCCTCATGTATGGTCGTTACCAGCCGGACTCGTAGTTAACACGGATAACCACTAGGACCTGGAGAGCATTGGATCGCCATGTACGTTAACCATCATGGAAAAGGAATGTACTTTGATAGCTACGGGCTACCACCGGTTATACCGCAACATCTCGCACGACTACGAAGAAACTGCAAGTTCTATCGGTACGGCCTCAAGCAGCTACAGAGTAATACGTCGGATGTGTGTGGACAATTTTGCATCGTATTCCTACATCTTATGTCGTGCGGCTTCACCATGTCGCGATTTAATAATCTCTTTAGCGATAATGTAATGAAAAACGACAGATTAGTGCGTGAATATTACAATGCTTTTGCCTCTCGACGATCAGACAGTGATAAAAATAAATTTAACGGCGGAGGAGTCTCCGAGCGAAGATTACCGTGTTTGCAGGGATGTTGCATACGACGGTAAATATCTGTAAAGTAATTCAAATAAAATATTGATTAATTAAAAACAAATACATCGGTTTACTGTGTCTCTTATTTTATAATTATATATAAATTATAATCGAGGTCTCTCGCGGTACGGTATCATATTTTGCGTCTTTTACTGCAGAGCATTCGCTTCACGAGAAGCACAGCGCAAAGCGGTACGCATGTACAAAACCGCTGACATTGCATTCAAAGCGCTGCACACCTAGTTATGATTCAAAGGGGCGTTTGTTATCTTCAAATGCTGTGATCACCGCCAGCATCATCCGGAGCATTCAGTCTGTCTTTAGCAGTGCACGACGAAAGTCTAAATCGCGAAAAGAAAATGTATCCGAGGTATCTAGACGAGGAGCTATCGGTAGCTTTTGTGTGTCGCGTAATATGTGGTAGCAGCGATAATACCGCGTGTCAGAGCAAAGGTGTACACATACTACTGGTGACCGTATAACCATAGAATTTCGGACCCCCGGAGGCGAACGAATTCATATAAGCATTAGAACCCAACGGGAGCAATTAGTTAGTCATGTTTCCAAGCAGGTCGCCTACCGAGGGTTGACAATCATCAGCCTTACTCACGTAAATAACCGAATCGGTGTCGTAATATAAAACACGTCTGTCTAAACGCTTGAGGTAACTGTATAGTTTTAAACGTGCTAAAGCCGTCGTTAATGCCGCGATTACCACGCTTGTTAATGGACCAGGAACGACAGTCTCATCACGGCATACCCAATTCAGATATAATAGGTTATCGTTTACCAGTAGCAGACGTTTAATTTCTTTATCATTGTCATACAAATACAACAATAGCTTCTTGCGAATTTTCACAATTTCCGTACGCGTTAAGTTATCCCGAATGCCGAACTTGCCCCAGAAAGAAGTTAAACAAAGCTTAGCGACCGAGCGTAGTCCTGAATTTTTCTTTATGTTAGCAGCGTTCAACCGGATACCCTCAGCGCATTTCTAATCGTCAATATACTGTTCGCGAGACGCTTCGTCGATACAGTGCTCGGGAAACCCGATAGCCGCCGGTGTTATAAATTGTCGTATCGTACGCCCAAATGATAGAAATTTTAAATATTTTATAACTGCAGTCTATTGTTTTCCGCACTTTATCCGTCACCCAGGTACCCGTGAAAGCCCCATCCTCGGGATTTTTATGAATGCACGAGTCCTGAGTCACATCCTCTGCACATTTACGACATAAGGTAAACAACAGTTTCTCGTGCATTCGAACAGGTAGAACAGGGTGAAAGAGTCGGCGCTGAGACAATATAGTACACTCGATCAAACCATTAACAGTGACGCCTAGAGCATCGTATGAACACCCTAGCAAAGCCTCGCTCTCGGCACCGAGACATATTTTAGGGTGCCCCGACAGGTAGGGGCCTGTCTTACATATATACGGATACAACCAGCAAATCTCGAGCACCATTTGCAAATGCCTAACGGTTGCTGTTCTCCCGCAGATAAACAAATTTCGAGCCATTACACGCACGAGCGACTACAATCGTCGCACGAGCGCTCATTGTTCACCGGTCCTGTAGACGGTACTGCTTGCGCAGCCCCCACTACAGAGCCAGGTACGAGCTCTTTGTCGACTGTTGGGACAATCTGCATAACGCAAGGCGGTTCCACAAAAGCACCGGGGACACTTGCTTGTGCACCGATGTTCCGAGACACGACGGTAAGATTTATTGCAGGGTATACAATAATTCTTACCACCAACTGCACCTTTTAGATTGGTAATCGGTGAATAGTGATTTAAAATAGCACCATATGCTATTTTATATATATATATATATATATATATATATATAATATATATTAACAATCTCAGACGGTGCCCTTGTTTCAAAAGGCGAATATCCATTGAAAACCGCTCGAATTAGGCTCGCGACAACCGAGGGACTCCCAATCGTTAACTACAATTGCAACCCTCGAAGGTGTGAGGTATCGTTGGAAATTCTGTATTTCCGAAATACCAGAGCCTTCTGCAGGGATTTGCACTCCAGCCGTTTCAACAAGAGCACGTGCTTTCTTGCGCTGGTCTGGCGACGTCCTATGCCTTCTAAGGTTCCAGCCTTATCTGAAGCCGCAGATGTCCCGACAAGCAGAAAAGGAGCCGAAAGTCTTGTTAAACGAACGATGAAACTCATCGAGAAGGGATGCGCAACTGCAATGCCGAGGAAGCAACGCAGGTGGCGCGGGAACCCAGCGTACTGGTCGACCGATGAAATTGCAGAATTGCGGGGAAAGTGCTTTAATGCAAGACGCAAGGCCCAAAGGGCACGAAGGAGAAATGACGCCGGAAGGGAAACCGACAACGCCACATATAAGACCGCAAAAAAGGAGCTGACGATCGCGGTTAAACGCAGGAAATCCGTATGCTGGAAAGAGCTATGCAATGAGGTCGACGTCGACGTCTGGGGGCGAGGCTACCAGATAGTAACGCGCAATCTTGGACGGCTAGGACCAGAAGGACCGATAGATCTACAAGCTATGGACGGGATAGTTAGTGCTCTGTTCGCAGCGCATCAGCCACGTGAAAGGGGGGAGGTCATTACACTAGAGGACACTCCACTTTTTAGACTAGAAGAACTGAGTAAGGTGGTGAAGACGCTAGGGGACAGAAAGGCGCCCGGCCCTGATCTCGTCCCAAACGAGGTTATAAGAGCGATGGCCGTACAACGCGTGCCTGAATGAATGTACAACGCATGCCTGAAAGCAGGAACATTCAGCGTCAGATGGAAAAGGCAGCGACTCGTGCTACTGGACAAAAGAAAAGGACCACCTACCACCAGCTCGTCATACCGCTTGCTGTGTATGCTCGACACAGCGGGTAAGACCTTCGAGAAGCTGATACGTGGCAGACTCCGAGTGGCCATCGATCGGACGGGAGGACTCTCCGACTCACAGAATGGCTTCCGAGAGAGAAGGTTTACCGTGGGGGCTATCGAGGAAGTCGTTAAAGTGGCGAACAGAGCGTGGGCGGGAAACCACAGAACGCGTAGCGTTTGTGTACTTCTCACGCTCGATGTCAGGAACGCCTTCAATTCCGTCAGATGGGCCGACATCGTAGTGGCGCTGAGGGACAGATTCGGGGTACCAAGATACCTGCTTAACGTCATAGAGGATTACCTAGATAATAGGAAGCTTCTCTATGATACTACAGAGGGCCCCCGAAGCAAAACCCTAACCGCAGGAGTTGCCCAAGTATCCGCTCTCGGTCCGGATCTATGGAACGCGGTCTATGATGGTGTACTGAGCATTGAACCGCCAGAAGGCACCAAACTGGTCGGATTTGCCGACGACATCGCTGTCACTGTATGTACGAGAAATGAGGAGGCGGCAAGAAGACGGGTCAGCCAGGACACGAGGAGAGTGAGTGACTGGCTACGAGAGCATAGTCTGGCTTTGGCAGCCAGCAAGACGGAAATGGTGGTACTCACGAGGCGGAGAAATTTCGAGAACCCGTTCCATGCCGCAGACAGACACATCAAGTACCTGGGCAGGCAGCTTGACGCGAAACTCACGTACTGGGTGCACATACAAAAGGCGGCGGATAAAGCAGCAGCGATGGTGGTCATGCTCAGTCGGCTTATGCCAAACGTGCCCGGCCCAAGGAGCAGTAAACGGCGTATCATGATGGGGGTAATTCACTCTATCATGCTCTATGGAGCCGAAGTCTGGGCTGGCGCATTAGCCACTTAAGAATACCGGAAAAAGGTCGCATCGGTTCAACGAAGGGGAGCGCTGAGGGTATCATCTGCATACCGTGCGGTCTCTGAGGCAGCGGTTCTTGTGGTGGCGAGCGTTATACCGATTGACCTGCTTGCCAAGGAGAGGCGGATCTACGAAACAAGAGCCGAAGTGGACCGCGAAAGGGTCCGACGTACTGAGAGAATCGCAGTTCTGCACGAATGGGAGGATCGCTGAGAACAAACCATTACGGGGCGATGAACGGCTAGACTGATCGGGCGCATAGTGCCGTGGTTCGAAAGGAAACATGGGGAAGTGAATTATTTTCTCACGTAATTTCTGACGGGCCCCGGACTATACAACGCATACCTATACCGATGCAACCGAAGAAGTAGCGCACTGTGTGACTACAACGACGGGGAAGCTGATGATGCGGAGCACACATGCTTCATGTGCAGCAGGTGGGCTACAAATCGGGACGAGCTCCACAACATCATCGGAGCTGTTGCCACACCTGACAACATCATCGGCTTCATGCTCAGGTCCGATGACAACTGGGACGTGGTCACAAGGTACGTTGAGGAGATTTTGCGCACCAAAAAACAAGAGAACCAGGAACGTCAGACAGAGAGGCGGCTCTGACGTGAGCCTACGAGTCATTGAAACAGAAAATAGTGCGGCGGAGTAGCTATGAGGCACAAAGGTGCAGCGTTGACCTCGCGTAGACACATGGTCCTGAAGTAATGCGGGAGCGGTTCCGGGATCATTGTGGGGTGAACGGAGGAGGTGATTTTAGTGGGTAGGGCCATACTTAGTATGGAAGAGTCCCACACACTGTGCGTAAAAGCATTTCCATATTATTATTATTATATAATATAATAATATACATATAAATAATATAAATATTATATGTTATATATATATTATATATATATATATATAATTATATGTATTGAAACGTTTCGCGATTCTTAATGTTACTGATGAACTTTATTATATCCCTTTTATGCGCGTCTGGTAAGCGGTCGCGGTGGAATCGCGTAGGTTTTTAATTTTCGTTTCGAGCGCGGATTTTATTAGACCATCGGGAGAGGATTGGTAGCTCGAAACAGGTTCGTGCTCTGGGCTGGATGAGATGATTCGTGTCTATTGTTTGTGCGATTGATTTTATTGTTATATTTTCTTTTTATTGTTTTTGTTGTTAGACCTCAGTCTGGGTTTATGGATTCGCATATGTCCCTGGTGGACATGCGGCTGTTACCCTTTCATCATTGGTCTAGTATTTGTAGGGTACTCCTCTTATTTTTGTTGTGCTGAAGGCACTGATTGTTGGTTAAGTTTGTGAAGAGGGTGGAAGGAAGTTCGTGGCCGTGTAGGACGATCTTGTCGATCGTACGGATTCTAACCTTCGATTGCGTTCGATTTTTTATGCTATACGTTTTCTTAAAATTACATATGCGGAATTGTTTCCGGTATTCTAGGGTTTCGACGTTATAATTCGTATGGAGATGAGATATCGGTCATACGGAGCGTAACACTCAATTTTTCTATTAGGGTTCTCGCGTTCGATTTGTACGCGATTCTTATATTTACATATGCGGATTTATTTCCGGTTATTTTCGGTTTGTGACTCGATTATTCGTATGGCGATGAGGTATCGCCTATACGGAGCTTAACACTCAATTTTTCTATTTTTTGGGTTATCGTGCTTTGTTCCCACGCGATTCTTCTTAAACTACGTATGCGGAATCATTTCCGGTTATTTCGGGTAGTGACTCGATTATTCGTATGGCGATGAGATATCGCCTATACGGAGCTTAACACTCAATTTTTCTATTTGAGGTTATCGCGTTCGATTTGTACGCGATTTTTAATTTATGTATGCGTTGTTGTTTAGGCTTTAATCGATTATTCGTGTTTTCAGGATATCGTCTGTGCGGGGCTCTATTTCCATTGGTGTATTGGTTTCTGTGCGTATGTCTATTTGATTTTTACAGAGGGTGGGGCCTGTTAGGCTCTTACTGCCTGTGCTTGTCCTCATACGGGGCGTTCCGTGGTACAGTCGTTAGACATACCGGTTGGCCTTGTTTAATCATAGGACGTTTAGCTGGTGACTTGCTATTTTGATATTTTATTATTTGGTGTAACCGTTCGCGTGGTTCGCTTTTCGAGGCTCCGCCCTGCTGATATTTACGCGGTGAGCTTAGAGTGGGATCGCGAGTGTCGTACTGTGAGATAGGGAGTGTGAATTTACCTACCTATCTATCGTCTTTGTTATTGTTTGGGTCCCTAGCTATAGCTCGCTGTTCGCACGAGACACCGGGTTCGCAGCTATGACCAACAAACTCTTCCTCTATCCCGGATACTGAGGCCTCTATTCACGTTCGATTCAGCTACCGTATCGTGCCATTAAGAGACTTGCGATTCGGTCTCTTAATGATTGTGAGCAGCCGAGGTATCCGTAGTGGCAGGTGGTAGTTAGTGCTGGCCCTGACGTGGTCCCACCCACGCAGGTACACCCTACGAATCTAGTGCACGGTGCACTTAGTCGGGACGCTACTCACTTGACCTCGTGTCACTCATGACCTCGTGTCGATCATGTAAAATAAAAGCACGAGCCGCTGCATGTACCACTTTCAAAAGTGAACGACGAGGAAAAACAATTTTTAAAAAGGGAGATAAATTGAAAAATACAAGAGCAAAAACAAAAATGTGGTTGCACTGCTGCGTTTCAACGCGGAATTAGACGAAAATTTTGAACCCGTTCGCTTTTATATTTTGACCATAGCCCCCCTCTTCTTTAGCTATAAATGCATTTTGACTTTTCGCCCTATACACTGTATATTCTAATAACGGTAGCGAAAGTCCTTTTAAGGATGGCAAAAGTTGAAGCCTACGATGTGACATGGTATATTCAGGGTCTGCGGTCATCCTGTCATTGGTGTCTATTCACAAAGATACCTTCGTATCGTATGTGCATTACACAATTCTGTGGTAACCATTTTGAAAACCCTCTAAATATGAGACTTTGCATTCCAACGTTTTCTGTAACAAGTTGTGGGGCGATCATTCATCATTTCAATTTTTATATAACAGGTGGGCTGAAAAGTTCGTAGGCTAACATAGAAAAAATCTTTTTTTTTATAAAATTTGATTTTATTATTCAATATAGTTGCCTTCGAGGGCGATACAACGATTATAGCGGTCATACAATTTTTCGATACCATTTTTATAGTACGATTTGTCTTTAGCCTCGAAATAGAGTTCTTCAGTTTCAGCGATTACCTCTTCATCGGCGCTAAATTTCTTTCCAGCGAGCATTCTCTTGAGGTCTGAGAACAGGAAAAAGTCGCTGGGGGGTAGATGTGGAGAATACGGTGGATGCGGAAGCAATTCGAAGCCCAATTCATGCAATTTTGCCATCGTTTTCATTGATTTGTGACACGGTGCATTGTCTTGATGAAACAGCACTTTCTTCTTCTTCAAATGGGGCCGTTTTTTCACGATTTCGTCCTTTAAACGCTCCAATAACGTTACGTAATAGTCGCTGTTGATGGTTTTTCCCTTTTTAAGATAGTCGATGAATATTGTACCATGCGCATCCCAAAATACTGATGGCATAACCTTGCCAGCCGACTGTTGTGTCTTTCCACGCTTTGGAGTCGGTTCATCACATGCAGTCCAGTCGGCTGACTGTCAATTGAACTCCGGTGTGAAATGATGGAGCCATGTTTCATCCATTGTCATATATCGACGCAAAAATTCGGGTTTATTACGATAGAACAGCTCCAAACACTGCTCAGAATCATCAATTCGTTGTTGTTTTTGGTTGATTGTTAGCTCGCGCGGCATCCACTTTGAACAGAGCTTTCGCATACCCAAATATTCTTTCACGATATGTCCAACACGTTCCTTTGATATCTTTAGGGTCTCAGCTATCTCGAATAACTTCACTTTGCGGTTATCCAAAATTATTTTGTGGACTTTTTTGATGTTTTCATCGGTAACAGCCTCTTTGGGGCGTCCACTGCGTGCATCGTCCTCGGTGCTCATTTTGCCTCGTTTAAATTTAGCAAACCACTTCTCAACGGTTGATTTTCCTGGTGCAGAGTCCAAATAATGTTTATCAAGCCAAGCCTTGGCTTCAACAGTATTTTTCTTCGCCAAAAAGCAATGCTTTATTAACACACGAAATTCCTTTTTATCCATTTTTTCAAACTAACAAAAGTTGCTTCACTCAAAATGCTATATCTCACAAACTAATAGTGCGACAGCTGTTAAATTTATATACGTGTCTTTTGAAGGTTAGGGCTAACTAAAAATCATATGGATTTAACACTAGTAGCGCCATCTATGTGTCAGCCTACGAACTTTTCAGCCAACCTGGTACGTCTGTTCACAAGACAGAAAATACGAACTCTCTTACTTCTACATTTTCGAAAGCAACCTGTATTGTCAGAACGAGCATCCCTAATTATAATTTATGTATACACCTACACAGCCTGTCTACAAGGCTGTGAATATGACGCCTTGCACTCTTGCATTTTGGAATCAAGCTGTATTGTCAAAACGAACATACATAATTTAAATATTCATCTGAACAGTGTGTTTACAATGTGACAAATACGGTTCCAGCAGAGGGTCGCGCAGGAAGCTATACACCTGTTTTCCTGCCCTCCATTCTATAATATATAATACAATATGGTTGTCCATACTTACCTATAAAACGAATCCCAGAAAGGGATAACCGGCGGTCAGGCCCGTGACAGACTAGAAACTACAACTATCATCGATAGATTTCCGATCACCATCTCTTTCATCAAGTTTACGCGTGTTACCCAATATGAGTTCCGCAGATATGGGTGTGGCCTCTATGTACCAGTTTATATCTGCCGATAAGAAGAAAAATCTCGAGGTACCACTGCTTCTCGGTATAACATATAATCTGAATTATTCAGAAACAAATAAGATAAGCGTGGGACTCCACCCGCGTGAAAGCGACGATGTCAAAGGAATCATCAGGCTGCAGAGTAATAACTCATCGGGAGGAATCATCCTCGAAATCACGACCTGAGGTAAACTACAAGATGCACTACCAGAAATAGACGATATTTCAAGGAGTGTAGGAATTATAGTAAGCAGACCGCTCACCGTACTCCAACGACCCTTAAATTTGAAGACTTCGTGGTATACTTTACAACATCGTTCGGGTCAAAATCCATTGTATTCGATCGGTGCATTGATGGGACAACCACTGAGGACAGTGTTGACGAGAAAGAAGAGAGTCAAGTGGAACCACCGCCAGCGAAGAAGAAGAACATCTATTCACCAGCTATAGTGATGCAAAAGAAATTATTTGACGAGATATGCGCCGTAACAGTATATGTAGACGAGCGTTTGAGACGGCTCCAACGCTACACCGGTTATGTGAAAAACTGCATCGAAATTCTATGTGCTGAGTTACTTATTCATATTCCCGCTACAGATCTAGCCGAAAATGTGGATCAAGTGCGCGTTAGCGAACTCTGAACACAGAATAGCTCTAATCTGTGTGATGCTGTACGCCATCGAGTCGATCCTTCATTCATTGAATATTTCGATATAATGTTCCTGGAGTTGAAGGTATTTTGTATTCCATTCTTAACACATGAAGTGAAAAAATTACTCACAGACATTTCTCTAGTAGCTTTAAACCCGATCAAATAGTTATCGGATAATGAGTGTACAAACTAGTTAAAAAGTAGTATTTAACAATTCACATAATAATAGATGATTATGAAGATAATAATTAATTTTACTAATTGTAGATGATAAGATAATTATTGTATGACTTTGTATTAATTATGTGCTGCCCCGTCTCGTCGTCATCCCATGTTTCGTTTAATCTAAATTAGAGTTATTAAAACTGTATACATAATGCTATTGTCAATAAACATATTTGTTCTTCAAACGTATTTTTACCTATTATTATTACTATCAATGTCAATAGCTGATTTGAGTGATTCGAAACATTTTATTTTTAATAAGTGTCAAATAGTGAAAACTAAAACCTCGGATGTGTAGGATCCAAATCTGTTTATCGGTGATAGGACACGACCAGACGCAAATCTTTTTACCGTTGACAAGCTACAATCTTCTTTTTCGGTGGTAGAGCCCTATCTGTGGGATCCCCTGAAGAACCCAATCTACTTATCAATAGAGGCACCAAATCTACACTACCGACCGTCGAATATTTGCTCTGTTTTATCTGCTGTCGGTAACATACCTTCTGTGTATTATTTACAATAGATGGTGCATCAGGAATATTCTACGGTCCAGCGTCCAACAGATGGCTCACGTGTCGTCTATGTTGCGCGTCAGGCGGGGGCTTAAGGGGCGACCAATCAGATTCAGGGAAGAGGTGGGGGACCGATCAAGTGCAGGGGAGAGGTGGGGGACCAATCAAGTGCAGGGAGTGGTGGGGATAAGGAGGTGAGAGGCCCAATCCCAAGCCACCAGTAAGAGGAGAGGCCACGCCCACAGGTCTCACTATCTTAGGCCTTTACTACTGATATGATTGATATTTTTGCTACTGTATGACGAAGTTCGAATCACATGGTAGCTACTCTCTATCGGTGACTGCTTGTCTTAGTTAAACAATTTTATATTTCCTGTAGTACAAGATCATTTATTATTTACTCCACTTCTTTTTATAAATGTTTAATCGGATTGCACCTCACAATATATGTTGTTTCTAAATGGCATGGGTCGCATGATTGTTCCTTTTCTTTTGCATAAGGAATACATATTGGTGTGTAGGCAAGGGGTAAAAATACCGGCCGCAGAGCGGGAGAGGCAGCTTCGGCACAGATTAGGATTCACTACCGCATCGTAGGCCGGAGTTATGGATAAGGAGGATAGATTTAATGTTCTCGACCAGGGAGCTGGGGATCTAGAGAGATCATTTTTGTGAACGGGAGATGATAGTGGGATAGTAGGACTACGAGGCAGCGGACTAGACGTGGCCAGAGACTTACCTGGGTATTGAGTGGGTAGGGAGATCCCTAAAGTCATGTGCAGGTAGCGATAACTTGGGTACCAAAAACCGTGTTGCTCCTAAGGATCGTCTTTAATTTCCCAATTTCCATCACTATTCCACAATGAAAATACGTTACTTCGTCTTCTTTTCCCGAAAAGAAAAATCCGGCGGAAGCTAATCGTATAGGATCTAATGCGTAGATTTCAGACCAAAAGGTAAAACTGTCTAAACGTTTTCTATAATTTTCAAAAGCTGGATACGATGGGGTCAATGAACTTCTTATCTTATCCGTCCGTCGTCGTGACGGTTGGGGGTCGCGTTGATTCTTACTTCCAATCGAGAGTCGAAATGTTCCTTGTTGCAAGGAAAACGATATGTACGTTTCCGCCAGGAATACCTCGTACAAATCGGCACTGTTCTTGCCATCTACGGTGATCCTTCATAGGGTCACCTGCTTCCCATTTTTTAATAATCATCCTACAGTCAAAGCAACTAACTTCGTCATATATTCCAGTATAATATTATTCCAGTATAATAACTGTCGAATTGTGATAGCTGTCTAAACGGATTTGGTCAAACAAAAATTTCCCACGTGGCCCTTTCCTTGACATGATTAAGGTATGAATGTACACAAGATTCGCAATTTATAGTTTAAGAGTAGGAAACGTAATAATAATAATTATTATGATTTTTCTTGCAACTGTCGCTGTTATTATTAGTCTATAATAAATTTTGTTCAATGTTCAATTATGAGTATTGAATTATCTATTGATTCCCAAGAGACTAGGGTATCTCATATGTCGCAACTATTATTATGACAGGATTATCATTACTGTCATCATATTATAGCACTATCTATCAAAAATTATTTTTATAAGACTATCAATACTATCATCATAATACTATCGTAATATTAAAGTATTATTAGTATTGTTATGCCGGTACCACGTAATTGGATTATTCGGTATTCGGTATAATATTAAAAAGTTGTTATTTTTGGGATCGTTTGCCGATAAGGAGATGAATGTCGAGTTATCGATGAAAACGCGAATTTATATAAAAGGAAGTATTTATTATAGGCAACGGTAACTTTCCGTTGTCTATTTAAAAGTCAATGTAAGAATGTACAATAATATGTTATTTCGAGTATTTGACGAGAAACCAACCCGTTCTATCTTGAGTCTAATTTATAACTGTTTTTCGTAAGGCAGTTGCTAACTGTGTTCACGAAAATCCCTTAATTCGCAATTTTAGCGTTAGCCTATCATCGAACGCCAAGCGAGTTGCTCATGCTGCGTCGGCGTTCTTGGGGTCGTTCGTACGATCGGGCATTGGACTTCGTTTCCTGTCTTGAACGAATTCCAATGTTTCTTTGCTATGGAATATTCCCGAATATATAAAATACGGAGTGGAATATTCCGCGGCACAACATCCCTCCTCCTTAAGAGGAAAAATTTTTTCTCTAAAAATTTTTTCTTCGATTGGTTTCCCGTATTTCCTCTTACAATTTGATACAATTTTACAGTTTGATGTTATATAACAATACAATAACATTTTTCATTTTTTCATTAGTTAACGATGAAGTTTTTTCTTTTGCTTCTTATCGTCTTTCGTGCCGAGCGAGTCGTTCTCGGTTGGGGGGACGGGTGCATACTCTGGCTAGCTCGGATCGCAGTTGCTTCTCTGGCTGTCGTCGTCCGAGCTGCTCGAGGTTGATGTTTACCTCTGCTGCTACCGGGGTCGTTGCCTCGCTTGTCCTTGTTGGTGTTCGGTTTCGTTGGTACCTATAACATTTAAACAGAACATAGCCAACCAAGGCTATTGGTGCTACTGCACCCAGTGAGTAGAAACTCAGATTGTGGATGTGTTGCATCCCGTCTCCGTCAGTATTAAGGTTGTCCATGATTTGGTCGGCTCGAGCTCCAAGCTTTTGAAGCTCTTCTGGGTCTCGTAGCACGCTCTGTAATGGAATTGTCCTCTCGGTCTGCGTAGGGGGCGCCTGAGCTTCAATCTCCGTTAATTTCAAATTGAACGATGCAAGGTAGTTTTCCCGGATAATCTGCGATGTTCGCCCGATGGTTTTGATGCTGAAATCTCGGGCGGTTACTATACATACGCCTACCAAAGCCAGTATCCCTGAATTGTATAGTATTTCGTGTTGAGTAGGAAGTTTTCCGCAATTTATTCCTACGGGTTCAGGGGTTGGCGCGACGTATAACCGTCGCACAGTGGACGCAGAGCCCGAAATCGTGGCAGTAAATACAAATAACCTCCGATCGGAATGAAAATTGGTATGCAGGGGTTTTTAAGGTCGCTGATTACGAATCTGAAAGCTAAATTATTGTAAACAAAATGGCCGATCCAATATGGCGGACATGAATGTTAAAAAGGTGTCCGATCTTGACAAAAACTGCTATATGTGGGTTTTGAGGGTCGCTCATTACGAATCCGAAAGCCAAATTATTGTAAACAAAATGGCTGATCCAATATGGCGGACAAGTATGTTAAAAAAAATTAAAAATTTTCAAAAAAACTCCCTCCTGCCGTACCACTCAAAAAAGGATGAAATAATTTACTTATTTAGTATGACGTTTTCGTATACAATGATATATAACTTGCATTAGTTATTTGAATTTTAATTATTATAATTGAATTGAACAAAATTGATATACGCGGGTTGTGAAAGTGACTGATTGCGAATCAGAAAGCCAAACAATAACGTAGCGAAATTATCGTTCAAATTATCCTTTATAATAAGATATAATTCTTTCCTCGTCAAATGTACTCCTTCGTAATGGGACCCTGTAATAAAGACATAAAATTGTATAGAATTTGTGTTGAAGGATCAGATCAAAATTTTAATGAATTTTAATTATTGTAACAAATAAGTAGTCGCAATAATTATTCGTTTTTTTTTTTTGAAAAGTACATAAAAAACAACAGTTATGAAAAAAAAATTGAATTTAGACTATTATGAAAGAAGTTATGAGCAAAAAAACATAAACAAATATTTTTTGAACGGGTGACCAAAAACATCTCAAAATGTACCAGAAGCCGATTTTTGATGAGTACATGAAAATATGACAAAATCAAGGGAAAAAAAATTGAACTGTCCGATTTGGCGTGGAATGCCCCATATATACCTATATATATAATAAAAATGTATCAAATATAAATAAAATGTGACGATTCAAATTAATTACTTTAGTATATACTTACATATATATGTATTGTTGTATGTCTACAAAAATAGATATATAAATGATTTACTTGAATTTGTATTTTGTATATATATATGTATATATATATATATTATATATGGTATATGTATGGATATAGTCCTATTGCTCAAGTAGCAGCTGTTCAATGGCCCCATGGCATGGCGTATGGCGCCGCGCGCGCGTGCACGGTCGGCAACCGCCTGTTTTACGTTGCCAAAAACCATAACAGACAAAGTTAGGCAGCTCTAGGCAGCTAATTCCTGTTAATTTCGCAAGCTTATATAATAAACTAAAGGCCTAGACATTGGCTGTCGCAGAATATGGCAGAAAGTATAACTTTTCGGATAGTTGAAAATATAAGTTTACAAAATTCTTTCACTTTATTTATGCAGTAGTTTATACTACACTTCAATAATTTACATATTTATTTTAAACTCAACCAATGTAAAAATATCTTCTACATACCTCCAGAAGTCGTATCCATGTCTCCGGATTGATTTAAAACACTTCACTTTAAAGTTATCGATTTTATAAGTCACGGTAGTTTTCGCTCGTTCAGCGCGCGATGCGAACACTCGTCTCGAAGGCTAACTTCCAACTGACGCAGCGACGAAGGTATACGGTGAAAAAGGTTCCCCTTTTACAATTTAACGCAGCCATTAGTCCTCTACCTGACTGCCTGCTCAAATATCCCGATTGTAAAAATTTTTTTCTGACTTTTCTGCCACGATTTCGGGCTCTGCGTCTACTGTGCGTCGCCCTTGCTGTTGCAATGGGACGATAAGGGGATGGTTTAGTTCGAGGACCCTTTTTCCGCAGTTTTTGCCGTTATCAGTGTCCATTTTTGCGTAGATGAGGACTTCGCAGGGCGCGTTGTTCGTAATTGGAATTGTTGGAAATGTGGGTGGGCAGATGTATGATTTGCCCAGTGCCTTGCAAATTTTTATGTCGTCGGATGTCATCCTTAAGTATTTGCGGTTCTCGAGATCTATTACTAAGTGGTTCTCGGTCGCGTCTATGTAATAGTGCCTGCCGTTATCAGCGCGCATGGGTATAGGATATACTTTTTGTATACTATACCGGTGCTGCCCGATCAGCGGTATATCCAGCACGAGTACTACCGCGTTGCCTTCGCTGTAGGCCCTGGTATCTGCCAGTCGCATAAGTGTTGGCACTTGGTCGCTTGTTATTGCGACTGGGAAACTACTGCCTGACGGTAGGTGTGGTAGTGCTTCGACGAGGTGCTTGGCGAGTGTGCGTGGCGGCAGGAACGTTGCCCTGGCCTTATTGCTAGCTATATCGTCCATCATCCACACTAGTTCCTGCATGTTGCTGTGTAATGCTTCGACCGCAATACTTATCACGTTGAGCGTTTCGTCTAAGTGTTGGCGTCTCTTTAAGTAGTATACGTCGCCGTTGAGTGTGAGGTTTATATGCTGCATTTGGGCCAGCAAAGTCCGCTCGTTAGCCTGTATGTCATGCGCGCTTTCATTAAATAGGCTGAGTGTGGTTTTTATGACCTGTACTTGATTTTTCGGCCCTTCCTTCAGGGTTTGGTGGGACGCCTTAAGGTGCGTTATCTCTTCATGGAGCTCCCGTGCGTCGGCGGCCTCCATGTTTCCCGTGATGGCCTTGATTAAGCTTCCAAGGCCGTCTACCAATCCTCTGCGTTCTCGGATGGGTCCCGTCCCGAGGAGGTCGAATATGGTCAATACCCCCATCTCTATCCTTCTTTTCATTCTTAGAACGGAATCGCTTATGACGGGGCATATATCATTGACGCGAGTTTCGCCTTCGCACAACTCTGTCAGACGTTGTAGACTTTGGCTGATCTCTGCTTCTCTGTGTATTAGAGCGGCGAGGTCCAGCCTGATAATCAACCGCCACGTTGATTGGATTATCATGAGGCTTCCGATGTCTTCGTAGTAGATACCCGGAGTGCTGGTAAAGGCGCTGACGACGTAGTCAGGGGGATGTTGCGTGGCTTATGTTAGTCCACCTTTTGCTGCTATCAACCTGTAATGAGGTAGGAGAAAAAGCGTGAGAATGCTTACTGCGTTTGTTCTCCTTCTTTCCTATAGTGGTCTCGCGGGTTTCGAAGTGCGAGAGCTTCTTTGCTCATTCGTCTTTTAGCAATCCATCTGCAAACATGTCCACTATTCATTTTCGGGTCTCGGAATCTCGCGTCTCTGGAGCCGTGCTATGCAGGAGGAAAGATCTGTCCCCCTAGGTGCTGGAGCTGGTGGTAAGTGTTTGTCTTACCTCCTTTGGGTTTTTGCTCTCGCTTGTATATTTTTCAATAAAAAGTCCTCTCCTTTTTTTTTCTAGAACGGTCTGGTCGCGGTACCAGGGCGAAGTCGCCGATCTCTTTCGAAGGAGATCCTAAAACGCTCGGCCATACGCAGCCGCCGCGAGGGCAACCGTAGGGCCGTTTATTGTCTGTAGGGCCTGGGGCCCTGGGTCGGAGATGACATGGAGCCTTTCTCGGATTTTATTGGTTTGCGCCGTTTATTCGCTGAGGGGACATGTCCTGCGTGTGGGACCGATTTTACTTCTTAATAAAAATTGATTGGGCAAATTTTCTTGCGACCATTGTATCAAAATTTAAATTTGAGACTCGAAGCTATTATATTTTCTATTTTCAAAAAAAAATGTGTATTTTTATTGATATTCCTCTCCTTGCGCTCCGTGGAGCTCCCTACCCTCATTTATTTAGTTTTAGTGTTCTATAAAGAGTTTCAGGCGGTTCGCGTGTACCGCCTGAGTTTTCTGTCCCTTCTGGATGACGTAGTTGACGGGGGCCCTTCTTTCCGCTATCTCGTAGGGCCCCGTCCACTTGGGGGTGAGTTTTTCAGACCGCCACCTGCGCACCGTCTCGTCACGGAGGAGTACTCATTCGCCGACGCGGTACTCCTGTTCCTGCGCATTGTGGTCATAAGCTTTCTTTGACTGTTTTTTCGCACCTTCTAGGTTGTCGCGCACTACAGTCCATGCGACGCGTAGTCTCTCTCGTAGTTCTTGGACGTAATCATCATAAGCATAGGTGCCACGGGGCTTCTGTTTCACGGCGGTCGGCAACTCAGCCTCGCGTCCGTACACCAACACGTGGGGTGATAGTCTGGTCCCCGTATGCGGAGTGGTGTTGTACGTAAACATTGCGTACGGCAGCCACTCGTCCCAGTCTCCTTGATCCTCTCTTATGTAATTTTTCAGGTTTTCCGCGAGAGTACAGTGCGACCTTTCCAAGGCGCCATTCGATTCTGGATAGTAGGCCGTTGTCTGGATTTTTTTTATTCTCAGCAGTCGACACATTTCCTTGAAGGTTGCACTGAGGAAATTGGTGCCCTGGTCGGACAGTATTATTTCCGGCGTTCCGTGCCGGCAAATTAATTCTTCTACGAGTGCTCTAGCGACTGTCGAAGCCTCTTAGTTCGGCAGAGATATCGCTGCACTGTATTTGGTAAGCGCGTCCTGGAACGTAAGTATGTATTTTTTCCTTGAAGCGCTTTCCGGTAGCGGTCCTACGATGTCGACCGCGACTTTTTCAAATGACCTCGATGGGGTGTCCGTTACCACCATCGGCACTCGTTCTTTTTTCCTAATTTTATTCTTTTGGCAGGATTCGCAGGATGTTATGTATTTTTCCAAATCCCTTCTTATGCCGGGCCAGTCGTACTTGGTCCGGATCCGATGCAACGTACGCCTGATGCCCTCCTATGGGGGTGTCGTGATATTCTTTTATGATTTTCAGGCGGTCTTCGAACGAGGGAATGGCTACGCTACTGCGGCAGTCGCTGCGCTCTTTCATAACACTGTCTTCTTCTGTGCTGCTGGAAGTTCGCGGGCTGCGGCCCCCGCTTTGCCTCGCTTCCTCAGCAGGCTTATGCGGTGCTCGGACCGCAGTTTTTCTGCTCGGTGTGCCCACCGGTAGCTCCGCCGTTGCTGCGCTCGCTCTGTCTCTGTCAGCGATGCTCGCAGTCTTACTCGTGCCTGTCTGCACTGGCTTGCGTGGTCTGCCCCTTCCCCGTCCGCTCGGCTTCGCGGCGGGGCTGTGGGGATCAGTAGAGCGATCTGCATGCACGCTGCGGATCTCTCTATCCTCTTATAGCGCATTGGCCGGCGCGGCTTCTCTCTCTGCCGCGTTGCTGAGCTGGCCCGGGGTGTTCTCGGCTCTCCGCTTTGTGCGGCTCTCCGTACCCGGGCGCATGCTTTCCTTTTCTTTCTCGTGGGCGAGCTCAATCTATCGCTCTGACGAGCTACCATGGCTGTAAGGGGTATCTTTGGCCCTCTGCTTTCTGTAGTCATTCGTCGTGCCGAATTGCCCCATCGTGCTGTCCTCTTCCGACTCACGGACTTCGCTCTTAGCTCTCGCTTGGGTCCTTGTAGTAGCGAATATACGGCTTAGCGCATCTGCATTCATATTACGCTATCCGGCCTTATATTCAACGTTAAATTCGTGTTCGGCCAATTTTATTTTCCAACGCATTAGTCTCGAACCTGGGTCTTTCACTCCGAACAGCCAGGTGAGCGGTTGGTGGTCCGTCACTACCGTAAAACGTGTACCATAAATATATGGCCGGAATTGAGCTAGGGCCCATCCTATCGCGAGTAGTTCCTCTTCAGTAGTCGTATAATTCAGCTCGGCTTTAGTCATGGTGCGGCTTGCATAGCATATTGGCAAATCGTCCCCGATCTTGCCTTGCGAAAGTATCGCGCCGAGAGCCCGGTCTGATGCTTCTGTTGTCGTGACGAACGGCTTTTCGAAGTCCGGATACTGCAATATTGGTGCCGAGGTAAGTGCCGTCTTCAGCTTTTCGAATGCGGCATCCCTTACGGCTGTCCACGTGAATTTGACCCCTTTCTGGGTTATTATTGTGAGTGGCTTAGCGGTTTTCGAGAAATCTTTGATGAATTTCCGGTAATAACCGGCTAGTCCGAGGAAAGATTGAACTCCTTTTACGTCTCTCGGCATTGGAAATTCCCTTACCGCTTCCAGCTTTTTCGGATCAGCACGTACACCCTCTTCGGATATAATGTGACCGAGATACTGCGTTTCCTTGCACAGGAACTGGCACTTGCTCGGTTGCACTGCTAATCTGTCTTCTCTTAGCCGCTGCAGTACCTCTCGCAGCCTGTCATTGTGCACCTTGAAGGTCTTGCCGTGAATTACTATGTCGTCTAAGTATACATAGCATTTGACTCCCTGCAGTCCAGCTAGCGCGGAGTTCATCAACCTCTGCAAAGTCGGTGGAGCGTTTTTGAGTCCAAATGGCATGCGGTTGTACTCGAAATTGCCCTATGGTGTGGAAAATGCGGTCTTGTCCTTATCTTGCTTCGCCATCGGGATTTGATGAAATCCGGAGGCGAGGTCCAAGGTCGTATAGTATCGGGCCCGTCCCAGCTGGTCCAATATTTCGGGGATATTGGGCAGTGGGTACGAGTCTCCGATGGTGGCTTCGTTCAGCTTTCAAAAGTCCACTACTACGCGCATTTTTCTCACTCCGGCTGCGTCAGGTTTCTTCGCTACGACCAGCAGCGGCACGTTCCACTGACTCCGGCTAGGTTGGACAATGCCTTCCTCAATCATATCGCTGGTCTGTCGCTCCACTTCTCTCTTGTGGGTTTCGGGCAGCCTGTATGGGTGCGCCTTAATGGGCTGCACCCCTTCCTTAAAGGGTATCACATGCTCTACCATAGACGTACACGGCAGCCTATCCCCTGGTCGGTGGAACACGTCTTCGTATTCGCATGTGATTTCGTTTAGCGCTTTGTGCTCTTCTTCGTTGAGGTTTGCCGTGTCGAGCTCTTTGGCTAATCGTGCGAGGCGGTCGGCCCCTCGCTCCGTGCTGACGGCGCATACCTCCATAGCGGCCGCCTCGGCCGCTTGACCTACTGCTGCTTCCTGGAGCGGCTCGAGTTTCACTACGGGGCGTTGTACCTCTACCACCTGCTCGGTGGTATTTATTAAGCTGATTGCACAGCTACTACCACGCGGCGGCGTAACGCAGGCACCTATGGTGACCCCGTCCTCGAGCTCTACTCTTGAAAGCAATCCAACGAATTTGCTCGTTGTTGCGGCTTAGGTGACTGTCTCGCTGCGTGGCGGCAGAAATACCCTCATCGTGCCGTCCAGCAGAGGCATGCAGTGCCCGTACAACTTCAGCATCTTTCCGGGCAAGATATCGGCCTTGTGGTACTTGATGAAATCCATGCCTAACAGCTCGTTGACCCCTAGCGGCACATTATTTGGGACTATGTAGAACCAATGTTCCACGATTAGCGCCAGTGTCTCCAGCACAATTTTCGCTATACCGAGGGGGGTGAATTTTTCACCAGCCACACCCTGCAGCTCCACGGAGCACCTGCTCACTATGGTCTCAGGCTTGAGGCATCCCTCCTTCAGTATGCTGCATTGGGCCCCGGTGTCCGCTTTAAGGGTGAGTACCCAGGTCACGGCCAATGATGCGACGATGTCGAAGTCGCTGGCCGTAGCGCCGGACGCCGGCAGCGTTATTTGCAATAACTGCTGCGTCGTTTTCCTCCTGCGCGCGGGTCTTTGCTGGGCCGTGAGTATATTTATTTTCATCGTTCCCAGCGGGCTGGCATCGGTATTCGATCGACTTGCACCTGCATTCACCGTGGACCTTCCACTTTTGCCCCCTAAGTACCTTGGACGTTGGGGTTGCTGTGAAGTCTGGACAGGATCGCTCTTGTTCTGCGACAATCTTTTCCTGCAGTCTTTCCATAGGTGGCCCCTTTTTTGCAATAGTTGCACACAACGTCAACGTTGTGAATGGATGGATTCTCGCTGGGCATCGGTAGGCTCACCCTTCCCGACCTGCGGGTGCAGTCTCGGGCCATGTGCCCTAGTTTCCCGCAGGTGAAACAATTCTCGCCCTGCCGGAATGGCGCGCCTTGGGACCTCCGGGGGTGGCTTAATGCTTCACCTACCCCTCCCTTTGGCTGCTCCATGTTGGTGATCTCTATGGCCCCTCCCAAAGAGTCATGCAGCGTTTGGTAATTTCTCGCACGCACCAGCACTTGTACCTGGCCGTGCAGGCCGTTTTCGAAATTGGCCTGTGCGCTTTGTCGAGTAACACTCTCGACGGTGATCTTCTGATCCTCTGTTTTCAACAGTTCGCAGAGTATTTCGGCGATGTCTACCGTATTTCTCTCCGTTCTTGCCGCGTAGGCGGCGATGTCCTCGTTCTGTCCCTGCCGGAGGGAGCTGAACTCCATTTGCAGCGCGGCCAGGGACTTCCGTTGTCCGTACAACGCTTCCAACTCGCTCCTGAGTTGCGCCATGGTGCTGATGGTTTTGTGCTGCAGTTGTCTTGCTGCTGCACCCTCTAGCTTACTCATGACTATCAACTCCAGAAGGGTCTCATGCTCCTCCTCTGCTACCCTGCGGAATATCGTCTCGCAGGATTTTAAAAAGAGCGGCAACGCCTTCGAATCCTTGCCGTTGAACGTTTTTACCATTTTTATTCCGAGATTGAGACTGAGCATGTTTAAGGGCCTCTGCGCCTCCTCGAACCGCGTTCGTCTCGGAGGCAGTGCGGGGAGCGGAATGTCCTCCATCCCTGCTCCTCCTAACCGTCGTTGGAGCTCGGCAATTTGCTCTCTTAAGGAGTGGATAAGGTCGTACTCGTCCGCCCCAACCTCGTTTAGCGTATCCGCCAAATTCCGTCTTGCCGACGGTGTTTTAGCCTCCCTCAATTCGCGATCGAGTTCGCGTTAGCCTCTATCGTGCTCGCGCTGCAGCCTCTCGCACTAGTGTCGAGCTCTTTCCAATTCGCGTTGGCTTCGGTCGACCGCCTCCAACCGATCGCGTACTCTTGCTGGTACCGACCGGGCTGTCGTACTGGTAGCTGCAGAGAAACCTACTCGATCTATAGTTCGCATGTTCTCTATTTCTTGGTCAACCATGACGCGCTCGGGCGTTCGCTCACCAGTAGCCATATTAAAAACGTCGTCGCTAACGTCGCTGTCGAAAGCCCCGAACGACGCACCCCTACGTGGGTTTACGCCAAACTGGGCCGTCAGACGGTCTACAAGGTCCTCGTGTCTGGTCAAGGGGATTCGTCCCGACGGCGAGAGCTCGAATAGCGCCCTGCGTGCTTCATAAACGATGTTCCCTACGGCCGCAGCTAATCCGGCTGTGGGGTCTACCCCTGCGCCCGGCAACGTCGTCTCTAGCGAGTTGCCCCTACGTCTTGATCGGGCTCCTCTAGACTCCGACATGTTTGTTTCGCGACGGGCTTGATTTTAATATTTCCCAAACAAAAATAATCTCACGAGAGATATATGTATTCGATGGAATATTTTACTGATTTTCGGCTTTGACTCTACTGGCTTTGACTTTATGGCTAAATGTATATATAACGTAACCGCCACTTACAGGAAGATGATCTGGAAGATTGTCCTGTCCATGGCGTTGTTCTCGGGTGCAGTTCCTTCGGTGCTGTAGACCTGTTGTCTCGTAGCTTCCCTCGAAGTTCGGTCCAGTTGTCCTCCCTGGTACCGTTGACCCGTCTCTTGGTGGTTCCTGAGCTCGTCTTCTGTGCGTCGGCAATGACTGCGCGACGGCTTCGTCTCAAGTTACCGCTTTGGGTACTTGGTTGCACACTTTGTGCGTTTTTCCACGACTTGACGTAACACCGTCAATCGGGATTTTAAACGGTTGACCGATGTCACACCGCACCGATGTACACTTCGCGCTTTCGCGTTAGCTTAGTCGGGTTTTCACGAACTACACTGCCGTCTTTTGCACGAGTCGTAGTCGTCACTTCAGAGTCACTCTTAACTTTGTCCAAAACACTTTTGTCCAAATAAATCACGTATCACCTAACTTCAGCAGATCCCACCGCTGCCACCAAATGTTATGCCGGTACCGCGTAATTGGATTATTCGGAATTCGGTATAATATTTAAAAGTTATTATTTTTGGGATCATTTGCCGATAAGGAGATGAATGTCGAGTTATCGATGAAAACGCGAATTTATATAAAAGGAAGTATTTATTATAGGCAACGGTAACTTTCCGTTGTCTATTTAAAAGTCAATGTAAGAATGTACAATAATATGTTGTTTCGAGTATTTGACGAAGAACCAACCCGTTCTATCTTGAGTCTAATTTATAACTGTTTTTCGTAAAGCAGTTGCTAACTGTGTTCACGAAAATCCCTTAATTCGCAATTTTAGCGTTAGCCTATCGTCGAACGCCAAGCGAATCGCTTATGCTGCGTCGGCGTTCTTGAGGTCGTTCGTACGATCGGGCATTGGACTTCGTTTCCTGTCTTGAACGAATTCCAATGTTTCTTTGCTATGGAATATTCCCGAATATATGAAACACGGAGTGGCATATTCCGCGGCACAACAGTATTATTATTACGTACTTTTTATTAACTTTTCTTCTGTCTTTCTTTCGTACGTTACCCCTTTAATAATATTGTTGCAAGGTTTCGAATCCGGTCGTGGTAATTCCCAGAGTTTCCCAGTCCGTCCTTAAAGTAAAAAGTCCAGTTTGTTTACTTTGGAATACTACTGCGTTCTAGGGTCTATGTTTGATCTACTGAAAAGCCAGGCTTTTCCTGAATAGTAATACTTCCACACGGTTGGTCCAAGTGAAATAGCATGTTTCCCAAAATTATACTTGATTCTTATTATTAATATTCTTATGGTTACTTATTAGGGAAGCATATATGGATTATTAATTAAAATATATGTATCAGGGGTACAAATTGAAAATGCGGGTTTGATAACAGATGGCGTTACTAACGCTATACGCATCAGGCAGTACTGTGACTATGTTCATGTCAAAGCTACGTCTTATAGCTTTAATTTTCAGTATGTGTCAATTTGTCGCAGTGTCAAATTCATAGTTTTTTTGAGCTCTCAATATGTCGAGTTTCGTGCCAACAAAACAGCATTTGCGGGAAGTTTTAATTTACTTCTTTAATTTGAAGAAAAGTGCTGCTGAAGCACATCGATTGGTCTCCGAGGCTTATCCGAGTCATGTTCCATCGGTTTCAACGTGCGAGAGATGGTTTGTGCGGTTTAGAAGTGGTGATTTTGACGTTGAGGACAAAGAGCGGCCGGGCCAAGTGAAAAAGTTTGAGAATGCTGAATTGGAGGCAATACTCAATGAAGACTCGTGTCAAACTCAACAAGAGCTCGCAGATTCATTGGGAGTGACACAACAAGCCATTTCCCATCGTATAAAAGCCCTCGGAATGATCCAAAAGCAAGGACATTGGGTGCCGTATGAGCTGAAGCCGAGAGACGTCGAGCGCCGTTTTTTTGCATGCGAACTGCTGCTCGAACGGCAAAAACGGAAGGGTTTTTTGCATCGCATTGTCACTGGTGATGAAAAGTGGATCCATTACGATAACCCGAAGCGCAAAAAATCATATGGTTACCCCGGCCATGCATCATCATCGACGGCCAAACCAAATATTCACGGCGCCAAGCTCATGCTCTGTATTTGGTGGGACCAGCTGGGTGTGGTGTATTATGAGCTATTGAAATCGAACGAAACCATCACAGGAGCACTATACCGAACTCAATTGATGCGTTTGAGCCGCGCACTCAAAGAAAAACGGCCACAATACGAGCAAAGACACGACAAAGTAATTTTGCAACATGACAACGCTCGGCCACATGTTGCAGCGCCGGTCAAAACATACCTACAAACGCTGAAATGGGAAGTCTTACCCCACCCGCCGTATAGCCCAGATATTGCTCCTTCCGATTACCACCTTTTCCGATCGATGACACATGGCCTAGCTGACCAGCGCTTCCATTCTTACGAAGAAGCCCAAAAATGGGTCGATGACTGGATAGCAGCCAAGCCGGCCGAATTTTTTCGCGACGGTATCCGTAAATTGCCAGAAAGATGGGAAAAAGTTGTGGCTAGCGATGGACAATACTTTGAATAATTCATTTGTTACCATTTTTTCAGAATAAACGTTCAAAAATAGAAAAAAATCCCGCATTTTCAATTTGTACTCCTGATATAATTTTTTTCTTTTTCATTTATTAATTTATTATACTTTTAAGTGCAACTTAATACTACCCTATAGATGTGACTTATTAATTTTATAGTGTAACATAATGATGCAAATCTTTATTATTCTTAGTTTTGTTAATATGGCGTTAATACTCTACTTATTAATCAAGTATTCCTTAATGAACCTTTATTATTCCTGAATCGAATTTAATTTAATTTAGCTTTTATTTATTTATTTACTTGCTTATTTCTATAGCAACAATCACTAAAGATAGAATCTACAATGGAATTTTCTATTTCTTTAATCTATTTGAATGTACTATCACGTTTCTTTTTGGAAGTTTAATACGTAAATTGCCTTTTGTTAATATAGCTGTTATTTCATGTCGACCAGTATAATAGTCACCAAGTTTTCCAGGTTTATGTTCTTTCAACAAAAATACTGGTTCGCCGATTTTAAATTCAATTGGATTTATTTAGCGATCTTGATATTGTTTCGATTTTTCTTTAGATTTAATCGAATTTTGTCGATCAATTTCTTGTATATCGTGAATTTGCGTGACTATGGTAATTAGGTTAAATAGTCGTCGTATGTAGCAATTTTCTTCAACCCATTCGTTCCAATTGCGTTGCTTCGTTGTAAATTGTTTGAGATATTCCCCAAGTTCGTGATGAGACCTTTCTAATGATCCGTTGGATTGGGTGTGGAAGGCGGTCGTTCTAGCTTTCCGAATTTTAAACAACTTCGCTATTTGCTTTAAAAATTTACTTAAAACGTTGCTACCTTGGTCCGTAAGCACTGCCTTTAGCGATCCAAAATAACAAATAAAGCGTTTGACAAAATTTCAGCAATAGTTAATGCTTTTGCATTAGGTATAGGAATGGCCACAGAATATTTTGATAATTGATCTTGAATGGTCAATATATACTCATTCTCCTGCTTGGTTTTCGGTAAAGGGCCTACTATGTCCATAGCAATTTTATCAAAAGCGATGGCAGGAGTAAGCATTTTAGGAGTAAGAAAGCATTTTTTTGAGAATTTTTTTCTCAGTTCTGAATAAATATAATTCCTTGAAAGTCTTAACATATAAAAGAGTAATGTTTAAAGTGTCTTCAAGAATTTTGTCACTAAAAAATATTCATTATTTATCCACTGGTGGCAGTGGTTCATCGGCGCTTCAAAAAAAAAAGACGGCGTGCGGTGCGTAGTATGTGGCTTCACAGAATTATCTGAAATTAAAAAATGGAAAAGATTCAGTTAATATATTAGTTTTTTTCACGGTTGAACGAATTTATTTTGAAAAATATGCGATTTTCAATTTTTTGCATGGTTTTGAACTTAAAGGTACAATTTTCACTTAAAAAATCAGCCTATTATTGCTTGTAAAAAAGATATTAAAAAAGAAAAACCGCGTGTATTTATCATATAAAAGATGCATGCAAAATTTCATTAAGTTCGGTGCATTACTTTTTGAGTTATGTTACGCACGGACTTAAAAAATGTAGTTCTGAGAAAAACGCGATTAAACTTTTAGGTGTAAATAAAAGTATAATAATGATCTGTTTTTCTATTATAACTTACATTTTTTATCCAATTCCACGCGATTGACATTCTTGAAATTTAATTTTCCCATTGCAGCGTTGTTTAGAACACTTCACTAAAGTGGATAAAGTCGAAAAAACAGTTATAAAATTTATAAAACGATATGCACTTTCAGAATTTTTCGGCACTATGATTTCACTACACTTGGAACACGATTACGAAATAACTGGTATCCCTGCGAGTTTTAGTCCAATCAACTTGAAATGTTCACAGGTTATTCCTGAGATGTTATACTTTCATATGAAACATTTTCAGAAAAATGATTTTTTTCTACCTGATGACGGATTCTGCCACCTTAATTGAGATTGTAAACATCGTTGAATATATAATTGAACGTCAGCTTTTAGGTTTTTCCAATAATATTCGTGACGGATTCTGTTATATGTTTTGCTGACACCTTTGTGTCCGCCTATAGCTGAAGAGTGCATTTTCTCAATAATTTTTACCTGATATTCTACGAGCGGTTGTCTACTAGCCCTTTACAAATAATAACTTTTACTTCACTCTGTGCAAAAATTAATCGAGTTTGTGTGATAACATCTTCCCAAGGTATATTCGAGATAACATCTGATTTTGCGAAACTAATAGTTTGCAGCGATAATTTGTCGATTAAATGTCGAACATTGTTTAATGTTTCTACTATGTTTCCTAAGATTAACGTGGGTCTTTCACCGGAACCATCGGTAATTGGTAGGGCTATATAGAATCCATTACTTCGTTTTGCAATTGATTGAGCCTTTTTCAACTTTAAATTTTTTAAATGTGCAAATCATCATTATCGCAGAGTGCTATAGCTCCTGTATCAATAGGTTCACACGTGGTAGAAACAAAATAAACCAGGTTATCTCTACGAGTATGGAATAAATCGCGTGATTGTTAAATGTTGGAGGCTATAATCCTTCCTTTAGGAAGCTCACGAGTGGATGCGGTTGAAAATCTAGTTTTTGTTGCTTGGAGTTCGAGTTCCTCATCGCTCGATGACTCGGTATCGCTTACTTCGAGAGGCTTAGGGGTACGTTTTCGTATAATTCGGGTGTAATTTCATCGGTCGACTCTTCGTGGCTAGAATAAGTATTACTTGTAGATGTTTCCGGATATACTATAGGCTCAAGAGTACTTGGATTATTTACCGGAGTATTAGGTAAATCCACCTTGTATTCTATACGCGCCTGAAACGTTTCGTGGTCGGATGAAATTTCGAGTAACCCATGTGGAAAAACAAGTTCCGTAAGCTGCTCATGAGAGTCAACAGATTCCCGCTCCCGATAACGTTCCTCTATTTCATAATCGCATAATGTATGATCCTGGTAATTTTCCATAATATCCTCATCATTGTTAGGTTGTACTTCTAGTAATCGAGTTATCTCTGCAGCTGTCAGTTGATGTTTAGGCTTCGTACGATTGCCAGTTACGGGATTTATTTGAATAATGAAAATACCGTCATTTGCGGTTGTTTCTTCAACTGGAAAGTGCATCAGCATTAACATTAGTTTTCCTGGCTTTATAATGCCCATATAAATACAGCCGAAAATGAAGTATAGAATATACTATAGCTAATGCTTCCTTTTCATACGTGTCGCATCTTTCTTCTACCTCACTCAAAGCTCTAGAGGCGTAGGTGCATGGATGGTCATTGTTAACTTCTCCTTGTGAGAGGATGCTACCGATAGCATGCGTCCATAGTTAAACCCGATGCGTCCGTAGTTAAAATGAACGGCTTAGAAAAATCAGGATATTGCAAGACTGGAGCTATACAAAGTTTTTCTTTCAATATTTCAAATGACTCCTTGTTTGAGAATGCTTGAGCATTCTGCTATTCTTTGCTGGACTGTGCACTGCAGGCTAGCATGGGCGACTGCTGCTGTTGCCACTTAGCGGCAGCACCACTCAGAAGCAGTATAACTTGCATTAGGTCATCGTGCCAAGCAACAGGTCGATGCGCGCACGCGCTCTACGACTGCTTGGCTAGACAACCGCTGCTTTGCATAACGCAGCCATCTTGCGTTTTGCTCTTGCACGGTTTTCATCGCCACCGTGTTTCGTGCGCTCTCATAATAGTTAAGTGCATTTAAATCAGACTCACAGCTTAACTCTGCCGACCTACAGTCTCTACATTCAGCCATCATATCAGCAGTGAGATATTGACGTCGGCACACCAGTCCATCAACATTTGGCTCATCTTGTCATGCACCCGGCGTCAGCTTCACCGCGAAGCCCGATCGTGACATTTTATTCATTCTCTTTTTGTGCTTATTTTAATATATTATTTGCTATATTTTATTTGATTTATTTCTGTAATATTGTCCACTGCACTTTGATAGGTGGAGTAATAAATGCTATTGTAATTAACATCTGTCTACTGATTATTAATACTCCTTCAATATCTTACAGTCCACTTACTCTACCATCTGAATTCTCTAACACTCCTACTGTTCAAGTCCCCATTCGAATTTATTTTCTTCACGTAAGAGAGATGTCAGGGATTTCCCGATCTTGGCGTATCCTTCTATAAACCGCCTATAATAACCCGATAGTCCCAAGAATTGTCGAATGTTTTCGATATTTTTAAGCACAGGGTATTCACGTACTGCTTCTAATTTCTTAGGGTCGGGACGAACTCCATTGTTCCCGATTATGTGTCCGAGATACGCGACTTCCCTTTTTAAAAATTCGCATTTATCCGGTTGCAATTTTAAATTCGCGGCTTCTAGTCGTTTAATTAATTCGCGATATATATTCTCATGTTCTTCGAGACTGCGAGCATAAATAACAATGTCGTCCAAATAAACAAATACACCTTTCCCGAGGATATCTCTCAACGGGACGTCCATGGCTCTTTGAAATGTAAGAGGGGTGTTAGGTAGCCCGAATGACATTCTAACGAACTCATAATGACCACGCGGTGTAGCGAAGACCGTTTTATGACGATCTTCAACTGAATCTTTAATTTGATGGAATCTCGACACTAGGTCAAAAACGGAAAAATACTGTGCGCCTCCTTATTGGTCTAATATATCATTAATATTTAGTATGGGATACGCATCAGCGACTGTCTTTTCATTGAGTGATCGGTAGTCGAATATTACTCTCCATTTTTTATTACCTTGAGAGTCGGCTTTCTTAGGTACCACCCACACAGGGCAATTGTATGGTGAGGCGGAGGGTATGATTACTCCCTTTTCGAGCATATCTTCAATTTGTTTCCCGATTTCCTCTTTAGTGCACTCAGGCCAGGTAAACGTTAACATATCTCCCGGTACTTGATATAAATGGAAGCTTTCTTTTAAAAGGATTTCAATACTTTTCCTCTCTTCTTTACTTAATTCGTCGAGTCTTAACAATTCTTTGATTCGATCAAATCGGTCGTGCATTACAGCTTCAGATATCATGCAACACGATCTTTCGCGTATAAAAGGCGTAATTTTGCGAGAAATCTTTGATATACTGAGTTTCTGTACTAAAGAAACGTCCATGAATTTATACCACTTTGAGTTATAATTTTGGCTTTCGAAACTTTTTTCTTTGTTTCATCATTCTTAATACTTTCTACTTTTGACGATTCAAGGGTACAGATCGTTTTTACATTCTTTAATGATTCGGAAATTTTTAAACTGATATTTTGATTTGATTCGATTTTCGTAGGTACGAAGGTTTCAACAAATTCTTGGAAACAAAATTCTTTATCCTTTTTCATCATTACTAATCGCGATATTTCAACACAATTTATACAATCGACTTTATTTTCTGCTGATATTTTAGACTCTATCGAATTCGAATAAACAATGCTTTCAGCAATAACACAATTATTAAGTTTCTTACAAGATTCTGTTCCTTCCATAGGCACAGGTTTCCCCGAAAATTCTAGATTTCTTTTCGTCTCTATCGAATTCGGATAGAAAACGGTTTTCCCATCAATATAATTATTAAAATCATAATTATTTAACCTGTTATACCCCATTGGTATCTCTGCTTTTATCGAATCTAAGGAAACAATACTTTTTCCGTGATCACTGTTATTATAATACTGAAAGGATTCTGTCTATTCCATAGGCACAGTATTTCCCAATAATTCTGAATTGAGCTCCCTCAGTCCTCCATCGAGCGCTGCCCGTTTCGTAAGCATGCGGTGTGATGCGTAGGTGAGACTCACAGTTACTACAATTTTTTTCCATCTCTATCGATCTCAGACAGACAACGTTTTCTTTAGGTACAATTATCTTTATAGGCTCCATATAAGTGTTATTTTCAGTTAGATTCGACGTGCAATTTTCCGTAAGATTTTGTCTGCAATTTCTCAAATTCTCCTTGTATTTTTACTTTACAATCCTTCGTATAGAATTTTTTTTTCCAAACTAGTTTTACAAGTAACTTTAATTATTTCCACGTAATTCCTTATTTCTTATTTTACATTTTCCGAAAAATTAAAAATATTCTCTGAAGAATTTTCAGTATCTCTGCGGGGTATAGTCTCTACCGGGAGTTCAATCTTACCCGACAGAGAGAAGTCCTCTTGGTCGTTTCCTTTTACATTGTCTTTATTTTTTAAATGACCCAGCCCCTTAGAATGCTCGGGATTCTTTTCCCGTTTACTTGAATCGTCACTAGGATCCTTTATTTTTGTGCTATGAATAAGTTCCTCCGATGACACTAATTCTAGTACTGATACTTGGACTTGAACCGAATACCTATTGCTTGTAACGTGGCAAGATGTGTTCGAACGCTGCGTCCTCCTCGCACGACAACTGCCAACACGATCTCCTAGGGCTTAGGGAACGATCGCCGTGCTTTATTTAATTATTATTATTTTTTTTGTATTTTTATATTTCAATTTTTACGACCAGAGAGACGGGGAAGAGGAAGAGGATGATCACACCGCATCCATCAATTGCCGGCTTCGGGATTCGACATTTTACATAAACAGACATTTTACAACTTTCTCTGTTGGGAGATACAGCCGTCCCGCTCGACGTTTATCTACAAACGATACGCTGCTATCTACCTTCAGCTCTTATCTACTTGCAACAGTCCATCTGTCTCATGGGGTTCATCTGCCGGACTGAGCTACTCTCCGTATTATCTGTTGCTAATTTATGCGTTGTCCCGCTGAGGCGCTAGTCGCGGTCATCGAGCGACACCGATTCCCCCAATTAAACGAGTTCGGCTCGTTAGGAGAGAATCATAGTTCACGGGCACGCGTGCCGGCAGGACCTCAGGGCTTTTTCCCGGTGATTGTCGAGTGAGTAGGACGTTGCGTCGAGTATATCTCTGTCCCGTTTCACTGTTGTTGCGATACGAGAGGAAAGACCAAGGAGACAATCGTTGCCTAGTGGGGCACTAAGCCAGCTCGCCCAAGATCCACATTTTCCGACATATTATCTGGACGGGAGGAGTGAGGATTAAAGGATACTCGAGATTTATTTCCGGATATCAAGGTTCTCGCATCGTCATCGTCCTGGTGAGCTCTCTTTCCTCAACGGTCTTTTGCTATTATTTCATTTTATTGTGTACTGACTGACAAATCTATTGGAGCGTGGGCATACCTGTGGCTGCTGCATACCGCGCACACAGTATGAATTTGTATCGGGACTGACTGCGTCTGTAAGCGTGTAGTAACGAGATCGTTTGGCAGTTAGAGCCGGGAAGAGGTCATTTCGTTTCTTAGTCGGTTTTTTTTATTTGCTAACGGTTAGGCCGTGCGCGCGTTAGGGCGTTATCCCGACGTATGCTTGATTGTGAGGGATTTGAACGGGATAGACCGCGTCGCGAATTTTACCGAACAATCGACTTTATATTGACTTATATTATTTTATTTATTTTTCTTTTGTTTATTTTATTACTTTGGACTACGTGTAATTAACTTCGCCTATATAATTATATTGACGCTTATTGAGGTACCTTATTTTATTTATTTTCGATTATTTACTTATTCTTCTTACGTTGGACATCATTTTATTTTATTTTTGTAAACTTATGCAGTGCGTGTGCGGCCGTCGTCCCGTATTTTGTACGTTGGTCGCAAGGGATTAGTACGGCTCGGGGCGTATCTCACTTTGATATAAGTCTTATTTGATATAACTGGCGTTCGTTTGTCGTTGTTTCGTTCCCGACTTATTCTCGATTTTGCTTGCCTGCGACTTTCAAGCTAAGAGGTTCGAACTGGTAGATGCCTCGCGTACGTGACCTTCCGTCGTCCCGTGGCTATAGGATCATCAGATGAATGTGGGATTAGTCCGGTATAGGCCGTATCGCGAGCAGAATTTCGAGGCGATCTATTGTTTTATCCCGTTCAGGCGTTTGGCCCTTTTTTGCGAATAATCGAAATCTACGTCGGGTGTGTTTGTCGGTAGCGTATGAGAGTGAGAGAGAGAGAGAGAGACGAGGCGAGAGCCGGGATAGCTTGTGCTGCCGAAATAATTAAGGTTACAGATTGTTAAAAACCAAACTCTTTTTACGGGATATTTTATTGATACTTTTCTTTGTTTTCTTATTATTTTGTTGGAATATTAATAACCGCTTCAAACAAATAAAGGAGCTGACCGAGTTGGCCGTTGTAAATCCCGTACCTGCCTTGTTGTCTGAATTATTTATTGGTTTCATTTCTTTACTGTATTTAGCTGTTATTGATCTTATTTTTATTGATTTTATCTATGAATTCTACTTTAGTTATATTATTTATTTGTTTTATTTTTTGACGCTATTTATTGGTTATTGATTTTATTTTATTTGATTTTATTCCTTGATTTAGTCTTATTGTTTTGTTTGGTTTTATTTACTAATTTATTTCTCAACTTTACTTATTAATTTTTTTTATTGATTTAATTCATCGACTTTATTTATTTGTTTTCTTTATTGATTCCGATTTTTATTGTTTTTGTTTTGTTTATTTATTGATTCTATTGTTATTGGTTTTATTGTTATTAACTTGTTTTATTTCATGATTTTCTGGATTTTTTACCACCTTGACAGTCCGAACCACCCACTCTGCCTCGAACTGCTGTAGCTAGCCTGGGCTGAGTCTGGTCAAACACCTCGTTATTGTTCCTTCTGGCGCGTAAGCGCCTGGCGCCCAACTCAAAAAGTAAAATAAAAAGAAGGAAAAATAGCTCGGACCAGCTATAGGTAACGTGGTGCGTTAGAGTGCAAATTTGCGTTACATGATATTGGTTACGTAAATATAAGCTTTACCATTATCATTAATGACGAACCCGCTTACTATGTTTATACCTTCACCTGCATCCAGAGGAAGCAAATAGCCTTCCCGTAAATACAAATTTTTTACTCTCATGAAGCACAATTCGGTGGACTCTACAGGGATAACAATAGTTTCCTGAATTGCAAATGGTATTCTTACATTCTGCATTTTCAATTGTCTTTTTTCGTAATCAATTTTCACGCGATTGCCGTCGAGGTATTCCGAACCCAATATACCAGCTTTCTTTATGGGGAAGTTATTGTCTACGATATGGAAAGTAGCGAAACGTCCAAAGATTTGTACGGTAATATTACCCAAAGTGAAAATTAAATTTGTTGTGGTTCCATTAAGTGGCAGAATTTCTCCGCGATTTACAGAGATGTGTTCACTCATAAATTATTTCTTTAGAATGTTTGGACCGGCTCCTGTATCAACCATAAGAGTGATAGGAGATATTATTCCCGATGCCGTCACCGTAACTGTCGGGACGCTACTTTCTCGAAGCAGTTGTATATTAAAGATTCGGACTACTCGCGGTTGGGATTCTCGTCTGTTATGGAAATGACATGGATGGGATGCATACTCTGCGGGATCTCCCCAGGCGCACCCGTACTCGGAAAACCGCCGCCGTTTCCCGAATTTTCGTATTTATTCTTTTTAATACGTCGGACGGGACACTCCCATTTAAAATGACCTGGTTGTTTGCAATAATGACACTCCCTACCCATCTCGGTGAGCCTAACATTATTATTATCATCAAAATTCCTTCGGTTATCAAATCGATTACTAATCAACGGTTACGAATTATTATTGACGATCATTTTTATAAAGTTGATAAAATGCAGATATATTTTCCTGTTCTTTTATTTCCGGGGGAAAAATTTATAACAACGATCGCAGTGTGTCCGCGTTTATTACAGACCAGGCATATAATAAGTAAAGAGGCTTAGAATTTGGGTTTATTGTTATTTAAAGGAGGAAAGATTTTAAAACATTTATCCGCCGAGAGTCCAGTCTTCTTACAGATCTGACACATGCTCGGTCCTTTATCGATATTTTTCCGAATTTTGTACTCCCCACTTCGCATCAGGTTTATTTACCTTTGAACCCAAACTTTCCAGCCCATAACTACGCAGGGCTGCAGGTGACACTGAACTTTTTTCTGTTTGAACCGCAAGTTTAATTAATTCGTCAAGATTATAGTTAGGACTTAAACGTTGTTCAATTTCTGGTTTTAACCTGTGTAGAAAGATGCCGGAAGACTTTCTTTAGTATTATTAATAAATGCGGCAGTCAAAGGATTATCTTCACTTGCATTATAAGTTTCGAGTATTAAGTTTCCCAAGTCTCTTACGCGATTGGAATATGCAATGACAGACTCGTTTTTCTTTGATATACGGATCCCAATTCCCCTTGGAATTGATATACGTTTTGCATAGGTGCGTAAATATCTTTAAGAAATTTACCCAGATCTTCCATTGTTTCAAAATTTTGCCCCTGTATAGAGCGACGAGGTTCGCCGATTATTTTTATGCGAACTGCTTTTACTAGATTTGATTCGGCTCCTCGCCCCATCATAGCCAAGGCCTCTTTGCATCCTTGAATAAACATACAAGTGATAAAGACAAACATGAAAGTGATAAAGAATGACCGTCATAATTCGGTATGACAGTCAGGGCATCTCGAAGAGACAATGTTTGATTATTATTAACCATCGTGGGTATTTGGTGATGATTCGTTGGACTTAATTAGGTTTTTAATAGGAATTTTGATTGGCGGTATTCTGTTCGATGTCTTGTCTGGGCTTGAGTCTTTGCCCATGGGATAGGTGGAGCAACCGGGAGTGGATAAATTGTATTCTGGCAAAAGATGTAATTTTTTCAGCAAATTTTTAGGTTTTGTATGTGAGGATTTGATAATTGACTTTAATGTGAATTTTTCACAATTGTCAATTATTCCATTTGAAATTGATAATGATTCTTTGCGGACGAGGGAAGGAGATCTAGGAATAGCTTCGTCGAAAGGAGTAGATCCGCCTAATGGCGTGTAAAATATATCGCTGTTAGCTGAAGGGATTATACCAGGCGTAACGCTAGCAACAGTCGAGGGGGTCTGTAAAGGTGTATTCGTGTTTTCGGGTTCGCTTAGTGACTCGAAATTCTCCACGAAACTTTCGGGGGACTTTACCGACAGACCTAGATCTTCGCTACGGGGGGTGGGGTATACTAATGCTGGAAGATATTCGTTGATCTCGTCGTCAGGCCTTATGACAAACCCGACTAATGACAAAGGGTTATTTGCGGACTTTGCTTCTAACGTTTCCTTCAATTGATTCGTAAATTGTTTTAAACTGTCGTCGTCAGAAAATTCCGGACTATAATATTTTCAAAAATTGCTTTTAACAATTTCAACTGTATAGGATGCACTTGTCTCGTCTTCTTTATTCTCTTGGGATCGAGTGATGATAATATTGTCAGAAGTTAACTCGAGTGATTGTATGTTACGGCGATCGATATTCGCCGTGCGTCGACCTGTTGCTGCTGTGTAGCATGCTGCGCTCGGCTATGCCGCAAATGCCCGAGGCAGTGCCCCGCAGAGCCAAGGCTGTGCCTCGCAGGCGTGCCGCGTCAAGCGAGAGGCTATCTCTCTCATTTGACTTCGGCTTCACTCACCGGCTATCTCACTCAGTTGAATTCAGAGCACAACGACTGGTTTGTAAAATGCAGCCATATTGTAAAATCTGGCGCTTACCCGCAGGGACAGCGCACACATGCTCAGTACACTCGCTCGGAATTTTGACTATCTCACCGGATCTTCTTAACATTTTCGTGCTCACCAGGACTCAAATACACGGTAAGAGTACATCGTTACAATTTCTCTAAATGCAATGATGGTGAGGCGAGTAAATCTCATCGGTATATCAACATAAAGTTCTCATTCTGTGGCGTGCTCTGCAGCGCGGGCTGTACCACGTTTTCCACATCACATGCTGCTCAACTATGTATCAATTAATATAATTGAGTGTGTTTGTACTAATTCACTGTACTTTTCCCCAACCTAGCTTGCTGGAAAAGTACTGTGAATTTATCCTATTCATTGGTGCATCCTCAAGCTCACTTGGCCGTGCTCTGCAGCGTTGGCTGCGGCACGGTCTGTCAAGTCAAAATTCCAGCACTCAAGCAATGTATTTGCAAGTGCTCTCACTCTTTCCCTGAACATTCTCATTTCCAATCCTACAGAGAATTTACTGGGAATGAGTGACATCTTATACGATCTCACATTTCTGATTCCGTGGCGTGCGATGCAGCACTGGCTGCACCACGTACACTTCACTCACTAACAGACAATGCACAATTAATACAATTGTGTGCTGGTCACTCAAATCAAAAATCAATTTAATTTATTTATTAGGTGCGCAACTGTTCCCGCTGTTTTTCAAGAGATGGCTCCAGTAGTAAGTGCTGGTCGATTGGGTCATAACCAAAACGTCATGAACCAAGCTTAGACATATGGTAAACAAACCGCTTTGATACATTTGTGATTTTGTTTTTGCGTCATATACTTTTGGTTGTGTGAAAATGTCTGATTTTGTGCCAAATAATCGTGATTTGCGAGATGTGATGCTTTTCTTCTTTCATTCAAAGAAAACGGCGGCTGAAGCGCATCGAGAACTCCAAAAAGTTTATGGAGATGCTGCTCTAAGTGAAACAACATGCCGTGATTGGTTCCGTCGCTTGAAAGACGGTGATTTTGATGTTGACGACCGTTCGCATGAAGGAAGGCCAAAAACCTTCGAAGACGATAAATTGGAGGCATTGCTCGATGAGGATCCGTGCCAAACGCAAAAAGAGCTTGCTTCAGCATTAGGAATTACCCGCCAAGTCATTTCCAAGCGATTGCATGCGTTGGGAATGATTCAAAAACAAGGAACTTGGGTTCCTTATGATTTGAAGCCAAGAGACGTTGAGCGTCGTATTTCGCCTGTGAACAACTGCTCCAGCGGCAAAAAAGAAGGGTTTTCTCCATCGCATCGTTACGGGTGATGAAAAATGGATTCATTACAGCAACCCAAAGAGAACAAAATCATGGGGACTGCCCGGTCATGCTTCTACGTCGTCAGCTCGGCCGAATATTCACGCTGCGAAGATTTTGCTGTGTATTTGGTGGGACCAGAGTGGTATTATTTATTATGAGCTGTTGAAACGGAACGAAACCGTCACTGGGGAACGGTATCGAACTCAATTGATGCGATTGAGCCGAGCACTGCGCGAAAGCGGCCACAATACGAGCAGAGGTACGAAAAAGTGATTCTACAGCATGACAACGCTCGGCCTCACGTTGCCAAACCCGTTAAAACCTACTTAGAAACGCTCAAATGGGAAGTCCTACCCCACTCGCCATATTCCCCAAATATTGCGCCGTCCGATTATTACTTGTTCCGTTCGATGGCACATGGTCTGGCTAATCAGCAGTTCAGCTCATATGAAGACATCTCAAAATGGCTTAATTCGTGGATAGCCTAAAAAGACGAACACTTGTACCGTGACGGTATTCGACCTCTGCCAGAAAGATGGGAAAAAGTTGTCGCTAGCGATGGGCAATATTTTAAATGATTCATTTGTAAACATTTTTTCACAACAAAGTTGCATTTTCATAAAAAAAAAACAGTGGGAACTTTATTGCGCACCTAATATTTGTATCCACTTTCTAATTTTCTATTTTTTGTGTATTTATTTTTATATAATTTATTTTTTTCTAAATTTGACATATTTTGTAACCGCCAAGCGGATGGTAAAATAAATCACTTTCTCTATAAAACATCCTGCAGTCTGGTTTCTTTTTTTCCCTGTCGTGAGTGAAGCTTCATAATTTTCAATACATTCTCAGATTCGCTCAACTACATCTGGACGGATCCTCAAACAGTGGAAGTTTCGGTTAACTTGTTGAAGCCTGATTCTACAGTGGGCACAACGGAATTTTTATTTAAACTGATGGAGGGGGACGTTTTGTGGGAAATTGCAGTTGGTAACTCGGGAGGTGAATTACTGGAACTATTACATGGGGAATCGGTTATACTTTCAAGTGTAAAATTATTAGGATTATCCTTTGGGAGCCTTTTTCTTCTCTCCTCAGGATACTCGTGGATTATAGAATCATCAATCCTTACCTTTGAAGGAGTTGACCTCATTTATGATGTATTTTACACAAGTATAATTTTGAGTATACCGCATCAAGGAGACATGGAACAATACATAAGAATATTATTTAAGGTAGAAATTGGGCAGGAGAAGAAAATAGGAATAACTTTCTTTTTATTATATGTAACAAAAGAAAAATTATAGACAATTATAGAAAAATTAAGGGACAATTTGTTTTACTACAATTTAAATTTATATTTCTTTCCTGCCTCCAATAGCCGTTACGTTCTGCAATTGTATCGTCGGAATGGTTCTTATGTTTTGCTGTTTTTCTTCCCTTGAGAAATATAGTTTTATTATCGTTTCCTATTTCAATACTAGAGATTCCAAGATTTCCCTCGTTATATGATATAATTTACATACAATTACTTGTGCTCGGTGATATTGTTGTGCCGCGGAATATTCCACTCCGTATTTAGTATATTCGGGAATATTCCATAGTAAAGAAACATTGGAATTCGTTCAAGACAAGAAACGAAGTCCAATGCCCGATCGTATGAACGACCCCAAGAACGCCAACGCAGCATGAGCGACTCGCTTGGCGTTCGGCGATAGGCTAACGCTAAAATTGCGAATTAAGGGATTTTCGTGAAGAGAGTTAGCAACTGCTTTACGAAAGGACAGTATTAAATTAGATTGAAAAGAGAACGGTTGGTTTCTCGTTTAATACTCGAAACAACGCATTATTGTACTTCTTACTTTGATATATAAATAGGCAACGGAAAGTTACCGTTGCTTATAATAAATACTTCCTTTTATATAAATTCGCGTTTCCATCTTTTACTCGAGATCCATCTCCTTATCGGCAAACGATCCCAAAAAATAATAACTTTTAATATTATACCGACTACCGAATAATCCAATTACTCGGTACCGGCATAACAATATATTTTTAAAAGTTGATATCTTAATTTCCGTGCTAGATACTTTTTTCCTGCTCTATGGATTTTCAGCATGGGTGAATGATTTGGGTCGATAGAGGTAGGGTAATCGTGAAAATAAGTAAGTGATATGAGTAGTTATATCTGCCTTATTTGTATGATTTCATGTTTCGTGAGTGAACCTTGTCAGCCTTGACCTCACCTACGCGAGGGGTTAAAACATAGGATTTCTCCCACTAGTGTAAGGTGTTTTGTGATGTGTGTGAGCTACGCCGGTCTCACTAACGTCGAATATGTGAGCGGACGACCGAAGGCGTCCAGACCTCACTGGCATAGAGTATTAGTGTAATGTGTTTACGTGTAATTAGGTAAGGATGAGGTTGGTTTCGAGCAGTGACAGAGATTATTTGAATGATTAATATTTTCAAAATTGCAATCGCACTAAATTAGCACATGGTAAATTGGCATAACATATATAATCGACAGTACAAGTGAGTTAATGGTACAGAACGAATCGTATAGAAATAACACAAGAAGTCTGTTTGAGAATTCCAGAGTATGTTGTTGGAACGATCTGCGAATATATCGGAAATTATGAAACTTCACTCAAGACAGGGTGAAAATAAACCAGACTCGTAGATGGTATTTTGAGAAAGCGGTTTATTATACCTTCCGCATGTCAATTACAAAAATTAGTTTAATTTTGAAAATATAAGAATATAAAATAAATACAAAATAAATGACATTGAATTTTGTATGATTCCGAGAACAGTTAACTTTATAATACTCGTTGAAGCTAAAATAACAAATATGAAAATTAAATACCAAGAATTGAAATTGAGTTCCTGAGTTTATTGAAAAATCTGACTAGCACACAACTGCATTAATTGTGTACAGTCTTTGTGAATTGCTTGAGTAGCACATAATTATATTAATTGTGTGCTGTATTTATTGAGAGCAGTGTACGCAGTGCAGCCAGCGGTGCGGAGCATGCCATGCAATGAGATATATGAGTGCGTAGATGAATTTAATGCCTGTCAGCAAATACTCAATGTGATGGCGAAATAGAATTTACAGATAGTGAGTGCTAGCACATGCAAATCTGATAATTGAGTGGAATTATTCACTGACAGGCTGTGATGCAGTCTACGCTGCAGAGCACTGAAATGTGAGCTTGAGGATGCACAAAATGATTAGACTGAATTCACAATACTTTCCCAGCAAGTTTAATTGGGGTACAGTGAATTGGTAAAACACACGCAATTATATTAATCGAGTATGCTAATAATTGAGTGAAAACGTGGTGCAGCCAATGCTGCAGAGCACGCCACAGGGTGAGACCTTTTATGATGATGTACCGATATATGAATCTCCTCACCGTCAGTGAATTATGTTAAATTATGACGGTGTTCTCTTACCTTAATTTGAGTCTTGGTGAGCAAGCAGAAATTGAGAAGATCCAGTTGAGAGATGTGAAAATTGTCCGAGCCTTGAAAATGCGTGCGCTGTTCGATGCGGGTTTTCACGTAAGTGCCGAAATATCCAACATGACTACGGGATATGAAAGCGTCGTTGGGCGCTGAAGTCAATTGAGAGAGATAGCCAGTGAGCGAAGCCGAAGTCAAGCGAGAGAGACATCCTCTCGCTGAACGCGGCATACCTACGAGGCACAACCTCGGCTCCGCGAAGCCCTGCCTCCGTTATCTCCGGCCCAACCAAACGCAGCGTGCTAGAGCACAGCAACAGGTCGACGCTCGGCGAATATCGATCGCCGTGCGCCAGCTGATTATCCAACAAAGTCCGATGGCTGTTGATTAAAACAGATATAGTATCACTCTTTATAGTTAATATTCGGGGAAGCTATTTTCCTTTTAGTTCTTTTCACGTACGTTTCAGCGATTATTCTTTCTTGCCATTTTATTAGTTCTAAACCGAGTTGATTTAAGAAAATTTCTTGCGTAACTTGTTCAATGAGATATTGCGCGAGAACATCGAGTTCCTTTATACGTACTTCAAGTTCCACTAATTTTTCCAGTGGTCCCATGCAACAGAGTATAATTTATAATCATAATATTGATTCGTTTTAGAGAGTACCCGCTATTATTCAAGTTATTTGGTAAGCCTCTTTCGTAAGTAAATTGACCTTGTAGAAATCAAATGTGGAAGCTAATTCTTAATAATAACTGGTGAATAAAAAGAGATAGAATTTGTATTGAAGGACATATACGTGGATATACAATATATATATTGGGTCGTTCGGAAAGTAATCTCGATTTTTCCCAACAGAGGACTTAATTGTATTTTTTCACAACCAACTTCACACTTAAGCCGCATAATCATATGTATTTTGACAGCTGATATAGCAAGGCTTGCTTGTGAAAAAATTCAATTGATTCTGCACAGTAGTTTTTGGTTGATATTCTTTTAAATATGGACAGTGGAAAACAGCGTTTTCGGCATATTTTACTTTTTTACTATAGAAAAGGTAAAAATTCTGTTCATACAAGAAAAAAATTATCCGATGTGTATGGGGAAGATGTGTTAAGTGAGCGCCAGTGCCAAAACTGGTTTGCAAAATTTCGATCCGGCAATTTTGATCTCGCAGATGCACCACGTTCTGGAAGGCCAGTTGAAGTGATGAAGACACAATAAAGGCATTAATTGATGCAAACCAGCGAATAACAACTCGTGAGATCGCTAAGAGATTAAATTTATCGAATTCGACCGTTCATGATCATTTGAAATGGTTAGGTTTAACCTCAAAGCTCGACATATGGGTTCCTCACCTTCTTTCGGAAAAAAATTTGTGCCGTCGCATTGACGTTTGTGATTTGCTTCTCAAACGCCAAGAAAATGATCCATTTTTGAAGCGTATCATCACTGGGGATGAGAAATGGATTGTCTACAACAATGTTAAGCGTAAAAGATCCTGGAGTAGAAAAGATGAACCGGCTCAAAGCACTTCGAAACCCAATATTTATCAAAAAAAGGTTATGCTATCTGTTTGGTGGGATTTCAAAGAAATCGTTTATTTTCAGCTTCTACAGTGCAACAAAAGATCAATTCTGAAGTGTACTGTCATCAGTTGGACAAATTGAATGATTCACTTAAAGAAAGAAGGCCAGAATTGGTCAATAGGAAAGGTATATTGTTCCAACAAGGTAATGCGAGACCACATACAAGTTTGACCACTCGGAAAAAAAATTTAGAGCTTGGATGGGATATACTGCCACACCCACCATACTCTCCAAACCTGGCACCTTCAGATTATCATCTTTTCCGGTCTCTACCAAATTTTTTAGACGGTAAAACGTTTAATTCAAATGAGGAGGTCAAAAGTGACTTGGATCAGTTTTTTGCCAGCAAAGAACAAAAATTTTATGAGCGTGGAATCATGCTACTGCCAAAAAAATGGCAAAAGGTATTGGATCAGAATGGACAATGTTGGGTTGAATAAAATATTAATTCACTATAAAAAAATCGTATTTCATTTTTATAAAAAAAACAAAATTACTTTCCGAACAACCCAATATAATTAAAAATTAGCTTCCACATTTGACTTCTACAAGGTCAATTTACTTACGAAAAAGCCTAACCAAATAACTTGAATAATAGCGGGTACTCTCTGAAACGAATCAATTTTTGCAACGATGTCGATCAATGGACTTGAACCACATCAACGAACGTTCTCAATTTGTAATTATGCAACGGAAAATCCGATCATCTAACTCAAATAAAAGTGTGACATTCAACTAAATAAATTTTTAAGAGTAAAATCGATTTATCAAAACCCGATAATAATATTAAAAAGGGAAAAATCAATTTTTACACATTAACTCCACTCTCGGTAAAAAAAAGGGGGGAAAGTTAGATTTTATGAATTAAAATGTTTTTTACAACGTGGTTGCATGCAAATAGTAAATTTTTACGAATTGGGTTGATTCACTAAAACTCAATAAAACTGAAAAAATCGATTTTCACAAATGTTTTCATCATATTAAAGCACCTTTAAAAAGGGAAAAGTTAGATTTTATTAATTAAATCAGTTTACAAAAACTGAGAAGAAAGGAGTGATAAATTTACATGAAAAAGTTGAATCACTAAAACTCAATACAAAGTGAAAAATCAATTTTCTCGAATTAAATCACTTCTGGAAAACGGGGTAACAAGAGCAAAGTTAGATTTTTTACTTTTAAACGATTTACAATACACACGCGGTTGAAAGGAAATAGTACATTTTCACGAATTGAGCTGATTCTCTAAAATTCAAAAATGCAAAAATCGATTTTCACGAATTAAATCACTTCTTGAAATGTGGTAAAAGGTCAAAGTTAGGTTTTATGAATACAATCAAGATACAAAGGCGGGTCGATTAACACGAACCAAAGTGACACTCTGTTCAAAATATGTAAATTTTGAAACATAAATTGATTCACGAGACAACCGAATCACATAACTCAAACAGGAGTGACATTTTCTTAAGAAATCAAATGGCATTAAGAATTCACGACGTTTCGGCGTGAGTTTTCCGTACTCTGGTCAAGGAGAATGAATTCTCCCTTTACCACACCTGACGAGAAACACCGAAGACGCAAGCCCCCTTTTGAGTCTAACCTTTCGGAAAATTACTTGGGTCAGGGCTGAGAATGCTCGTTGATTGCTTGCGTAAGCCGTCACTTGACTCGATATACTAGATAAATTAACCCACGGAGAAAGGGGTTTTAGGGGGAAGGAACATGCTAGGTTACTTTTACTTGGGGAAAAATATACGGAGATATCAGACAATATAAATTAGAAGAATTGAGTTTATACTTACAGTTGGTTTTCTGGTGAAGTTGCTTCGCCGATAACCGATGCGTTGAGGGGAAAAAATGGCAACCGTTTGTTAGAATAAAAATGCTAAACTCGATGATTCGTGAAGCTGTTAAAATTTATTCAAATAACCGAATAAGTAAAACACGCACGTTCGCTATTACTATGCGCGAGCAATCGTTACTTTTCGGCACAATACTCTTAACGTGATACTTATGATTCGAGAAAACAGTAAAAACAAATAAACAGTATGGACTAGTAGAAAAACGACAGAAAACAATTGAATTCAATTTCTTCAAGATTCCTACTTTAAACTTGAGATGAATTCCGATAGCCCGTAGCTATCAAATTACATTCCTTTTCCATGATGGTTAACGTACATGGCGATCCAATGATCTCCAGGTCCGTCGTGGTAATCCGTGTTAACTACGAGTCCGGCCGGTAACGACCATACGCGAGGAATTCTGTCAGCTGGGTATACTCCAATGGTTGAAAGTGGTAGATACTGCAGACTCTCGTAGATTTGTCTAGTGTAAATGCTTTCTTATTCTTTTCCTCTTCGTCTGCCGACCAAACAATCATGTATGATTCTCCTTTAAACGGATGCTCGCGAAGCCAATTTTTTATTTGGAAAGCCTGGCGCATTGCACAATGCGAAGACGCTGTATTGTTTATCATAGCGTGTCTGAAGCATTTTCGCAAAGATTTCGGCATAAATATGTACGATAGAGCGCCCTCCTCATCCTCCAGGTTGGAAATTTCACGACTCGTGATATCGCAAAGAAGTATAGCTTTCTCGTGACCGCTTGTATAAATACGTCTTGATTTTCGTGAAATTTCACGCAAGTTAGCGTATGCTTGTTTACAGCTCACATCGCCCTCGTACCATTCCAGACCGTGAAAACATTTCGAGAAAAAATTATTCTGGCTTCTCGAATGCTGTGGTGATTCGGCAAAGTGATACGGCGGTGCGACGATCCAATGAGCAGAGTACGGTCTATCCACTGCTACCACGGCAATTTCTTGCGGAATAAATTCCGAGTCTTTACCACGCATTCCCTGTATATCCACGACGATATCCATTTTCACGTCTAATCCGTACAGATGCTCGAGTTCGACTGATTAGTTACTCACAGACACGCTTCTACGTCTCTTAACACGAAATAATTTTATGCCGACATCAGCACATTTTTCGCTTATCCGTTAAAATCCACCATTACTTGCCAAGAGGCATCAATTTCAAGGACATTATCATATTCCGCGTAGACTAGACAATTTATCGTTGAAGCAAGCGCATCCTCAAATCGTACCTCTATTCTCACACTACCGTGCTTTATTAAATTCCAATGTGTATTGCTGTTCGCCGAAAGATCGGGTGTCAAATCAAAAGCAAACAGACAGTATCCATCGCGATAATTATCGCAATCGATCGAATTACCGTCGTTCGAGAAATGTATTCCAGTTCCCGAAAACAACGTTTGAAAAGCATCCACATATAGATGATCGATATTCGCCGTGCGTCGACCTGTTGCTGTGCTCAAGCACGCAGCGTTCGGTTGAGCGGAGATAGCCGAGGAAAGGCTTCGCGGAGCCGAGGTTGTGCCTCGCTGGCATGCCGCGTCGAGCGAGAGGATGTCTCTCTTGCTTGACTTCGGTTTCGCTCACTGGCTATCTCGCTCAACTGACTTCAGCGCCCAACGGCGCTTTCAGATCAGGCGGCCATATTGCAAATTTTGACACTTTCGCAACAGCATCGAGGAACAGCACACACAGCGCACTTTTCGGACCTTTCTCGTTGGCTTCTATTTCTGGATTCACTCATCACTAGCTCTCAACAGGACTCAAAATCAGGTATGAGTACATTGTTATAATTTGCCGTAAATTCAATGGCAATGAGGAGTTGGATGCTCATCGGTACATCAACATTTTTGGTCTCACTTTTTGGCGGCATTGCAGCACATGTCACGCCACGTTTTCTCTCAACATAATTTGCCGGTATAATTAATATAATTATGCAGGTGTACTATATTCACTGTATTTTTCCCCAGGACATCTGCTGGAAGAGTACAGTGACTATACACTGCTCATTTTGTGCATCCTCATTATGTGTTGTATTGTGCTACGCAGTGCTGCCTGCGTAGCTAGTCTCATGCGTGTAGAGCACTCAAGCAATTTCAATTGCAAATGCTCTCATTTGTTCATTGCAACCTCTCTTCATTAAGCTGCTGAGAGCTTGCTGTGAATTGTTATACCACCTTACGCACTCATTTATCTCATAGCGTGGCATGCTCCGCAGCACTGGCTGTGGTGCGTACACTGCTCTCAACACATGCAGCACAATTAATATAACTGTGTGCTGCAACAGCTCAAATTAAATTCAGCCACATTAATTAAATTCAGTTGTTAATTGTCAGAATTTTTGTGCATTTATTTATATCATTTTGTATTCTTTCTAAATGTGGTCTCTCTTGTATTTATTTTCACTTTTATAATTTTTCTAATAGTCACAATTTGATTGTATTTGTGCGAAAGGTACAATAAACCACTTTCTCCAAATTCCATCGACAAGTCTGGTTTATTCTCACCCTGTCATCGAGTAAAGCTTCATTAGTTTCAATATATTTCAGATCTGTCAAACAACACCATCAGACGGAATCTCAAACAGCCTTGTTATCGACAAAACGGATAATTATACGCTTCGGCAATTGACCTAACACGATATTAACGATAGTCTCCCCATGAACACCAGAGTGTATTGAAACGGCTTTTACCTCGACTCTCGTAAGAGGATATATAGCCGCAGATTTTGCCAGAGTTCTAGCATGCGAGAGCAGCACATTAGGAGCTATTTTTGTTCTACGAACGAGAAGCGATGCCTCGAGAATCTTTAAGCCGCATTGACCATTCTTTGTATACCCCACAAGACAAAATGAATCTCTAGATCGCACCAACCGTAGTCGCATCTCGACGGCGTTTAATAGGAATCGCTCCTGATTGAATATATCACAATGCAGATGACCGAGCAAGTCTACAGTTTTTTCGACATTTAAAAATTGTTTTCTCGTCGCAAGACCCGTATTTTCCGATGTTATATCATCCATTTTTCCAGGGGTATCGTCGTACCAGAGAACGCTCGTGAGATGCGAATTTTTTGCTGCTGGACCGTAATTCAAAAGTGTTTCTATGTACGCTCGATAAACGTAGGCATTATTTGGAGGTGAAACTAATTTTTGATTCAGGTATACATCCACCTGATTAAACATATAATGCAAGAGATTGTCTACAGGGCCGGCACTTACTTTCGACGATGTGCCCGTGGCAATTTCCGTAGTAGTAGGAGATGTTATTTTTACTCTCAGACTAAGCATAGTATGCGCGAGATCGATATACTCATCACCCTGTCCAGGAATAACTAATTCAATTGGTGAATCATCTGTTAGCGAAGATATTGGTTTGGAATACATCCAATTGGAGCCTTTGATAGTAGTTTGCGTCGGTGGGAGTGAAAATAATTCAAGTTTTGATTTAAGACACTCGTACGAGTGCGCAAGTAGAAAAGCCATCTTGTTTCAGCTATCCAAAAATATCTGCAACTGTTCGTTGACGAGTCTTCTTCTTCTTATTGTTCTTATTATTCTTCTTCTTCTTTATTACTTTTCTTTTTATTACACTTTTATTTTTACGGGAGATACGTCGTGGTTCACGTTCGTTCGATGAATGAGGAGTTCGTAAAATTTTGCGCTTTTTATAACCAGAACCCAGCATGAGAGTGTCAATTTTTTCAGAGGCTTTGTGTTTGAGATTACTGCCTGATTCTCGCGCTCTCTCGCGAATAGCATCTTTCACAGCTATATTTCTATCGAGGATATCACCGGCTACGTTTACACCAGCGCGCAACGCCTCTTTTCCAACTTCCTTAGCGCCCTTCTTTAAAAGTGGTAACACTCGACGAAACAGACCCCCGAGAAAGCTGCCGATACCGTGTCCTCGTTGATTAGGTGTTCCGATATAAACATGGCTAATGCCACCGTACCCGCGACGACCCCATCCGTGCTGCACACTGTCAATATCATCCATAGTGGTGCAATTAATCGTGGGACCTTTTGAAATGTAGTGTCACAGTCAACGTTCCCTGCTCGAATGGTATAGGATCCCCAAATTCGTCTCTTATATCGATCTCGATAGTGTGTAAATTATTGCGCAAGAGAGGTATATATCGTGGCGTTGAAAACGATTAAATTTTTATCGAACCATACGGACAGTCATCAGTATCAATGGGAACAACTCGTAAGAGGGGTGTTTGTACATCGCCTGTAATATAACTCTCGCAGATATCTGTGTATGGAAACATGCTGCCCGGCATAGCACCGGTGAAAGATGCAGGCCTCGACCCTGTGTATTCGCAATGCGGTTCTATCATTACTGACCTACAGGCCTCTTCCGTGAATCCTAGTAGCCTTGCGATAGCGAGCGATACGCGAAAGTCGTGGTACCGTAGATCGTCGCATACGCACGCCACTTCGACCTGCCCGCTCAGAAGCGATTTAAATCGCAGATGACCGGCCACGTAGGGTAACTTATTCATACTCTCCTAAAGAGCGTCTATAGAGCGATATACACCAGGTGCTACTTGGTCTCTATCAGCGCGTCTCTGTGTTAAAAGATTTAAACCCGATAAATCATAATCACCATCCTCAAAAGTTACGAGATTTTCTACAGTAGGAGCATGTAAGAGAGTCATCGGATAAGCGATTTCCACAAGAGAAACAGACCATTCTCTATGCAAGCGTATCTGACGCGGTAGTTTTGTAATAAATTTCGTCGTCGTATTATTCGGAAAATACTGCATACTACTGTTGCTCGGTAGTACGACAAAGAAAGAGCTATCCTTGGAGCTCATATTTATCAGGGACGATGATTCCGAGCGTTCTTCGTCTTTGTCCTCTTCTTCTCTTTCGTCTTCTGAGATGACGGAGGCACTCGTACTCGTGATAATTCTGCCTCGTAGAAAATAACGTCGATAGTCTCGTTATTCAGATCGTTTAAAATATACACGAATGGTTCTGGATTCACTGATATTCGTTGAATCTTGAATAATTCGTTACTTCAACCACGCTCATATCCTTTCACAAAAGCTGCTTTAGCTGTACTGATACGTACCAAGGCACCGACGCTGTATTTAGGCTTTTTAATCTAATTTTTTTCGCGTTACGCTCGTAACGCCGTGCTAAATTGTCTCGGGCTTTAGAGGAATTTTCGAGGGTTACTTCGCTCGGAGGAATACGCGTTCCGCTGTGTCTAGTGTGAATATAAGCATTAAAAAATTCTGTAAAACATCGATGTAACGTTTATTTCGCGTGTATGTAAAGTAGCGCCACATTCGCTTTTTTATTGTTCGATTAAAGCGTTCGGCAATCGAGGCTTTTATATCAGGGTTACGAGCAGCGCGAAAATCGATATTCTTTTTCTTGAGAATTTGCTGAAACGGAGCGCCGATAAATTCTTTGCCTCGATCAGTTTGCAATTGCTGCGGGCGACGATTGTTACTGCGTGCGAGTATGCGTGTAAGACCGCGGGCCACGTTTGCGCTCATTTTGTCACGCAAAGCCTCGACCCACGCGTATTTGCTCAACACATCGATAATAACAAGCAGATACGCGTACCCATCTTTGTACGTGGCTATCGAGCGAAGATCAGCTAAATCAGCCTCCCATACATCGTCTATATTACTCACGCTGTACGTACGACGGGGAAATCGTCGTCGCACGAGACGATGCATGTTATATGAATCCTGTGTCTCGAGCCACGGTAAAACTTTTTTTCGCGCGACTCTTCGATCCACCTGGGCCAAATATTTTGCTCAAGAATAGGAAGCAGGATGAGTGGTGTCATAATAGATTTTTTGAAGAATTTTCATAATTTGAGCGATGACCAGTTAAATGGATTCTTTTTCTTTTTCTTTTCTAACTGTGTGGGGGGTCGATATTCTGCTTGCGCGATGTTTTGCAATTGTTCGTCCTCTTCTTCATCCCCCTCCTGCCCCTCGATGATGTCGTTTTCAGCCGTGAGCATTAAATCTCTGTTTGAGTGTGCGGTCTCGGCCTCGTTGTTATTGTTGTTGCTACTGTTGCTGCTGTTGCTGCTGCTACTATCGTTATCGCGCGGTAAAATAAGACGCCATTGTGGTGTCGAGGATGATGTAGGTGTAGGCTCGTGTAGTAACTCGGGATTGCCGATAAATTTGCGTGGCATCTGTATCGCTCGCAGGAGTTTGGCAAAGTGAGATCGTCCGATGCGTTTCTCGCGTTTTCTAGCTCGCATAGCATCGTTAACAAGATCAACGATATTGGAATTTGAAATTCTTCTGCCGTCTACGGAAACAACACCGTTACAATCCCATGTCATTTTTTTACCAACGGCGCTGCGATGCAAATTACGAAGCAACGATATTGCTTTAGATTTAAATTTTTTTGGTACGCTATCGATAATAAGTGTGTGATTGAGTCGAGATTTAACTTTGTTCATTAAAACGTCGTCGGATTTATTCTCGTGGCTATCGAGTATTGCTATTTTTCGTTTTGATGAAATATTAGGTACTGCATTATCGTACTCGACCATGTGAAGATAACGCTGTAAAACCTGCTGGTACGCTTTCCATTTCTCTCTTTCGCTCTTGTACGAGTGAGAGTTTAGAATTTCACTCAGCTCAGAGTCAAGGCGCGATAATGGCGTACCGGTAGTCTGTACGGAAGGCAACGGGTCTGCACTAGTAGTAGTAGTAGTAGTAGTAGTAGCAGCAGTAGTGACGAGTCCAACGAGACGATATATGTTATCATGAGGAATAAGTACCATCTTTCTGGCATATTCCATGTCTCGTGTAGGCCAAGACAGGCACAAGAAGCAACTTGAGAAATCCGACACAGTGCTCGACGATGATCTTTCTCTTACCGCTCGAATTTCCCCTTTTGGCGGCTAGTCGTCGAAGAATTGTCGCGTGCCTCCAAAGATGATTCTTTTGCACGTCGTTCAGACTCACGTTTCCCTGTAAAACGTTTAGAGCACACTCGCATATACAGCGTACGAGCGTTACATCTGCTTTGCGCAAAATTGCACGTCGTTGCTCTTGCTTCAGATAACACAGCGCTTGCAATATAATTATTTGCTTTTTATCGAGAGGTCCGCGCAACGCCATTACAAGCGCATTACTGGTACATCGCGCGACGCATCGCAAACTTTTATTGCTTTTTGAGGCACGTAAACGTAATGGTATTGGTCATCGGGAAATATACAGGCGCGAAATCGACAATTATCAGGCGTCGATTGTTTCAAGTCGAATAATAGATAGCCGTGCGGTGCAGCTGTTGCATCAAAATATACCTCCTGCAAAAATCGTGGATTCTCGGGACATACCTGACGGGCTAGGTGCTGAATTTGCGCGCGATCTCGCGGATTTTTTAAGACAACGATATAATTAGCGTTTAAGGAGATATCGCGCTGCCCGTGACCCTGATGGAAGAGATTTTGCGTGATGAAAATGACACTAAGATTTTTATGATGGCTACCCTTGGTGAAAAGATCGACCACAGTATTGTTGGATGCTTCTCGCATTAGATCGTCAATGACCGCAAGTTTAGGTCTTGTATCATTCGAGTAGTCTACTGCTTGCCGTAAACCCTCACGAAATTCGATTTTATCACCGTACTCTGAATACCCGGACTGCCACTCTTAGTAATAAAAAAGTATACGCTCGAACGGGACATCCGTCATTTCGCGCATGTATTTAAAGAATTTTTTTACAAAATATGTTTTGCCACAACCTGTAGGACCGCTTATCACAGCTGTCCATGGATGTTTCCAACGTGTATCCATATCAATGAGTGTCTATAAAAATCAATCAGCAGACTCTTAAATAAGCTTATACCGCGGCGGCGGCGACGGCGGCTGCGGCGGCGGCGACCCCACGGCATCAGCATTTTTCGCGGCCTTAAAGAGCTGATAAGGCGCGGCGCGCCGGCACTAGCTGATGAGGCGCGGGCCCGCGGTATAAGCTGGTGTTTACGCCGTATGTAAATTAAATAACGATAATTTTTATATTTCTCACAAATAAAGCAATATTTTTATTTCACTATGCATACATCTCTATATGCACGAATCATCAAATTCTAAACAGCAATATTATACCCACGGATGTAGCACGAGAAAGTCAGAACAAAAGGAAACACTCGATAAGAAAGACGGGACAAAAGGAATCAACGATGAGAAAGTCAGGACAAAAGGGAACGGTAGAGAGATAGCAGCTACTGCTACGAATAGCAGCACAAAAAGAACGAGCCGACAACGGTTTTATACATAATAAATCAATATATATTTTTTTAATGTATTGTACACAGTAAATATGATACATGAAATTTGACAAAAAGATTATTTTAAAATATCGCGAATTCAACCGTAAAACTATGATATATACTTTTTTGCGTTATACTAATTAGCGTATTTCACAATAGCCGTACGGTACAGTAGAGTACATCCCGTGCCGCTTTCGCTTCGTGTTAACAGGTTCGCATGATTTCGATTCTTTACGCGTTACTACATGATGAAATTCCGTACGTCGAATAGCGTCGAATTTTAAAATAATAGGTACGCTCCTTGCTCCTGTCACGAAAGATCGCAATGCGTTATAATTTACATGTCGGCTATTCGCAAAGTTTAGCGTGATACCCTTTACTTTACATTTTTCAATAATCGTACCGTCGGGTTTACGAACAACGTATGCGTAAAATTTTGGTCCTCCCGAAACGAACGAAGTTATATACCTACCAGGCCCATATTCGCTTAATTCATCCGTAAGATCTCCTAGAAATTGACCGATTCGCGGCTCATACTCGTTACCACCGGGGCGACTCACGTAAATACAGGAGTCCGTATCGCAGTACAATATTAGTCGCCCGAGCCTCTCAAGGTAACTGTATAATTTTAGGCGTGCCTGTGCCGTCGTATATGCTGCAATCACGGCATTAGATGTCGGGGATGGTTGGATAGCATCGCGGTTGCTCACATAGTTTACATACATAATCTTGTGATTGACTGGTAGCAACCCCGTCACGTCAATCTCCGGACTCGTTAGTAAATTCATTAGCTCCGCGCGCGTGAAAACGATAACGGTTTTCGTGAGATTCTCTCGTTGACCAAACTTTCCCCAGAATGAATTAAGAGCCAATTTTGCGAGTGAACATAAACCCGGATTTGGCTGCAAAGCAGTTCGTTCGAGATATACACCCTCAGACTCCTTGTACAATGCTATAAAACGCTCTATTGCTTCCTCGTCATCGTTACACTCTGTTGGCGGTCCACTCGCCTTCTGTTTTATTGTTAGGAATGTATCGATGTACTCGGCAAAATGACCGTACTCGTCGCGTTGTCCAGTCATACTGCGTAACAACGTATTGCCAAATTTCATAGATACAAGTCACCTTATATCCGAGCGACACAGCTTTTCTCAGTTCGTCCACGACCCGTGTGCTGTCAAACGCTCGCTCAGTCGTGTCATCGTGTGTACAAACCTCGGATGTGTCCATATCTGTACAGCACTATCTATACAGGGGGAACAGTACTTTCGCATGCATGCGAACAGGCAGTACGGGTATATACAAATCGCGCGGTACCACCACGGTACACTTCACGAGACCCTCGACGACACTTAGATCGTTTTCAAGTCCTACGAGTTCTCGACACTCATCGCCTACGTACAATTTCGGGTGTCCAACGGGATATTTTCCATTCTTACATACCCACGGATACACCGAGCAAACATCCACATAGCGTATCTGCTCCCCGTTCGCGACGTCGTACAAGCTTACAAAATTTTCCGTTCGACCGCCAAAGAATGCATCGCGTGGCTCGAGAGGCGCCTGCTTGACCATGGCGTGATTTTTCACGTATATCGACATTTCCTCGTTATTCTCGAGTAATCTGTCAAAATCGCATTCCCATATTTCGGTTAGAGTGTACCCTTTCGATCTGATTCGCCCGGAAATAAGAATGGTACGCTCGTATCGCTCATCCATTGTATCGCCGAATTTAGTTCGAGCATCTCTATTCACGCGATAACATCGCGGACAACCGTGCCAAAAGCAGCCATGAAATTGAAGAACGTGATGGACCCCCGCATCTACGTAGTATCCGTCGACAGCCGGTAGGCCGGTCGGAGACCGATACTCTCTCATGCGTCCAGCATGCGCGATAACGCAGTTGCGCTCACGCTCGAGCCATACGAGCCATACGACGGCCTTGCGCGATTGCTTATCGCCCCAGCGATACCCCCCCTGGTGGTAACACCGCAATGCGATCTTTCTGTAGAAAATTCTTTCGAAATACTCTCATACATGCTGATGCTATCGTGCATGCTTCTGTAAAGGGGCACACGCTCCCACAACGTATAAATAACTCTCGAAAAGCTAAACACGCTCGTCTCAAAACCGTAACATCTGTACGACAATATTGCACAAATTGCGTCGCAAAATCAAATTTATAATCTACGCGACTCGATTCTTCCTCATACCATTTTAAAAAGCGCTCGCGATCCGCTGAGAACATGGTATCGGGTGAGTAAAAATGTAAAGCCGGCAGAGGACCTGAGTAATTCTGATATTCCGGTGTGTTGAATAAATGGGGAAATGTACCTTTTGCCACCTCATGAGCGAAACCAAAGGCCTTAGGTAAAGCGCTTAGAGCCATGGGTAAATAGTTTAGACTATCGAGAAAAACGATATCGCCAATTTTCATCGAGACAATCTTCGTACCATTCATAATCAGAGAGGGCAGCTGTGTTTTTTGCACCTCGATTAAATACCGTAGAACAAATTGTGCGTCGAAACCTCTAGCATTATGGGCAATGCAGATGGTCTTTTTAAATTTTTGCGATAATGCCAATTTCACGAGCTCCCCAACAGGATCATCGATAAACACGAATTCACGTTTACCACAGTTAGCACAATCGGTCTCTATATCTGTGATATCCAGACATGCCATACATACGCATTGTCCAACACATAAATTCGGCTCGTGAATTCATACAATTGCTCGTGTTGTTGCGTCTCAAAATCATAAAATAAAAAACTCGGGGATGACTTGTCTTTTTTCTTCTCCTTTTGCGCCTCTGGTTTCTTAAGAGGTGCTATAAAACACGCATGCGTAGTCGGTCGCGTTTGCTTGCATGTAATACAAAACGATATACCACATACATGCATTTTTTTATCTGTAATTTTAATCATACGCGAGCAGCCTCTACAGATTTTCAATGCGTTACAGACGCTGTACCGTCTATATTTACGAGACGTGATACCCGCGGAGCCCTCACCCTTATGATAAGCGAGGCAAAAAGCACCAAAGAACGAACGATTACAGTCGGCGCAATACTCAGGCTGAGAGTCTCTATTGCCGTTGCAATAAGTGGATTTACATCGAGCACATTGATAGCTACATCGATGCTCGAGTACTCGAATATACTTGCAATTACATTGTGTGCACAACCCTCGACTACCTAGCGCACCGGCGAGATTTAATATCGGTTGATAGTGATGAGAACGCTCTTAATAGAGAATAAAGAGTGTATGATTAATTTTACCTGTTGCGGTCAGTACGTATTTTCGCTCATCGTACAGAGCTGGAACGCGTTTTCCGAAGGTGAGAAATTCATAAACAACAATCGCTATACCCTCGCGAACCAAGTACTCCTGAAAGAGCTGAATTTCGCGCGCACCACACCCCCTAGACGGTGTCGTTACCCCTGCATTACGCGTGAGCTCTATCGCTGCTGTATATTGCGCACCTCGAAGCCCGTTCCGAATTTGACACCATCGTCTGTGTAGTTCGCCCGCACGTGTTTGACCGCGTTCGGCATGCGCTCAGGCAGTGACAAGGGATCGTTGTAGACACAAATTATCGCGATTACTTATGCGTAAAATTGACTTTTTTGCTATAGACTCGTGAGTAAGCCTAGTGCCCACACCAGCTCCTTCGACGCCTCGTACTATAGATGTCGTCATTCTACATGTACCAGCGTCTATTCGAAATTCGCGCGCGCTCTGAGCTACACCATTAATTAGTCGCCATATATCGTCGGGAAAGATGTCACGAGCTGGTCGAAATGATAACCATACAGGTCCTTGCGCGAAAGACGGTACGCTCAAAGTCATACCCACATAATCATGTCCTTCGGACGATTCTGTAAGGCGTGTGAGAACATCTCGTACACCTCCCTCCAACCATGTGAGATGATCGATACCGTCCGGTGGCTGACGAAAATAAAAATCTGTCTCGACCCTGCATCCTAAACCGTGGAAAATAGCGTCTCTGCTCATTGTCGATACCGAAACTTTCACCAGCAGGCAAAATATCACCACCCCGTGCAGCAGTCCTTCCATCGCCAGTCTGTCCAACTGCAAGCATAATTAAACCATTTATTAGGCTTTTTATTTCATTTAATTTAATTTTTTGTTTGTCGCTAGCTATATACTATGTATATAATTCGTGTAACGTAAGAATTACAAACTTATATTTGCTTCTAGTCCTCAAATTCGTCGACTGCACCCGGGAACCGCCGACTCATTTCGTAAACCAACTCGATTGTCGGCGGTCTCGGCACAGTGAATCGTGCAAAGCGAAAAGCGTTTGGGTCCATCTCGTACCCTGTTTTTTCATTTTACTATTATTATCCGTGTAATTTTTTTATTTTTGTCAGCGTAGTTGTATTATTAAAAGCTTACCTGAATCTACAGGGTCCTCCTCCTCCTCGTCGTCATCGTCTACATGTTGCTCCTCCTCCTCCTCCTCCTCCTCCTCCTCTTCTTCTTCTTCTTCTTCTTCTTCTCCTTCTTCTTCCTCGTTGTCCGTATTGCTGTTGGTATCATCGTTTGAACTGTATTGTCGCGATGGGCCTGCGACGGCTTCATCTGGTTCTCTCGAGGGGCCTGCCATGAAAAGACCGTTTGTAGGTTTATAGCCGCAGAATGGTTGGGTAAAATTTATCCAACTATTCCCTGCGGAGCTGTCGCCATCGTTGTCCCTGCTATGATCATCTGAATCGGTTCTACCCTTCTCATCGAAATCATAGGTGTCGGATCCCATTTCTCCGTCTTCATATCGTCGAACTATATAAAAATCTTATGAAATAAAGAAAATAAAATAAAAGTAATTAGCGCTGTACATTACTTACGTATTTCATTGAGTATGGGTTGCAGAGCAGGCTCATTCAGCCAACCGCGTCGACGAATAACACGCACCACCTAATCAATAATTATTTGATTATCAAACAATCCAATATTATACGCGTCAACTAAATCGCGCTGATGACACTCGCACAGCATACCACGAATTTTACGAACAACCGCCTGTGTCGGAAGTTCCCATAGGGTGATCTGTAAATTTCTTCTCCCCCACCGCGAACGCAACGACTGTCTACGCTTCAATATAAACTCTATCAATATTCTTATCAATGAGCGCTTTACCACTCTGACCATGATTGTGCTGTTAGAGTAGTAGTAGTAGTAGTAACCACAGTAAATCAGACAATTAACTAGAGAATTTTCAAAGCGGCTCACTTTTATATATATTCCTTTAACAAGCTCTTTCTCTCTCTCTCTCTCTCTCTCTCTCTCTCTCTCTGCATATACTGCAGCGATGTAATGAATACGACTAACCAAGAAGATGGCCGCACGCGATCACTTCACAAAAGCAGGACCTAGGGAAATATTTAGCGATAGTGATGTACTTAGTTATCGAGTTTCGCTGATGAAAGTCATATTGTTTTCATTTAATTTCAAGGCACTCGGCCATGAGGAAAATCATCGAATTTCGTCGACGAATAATATTTAGTTTTCATGACACATATTATCTGTATGTCGAGATGTGCACGTGCACATAAGTGTGCGAGAGTATGCAAGAGTTTTGGCATATATTTGCTGCTGCTGCTGTTACTAGGCTGTTGAGGAGAATGCGACGAATGTCAAAGGATATTGGCTAACAATTTTCAGTCGTATGATTTGCAGTATCAAAAGAAAAGGCGATGCAGCTAGATGGTGGGGGAAATCTGTATAAAACGGAGTATGAACACCAACGACGATTCATTTAAAAAGTTACAGTCTACACGAAAGCAATAAAAATGGCAAATAACGGTGCTACGTCTCACGCGAAATCGCCATATATAGCGAACCCCGTTATGTACGGTTTAAATAAATCATTTGGTAAAATAATCGTAGATGGGCTCGAGTTGAACTCTACGATTATTCTTAAACCAGTGGTTAAAATATTGTCGAATACTTTTACTGGAATTACACTCGGTGCGGACGAGTGGCGAGTGTTTAAAAGTGATTTTTCTCGCGTACAACAATATTTCGAAACTCATGGGATTGATGTCGTGAAAATGTGTAATACCCGCATAGAGCACACAACGTATTACACACTTTTAACCTCCTGTTACCACCACAGAGCTGTGTCATTCGGTAAAATAAGTGGTAGCGCTGATGAGGAATACGAGAATCAAGAGACATCTGGAGAATCGAAACGGAAACGCTTCCGAAAATACTCTCCAAACATTGTTCTTCAGCGGCCTACGTTTGATATGCTTGTCGAAATAAGTAGAAGAATTGATATTCATATGCAGGTTCTAGAGAGCAAAAGTGAAACGATTTAACGGTGTATAAACGAGGTGGTATCATATGTCCGTGAAAAGATAGTTGTCAGTGAAATACCTCGTGCAGCAGCGTATGAGATCATCGGTTCCAAGGAATTCTTTGAAGAAGTGCTCAAGCACATCGCGATCTTGCTAACGCCGGAGAATACGGAGTTTATGAAAATTATTTTGTCCGAAATAATTGTGCTGTTTTGTGGTCATATCGCTGATCATGCATCGGGTGTTGCGTTACGAACGCAATAATTCTCCGTATGTGCAGCTATTTGTGATAAAGACACTGTTGTAAATAATTGTATATAGTGTACATTTCTCTCGAAATATTATAAAGTATACACCGAGGTCAGTCACGGTGAGAGAGAGAGAGAGAAAGACAGTCCTAAAACCAAAGCATCAGCAAAGGTCTGCGATAGAAAGAAGACGGAGCGCTCGTCTCTGTTTCATTAACACAGCAGATCATGGAATACGTGCCAATGTCGATTAGCAGCAAAGCAGCAGAGCTTGGTAAGTAAAAAATATAAAATAATTTTTAAATCGTAATTTCAAATCATGTTATATTTATTTTTAATTATAAAAAATAATGTCTTGCCGAGCGAGCAGCCCCTGCATATGAGCCGACACCGAGGGTTCGTTATTCGTGTCATGGAGAGCGAGAGGAAGATACATATACTGTACAGATAGAGCTAACTTCGGGAAAGAAAAGTGCCACCCGACATCCTCATTCACAGTTGTCGTCGGTGGCAGAAGATCATCAACGCTGCCAACTTTGTATATCGAGGCCTGGCATATCAGGTAAGAGAATATCGATTATTCTGTACACGATGTTTTTTATTGATCAGTGCGTTCAATTAAATAGTTGTTCCATTCTTTTTTTAGAAGTACACTATGATGACAACGCCCACAGCGAAAAATAATTTAAAAGCGATATTACGAGTGATAATACAAATTAATTCCGTATAGCGATAAAAATAAAATTAACGGTGAAGGAATCTCCGAGCGTCGATTACCGTGTTTGCAGGGCTGTTGCATACGACGGTAATGTGTAAAGTGCTTTCCATAAAATATTGATTAATTTAAAAAATATCTGATCTTACTGTGTCTCTTATTTTTATAGCATAATAATTAGAGAATTATAATTGAAGTCTCTCTCTCTCTCTCTCTCTCTCTGTGTGTGAGGGATCATATTCTATGTCTTTTACTGCAGAGCAAGCGTGAGGAGCATAGCGCAGGGCTATGCATGCTCAAAAACCGCTTCCGTTGCATTCAAAGTGATGGATACCGAGTTATGATTCATAGGAGGCTGTTATCTTTATGCCCGTGATACTTTCTAGCAACATCTCGAGCATTTAGTCTGTCTTTGGCATCCTACCTGCAAACAATAAAAATCAATATGTATCCACGATACGGCAAGGAGATTTTAAGCGACGCGTTTTGGTGCCGATTTATGTTTGTCGAGAATGTGATGAGCGTGTTCCTGCGTACACAGGAAATGTCCGATGCATACGACGATCTGGAAGAGCTCCTACGTAGCGTGTATTTAGTGGAACGTCGTGGAAGACCCATTGAACTTGGGGAGCTGTATATCGACATGTCCTGTATTGTGCCTCGTTTCAATAGCGTTGTCCGCGGCGAAGTGATTTACCCGGACTTTGATGGGCACTGCGAGGTGTTGCTAGTCGATTTCGGCAAAACTATTTACATTGACTGGTCCCGCCTATTTCATCCGGAGCCTCTAGCAAGTATGCTGCCGGTTCTTGTCATGGAGTTTTCCATATACGGACTCGAACGCGTGGATGTTGCAGGTATTGAGCAGCTCGTCGAAGAAGCGTGCGGTAGAGATGACTTGATCGCTGTCATGATGCGACCTCTTGCCGGCGATAGCGTTCTGCGGGTTCGATTATTGAACGATGAACGCGCGGACGTGGCGGCGGTTATTATAGAAGCCCTCGGTGATGAGATAGATATCGGCTACGATATCGATGCCGTGGACGAGGGCTTTGACGAGGACATAGTAATGAATTAAAGACACGACGCTGTGCGTGTGTATGTGTGTGTGTGTGTGTGCGTGTGTGAGAGAGTACATTCGAGAGACAGGAGTTTAAAATCGCTTTGGCAGGAGGGTAGATGCCTACAACAGCTGCGGTGGTGAGTACATAATTTTATTCATTTTTCCTAGCATGTGTACACCTTTGCTCCATCCTGCTCTTATCTCTACTCTTCCTTGTTCACCAAGGTACCCACACCACCTCACTTTACCATCTCCACGTTACCGACACTGGTCAAGCAGAGTGGGTAGCGCGGCGGTGGAAAAGTGCGGTGGTGGGGGTAGCCGCGTGGTGGGGATAGGAGTGGGATGGAGCAAAGGTGTACACATACTACTCTTGTTGATTTGTTTCAAGGCTTCGTGAAATCTCGAGAGTTCCACAAATTCTTTTCTCTTTTCCCCGTACTGTGGCGTTCTTGGTGTTTTCGCCTTTTGAGTATTATGGCCTATTGGGGGTAGGGCCGCCTGCGTTTGGCTTTGCCCGGTATTCGTATAGGCGGGGGCTATTGCGCTGTTCTAGTAGATCCGGCGTGTGCTTGCCGTCCCGCCTCCTGTCTAGTTGGCTTCGTTCGGGAGGGGTTCCCTCGCGTGCTCTGTATTGTTTACGTGGTGGTCTTCAGGCTAGGCAGGATTTCTATTTACGCTATTGTTTTTGAGGTGTGTACTTACGACTCTATGTGTGTACCTATTTATTTCTTCTGTACTCCTCGTCCGGTGGGTGCTTCTTTGAGATGTTATAGATTGTTTTGTCTACGGATACCTACTTGTCTCCTATGTCTGGTTTTGGTATGTTCTGTGTTTTTGTTTTATTTGGCTTAGTTAGTCTTTTTTATTTCTTAGTGTGAGGGTTTTTTCTTTTTCTGTATTGTAGCGGATCGCCTTAGTGGCGTTCCGTTACAATGCCTCTAAGAGCATACTTAATTTTGGAAAAGATAAGTCAATGTGCACACTTTTCGGTTGATACACACATGTTAAATTGTAATTCGATTTCCGCAAATAACAGTGAAAAATGCAAAAATATATCCATATTTCATGACAATATTAGTATTTATGAAAAAATATAAGATTACACTGGTTACCGATGCGATAACACACGAAGCCTCAGAATGAGGAAGAAGGTACGCGTCAACAATGTAGTCTCAAAGCTGAATAGAAAGCAAATCACGGGCTTAGAATTACAACAATCATTCTGAGAAACGACCATCGCCGCTTTTGAAAATAGCAACGTACGCTGAGTGGACAGGCGAACACTTGGACGACAGTCTAAACGCGATAACTATCGCAGTCGAGGCATTGCTCAGCGACGTACGAAAATTAGGGCGTTTGGTGACAGAGATAACGAACGCCAATGCAGGAGCAATGCCCCTGCCACCGAGAACGCTTATGCATCGCCTCGCTATTGTACTGCCACACCTCCCGCTCAGCACCAGTTTCCTCGTCGCAGTAGAGCACAGCCAAGCATCAGCACTTATGCGACTGGCTGACCTAAAGGCGTACAGCGAAGGTGAACCATTGTACTCGTACTCGATTTATCGTTGATCAGGCAGCATCAGTACAGTATACAAAAAGTATACCCTATACCAACGCGAGCTAGCAACTGCGGGTACTACTACGTGGACAAGACTGGGAGCCACGTAGTCATTGACACCGAGAATCGTAAATGCCTGAGGATGACAACCGATGACTTAATCAATTGCAAGGTACTGAGCAAATCTTACATTTGCCCGCCAACACACCCTACAATTTAGATTACAAAAGACGCACCCAGCGAAGTCCGAATATACGGACACAAATAACGGCGAAAACTGGCATTGTTAGGCGTATGTTTAGTAACCACCCGAGATTTCAGCGTCAAAACCATCGGGCGAACATCGCAGGTAATCCGGGAAAATTACGTTCCGCTATTCATATAAATCTGATGGAGATAGAGGCCCCGGTACCCTCAACACAGACCGAGAGGAATATTCCACTACTGAGCGTGCTGCGAGACCCAGAAGAGCTACGAAAGCTCGGAGCTCGAGCGGCCCAAATGTTGGAGACCCTCGGTACCACCAGAAGCGGGATACAGCATATCTGCAACCTAAACCTCTACTCGCTAGGTGCAATAGTACCAATAGCCTTAATCGGCTTCCTTTTGTTTAATTGTTACAGGTACCAACGGAACCGGACACCGACAAGGACAACCGAGGCAACGATCCCGGCAGAAGCCAAGGTAAATATCAACCTCGAGCCACTCGAACGACAGCAGCCACAGGAGCGTCTGCGAACCGACCGGGCCAGGGCATGGGAAACTCGCCCCATCAACCGAGTGTGATACGTTCACCCAGAACCACAACGTAGTAAGAAATAGCGAACTTGTCAAAACTTCGATAAACGAAAATTATTGTAAAAAAATGTATCGAAAATTGTAAATTGTACGTTAAAGCAACCAAAGAAAAAAATTTTTTTTAGAAAAAAATGTTTTTTTTTAAGGAGGAAGGGATGTTGGCCGCGAATTAATCGAGTATATTATTTCGCCTTTGTTCCTTCTTCTTTCCGTAGAACGAATGTGGGTAGCATGTGTACACCTTTTCTCCATCCTACTTATATTCCTACTCCTTCCCCCCGCCACGCGGTTACCCCCACTCTGCTTAGCCAGTGTCGGTAACATGGAGATGGTAAAGTGAGGTGGTGTGTGTACTCTGGTGAATAAGGTAGAATAGCGATAAGAGCAGGATGGAGCAAAGGTGTACACTGTAACGTGGCAGAAAATGCGAGCTACGTCCTCCTCGCTCAACGGAGGCCTACACGATCGCGCAGGGTTGTAGGGTGAATTTTCCGGGTTTATTTATTCTTTATTTTTATTTTTTTTTTGTTGTTTTATTCTTTATATATATATATATATTGCGAGCGACACGACCGAGGAAGGGTCGGGGAGAGAGGAGGAGGATGGTCCCGCCGTATCCGTCGACAGCTGACTTCACGGTTCGATATCTTACATACGCCGATATTGTACACCTCTCTCTGTTGCGAGATACGGTCCCGATCGACGTCCAGTTACCAACGATACGCTGTTATCCAACGTCGGCTATCAGCTACTCGCAGCAGTCCATCCAGATCATGGGATCCATCCGCTGGACGAAACTACCTTTTAACATAATAAGCTACTCTGTAATATCGATGGCTAATTTATGCGTTGTCCAGCTAAGGCGCTAGTCGCGGTCGTCGTGCGAGGCAGGTTCCCCCAATTAACCGAGTCTGGCGGGTTAAGTAGGGGCCATAGTTCACGTGCACGCGTGCCGAACGGACCTCGAGGCTTTTTCCCGGTGACCGTAGAGTAAGCAGGATGTAACGCTCTATATTTTTTTTGGCTGCCCCGTTACATCGCTGGCATCGTCTAGAGACAAGAATTACCGGTCTATCAACCGATCCGAAATTCATATCGGTCATCGCCTCTTTTCCGGACGTGTGGAGTGAGGCTAAGGAGATACTCGAGATTTCCCGGAAGTCCAGGAACGGCACATCGTCATCGTCCCGGTGAGCTCTTCTTCCTTCCACGGTCTTTCGCTAATATTTTCTTACTTTATTATCTGCTTAGTTTAGTCAAATTTATTCGAACTTGGTCACCCCTGCGACGCTAGTACACTGCGCGCAGAGGGTAAATTTGTATCGGGAACTGCGGCGTTCGTAGCATGTAACTGCGAGATCGTGTGACAGATAAAAGCCGGGGAAAAGGCACTTTATTAATTGTTTTATAGTAAAATCGTGCGCGCGTTAAGCCGTTATCCCGGAGTGCTTTGGAATTGGTTAATTAACTTGTGTGGGATTCGAACGGAATAGACCGCGTCACGGACTTTAACGAAGTATAGATTTTGGATTTAGGTTATTTAACTTGAGTTTCCTTTCCTTTCGAGTAAGAAGGTCGTGCGCGCGTTATCAGGTCGTCCCGTGGTGTGTTCTATGTAAAAGGGACTGGAACGTTACATACCGCGTCGCGTATCCTTCCGATCGATCGGCGGTTCTCTAAGTCATTTATTTATTTATTTATTTATTCATTTATTTATTTGTTTATTTATTCCTTTATTTATTTGTTTCGTTCTTTATTTATTTTCTTTTCCTCGTTATTATTGGTTATATGTCATTTGTTATATTTTATTCGTTATAGTTCATTCGTTATATTTTCTTTGTTATATTATATTCATTATATCTCATTTATTATATTTTATTCGTTTTTTTATCCATTATTCTTTCTTTATCCTCGGTTATATTTTATGGGTTATATTATATTTGTCATATTTCATTCGTTATATTTTATTCAGGCCACGAGGGGCCGGTCGAGGGTATTACGCTCAGATTGATTACCGTCTCGCAATTATTATTCGGAATTGTAATATTTGGCAAGCCGCGGGTCGCTTCGCGTGCGTGACCTTCCGACGTCCCGTTGTTATGGTTTCCTTGGAGGTATTGGGGATTAGCTCGGAGTAGGCCGTATTATTCGTAATTCATAGCAGGCGAGATAGGTGATATAACCTCTGCAGAGTGTGAGAGTGAGAGAGAGAGCGAACGGGATAACTGCTGTCGTAGAATTAAAGATTACAATTAGGATACCGGATTAAATTTGGAAGATTGTTAGAAACGGAGAGACTGATTTTACGGGACGTTTTAGTTAAATTCTAAATGGATGTTTATTGAAGAAATAAAGAAGTTTGTAAGTCCCGTACCTGCTGTTGTTGTTTGAATTATTGGTTGTTATTATTTTATTTCTTTAGTTAATATTTATTTAGCTAAATATTGTTTATTGTTGGTGTTCAGTATTTATTAACAATATTTTATTATTTGATATTGTCTAGTATTGTTAATATTATACTATTATTTATTATATAGGATATTATTAATTATTTTGACTTGGCTCATGGATTTTAAGGAGTCATTTCAATTGAATGATTTTATCCGTATTTTATTTTATTTTCTTTTGACTAATAAGTAACTTGACAGCCCGAACCACCCACTCTGCCTTGAACAGCTGTAGCTGGCCTGGGTCGAGACTGGTCATCCAACTCGGTATTTTTTCCTTCCGGCGCGAAAGCGCCTGGCGCCCATCTCGAAAGAGAAAAATAAAGGAAGGAAAAAAAAACTTGGACCAGTCATAGGTAACGTGGTGCGTTCAGGCACAAATTACCGTTACAACACATACATGAAAAAAGGAATAAAATTAGGTACTGTTGTTATTGACGTCCACCTTCATTCGACGGCGATTTTAAACTCCTATCTCTCACTATCTCACTCACACAAACACACACATACGCGCGCGCGCCTGGACACTTTCATAACCGAGCATCGTCTGCTTCAGGAAGCTCGGGGTCCTCGAAGCTCTCGTCCACGTCGCCGCTATCGTACCCAATGTCCATTTCGGCACCGAGGACTCCGAACACCCGCTAGCGCCGTATCGAAGATACGAGGGTCAATCAATAAATAGTCGGCCTTGCGCCATCTGTTGGTCGAGGAAAGAAATCAATAGCGACGTTTAGTAGTGCCATCCTTCACATGACTGTTGTCAAAGTTTCAGCTCACTGCGATGTTTAGTTTGCGTTTGACAGCCATCGAAAGACAAACAACTTTTGTGTTTTTACAAAAATGGAAAAAATTGAGTATCGTGCAGTGATTCGATTTTTGTTTTTGAAAAAGAAAACGAATAATGAAATCAAAGCGGAGCTAGACGAAGTTTATATGGACCTTGCGCATTTGTTATCAACCATTAAATATTGGACAGCTGAATTTAAACGCGGTCGTACGAGCATTGTTGACGATGAACGTCCAGCTCGTCCAAATGAGGTCGTCATACCAGAAACAATTGAAAAAGTCCACGATATGGTGTTAAATGATCGGACACTGAAAGTGCGTAAGATTGCTGAGGCCACAGGCATATCATATGGCTCAGTGATTTCAATCCTGAGTGATCAGTTGGGTATGAAAAAGTTATCTGCAAGATGGGTGCCGCGTTTGCTCACTGTCGACCATAAAAGAGAACGTGTAGCTGATTCAAAGGTGTGTTTGGCGATCTATAAGCGTGATTATGTTGAGTTTTTGCGTCGTTACGTAACCGTGGACGAAACATGGATCCATCACTATACACCAGAGACAAAGGAACAATCGAAACAATGGACTTCACCGACCGAACGTGCCCCGAAGAAGGCGAAGACGGTGCCATCGGCCAATAAGGTCATGGCTACAGTTTTTTGGGATGCACGCGGCATAATCTACATCGATTATCTTCCACCGAAAAAAACGATTAATGGCGAATACTGTGCAGCCGTACTAATCCGATTCAACGATAAATTGAAGAAAAAACGTCCACATTTGGCGAGGAAAAAAGTGCTCTTCCATCAAGACAATGCACGCGTTCACACGTTGCCATGGCTAAAATTCATGAATTTAAATACGAATTGCTTTTGCATCCAGTGTATTCTCCAGATTTGGCCCCCTTCGACTACTTTCTGTTTCCAAACCTGAAAAAATGGCTTGGCGGAAAGAGATTTGGTTCCAGAGATGACCTCATCGCCGAAACAGAGACCTATTTTGAGGAACTTCCGAAATCGTATTATTTGGAGGGCATCAAAAAATTGGAAAATCGTAGGAATAAGTGTATCGAGCTAAAAGGAAATTATGTTGAGAAATATAAAGATTTTTATCCAAAAAACGCGATTTTCTTTACCAAGCCGACTATTTATTGATCGACCTTCGCACATTGCGAAAAATACGTTTTTGACTGCTCGATCACGAAGTTAAAGACAGACTGAATGCTCAGGATGCTGCTGGTTGGTATCAGAGGGTTTGAACAGGGTTGATAACAAACCCCCCTCTAAATCATAATTAGGTGTCCAGCGCTCTGAATGCAACAACAGCGGTTTTGCACATGCGTACCGCTTTGTGCTGTGCTCCTCGTGAAGCGCTCTCTCTGCAATAAAAGGCGCAGAATATGGTACCGTACCGCGAGAGACCTCGATTATAATTTATATATAATTACAAAATAAGAGATACAGTAAGACAATGTATTTGTTTTTAGTTAATCAATATTTTATTTACATCACTTTACACAAGATTACCGTCGCATGCAACATCCCTGCAAAGACGGTAATCTTTGCTTGGAGATTCCTTCACCGTTTAATTTATTTTTATCACTGTCCGATCGTCGAGAGGTAAAAGCATTATAATATTCACGTACTATTCTATCGTTTTTCATTACATTATCGCTGAAGAGATTTTTAAATCGTGACATGGTAAATCCACACGACATAAGGTGTCTGAAGCAATTTCGCAAAGATTTCGGCATAAATGTGTACGATGGAGCGCATTCCTCATCCTCCAGGTTGGAAACTTCAGGACTCGTGATATCGTAAAGAAGTATTATAGCCTTCTCGTGACCGCGTGTAAAGATACGACGTGATTTTCGTGAAATTTCACACAAGTTTGCATATGCTTGTTTACAGCTCACATCGCCCTCGTACTATTCAAGACCGTGAAAATATTTCGAGAGAAAAGTATTCTAACTTCTCGAATGCTGTGGTAATTCGGCAAAGTGACACGGTGGTGCGATGATCCAGTGAGCAGAGTACGCTCTATCTACTGCTACTACGGCAATTCCTTTCGGAATAAATTCCGAGTCTTTACGACGCATTCCCTGTATATCCACGACGATATCCACTTTCACGTCTAATCTGTACAGATGCTCAAGTTCGAGTGATTAATTACTCACAAAAACGCTTCTACGTCTATTAATACGAAACAATTTTACTCCGACGTCAGCACATTTTTCGCTTATGCGATAAAATCCACCATTACCTGCCGAGAGGCATCGATTATAAAAACATTATCATATTCCGCGTAGACTTCACAACTTACCCTTGAAGCAAGCGCATCCGCAAATCGTACCTCTATTCACACACTACCGTACTTTATTAAATTCCAATGTGATTTGCAGTTCGCCGAAAGATAGGGTGTCAAATCAAAAGCAAACAGACAGTATCCATCACGATAATTATCTCGATCGATCGAATTACCATCGTTCAAGAAATGTATTCCAGTTCCCTAAAACAACGTTTGAAAAGCATCCACATAAAGACAATTTTTCGTGAAATTAGGTCGTAACGGTTTCGAAGGTATTGGAGCACCATCTACATGCAAGGAGAGATAATTTATCGTGTAATTTTGCAAATTGAATGGATTGATACTGAAGTCGCCGTTAAACGCTTTGATATCGACGAAACCGATAATTATACGCTTCGGAAATTGACCTAGCACGATATTATTGATAGTCTCTCCATGAACACCGGAGTATATTGAAACGGCCTTAACCTCGAATCTCGTAAGAGGATATTTAGCCGTAGATTTTGCCAGAGTTCTAGCATGCGAGCAGCACACCAGGAGCTATTTTTGTTCTACGAACGAGAAGCGATGTCTCGAGAATCTTTAAGCCGCATTGACCATTCTTTGTATCGCACACAAGACAAAATGTATCTCTCGACCGCACCAGCCGTAGTCTCATCTCGACACCGTTTAATAAAAACCGCTCCTGGTTGAATATATCGCAATGCAGATGGCCGAGCATGTCTACAGTTTTTCCGATATTTAAAAATTATTTTCTCTTTACAAGACCCTCATTTCCCAAAGTAATACTATCCATTTTTCCAGGGGTATCATCATACCAGAGAACGCTCGTGAGATGCGAATTTTTGGCAGCTGGACCGCAATTCAAAAGTTTTTCTATATACGCTCGATAAGCGTAAGCATTATTGGAGGTGAAACTAATTTTTGATTCAGGTATAGATCTACCTGATTTAACATAGAATGCAAGAGATTCTTTATAGGGCCGGTACTGACTTTCGGCGCTACACCCGCGGCAATTTCGGTAGAATGAGATGTTATTTATACTCTCAGACTAAGCATAGTATGCGCGAGATCGATATATTCATCACCCTGTCCAGGAATAACAAATTCTATAGGTGAATCATCTGTTAGCGAAGAAATTGGCTTATAATACACCCAATTGGAGCCTTCGATAGTAGTTTGCGTCGGTGGGAGTGAAAATAATTGAAGTTCTGATTTAAGACACTCGAACGAGTGCGCATGTAGAAAAGCCATCTTGTTTCAGCTATCCAAAAATATCCGCATCCGTTCGTTGATGAGTCTTTTGCTTCTTATTGTTCTTATTATTCTTCGTCTTCTTTATTACAATTTTCCTTTCACGGGAGATACATCGTGGTTTATGTTCGTTCGATGAATGAGAAGTTCGCGAAATTTTGCGCTTTTCATCACCAGATCCCCGCATGAGAGTGTCAATTTTTTCAGAGGCTTTGCGTTTGCGATTACTGCCTGATTCTCGCGCTCTGTTGCGAATAGCATCATTCACAGTTATATTTCTATCGAGGATATCACCGGCTAAGTTTACACCAGCTCGCAATGCCTCTTTTCCAACTGCTTTAGCATCCTTCTTTAAAAGTGGTAACACTCGACGAATCAGGCCCCCAAGAAAGCTGCCGATACCGTGTCCTCGTTCATTAGGCGTTCCGATATAAACATGGCTAATAACACCTTACTCGCGACGGCCCCAACCGTGCTGCACACTGTCAATACCATTCATAGCGGCGTAATCAATCGTGGGACCTTTTGAAATGTCGTGTCACAGTCAACGTTTCCTGTTCGGATGGTATAGGATTTCCAAACTCGTCTCTTATATTGATCACGATAGTGTGTAAATTGTTGCGCAAGAGAGGTATATATCGTGGCGCCGAAAACGATTTCATTTTTATCGAATCATACTGACAATCGTCAGCATCAATGGGAACAACTCGTAAGAGGGGTGCTTGTACATCGCCTGTGATATAGCTCTCGCAGATATCGGTGTGTAGAAACATGCTGCCCGGTATAGCACCGGTGAGAGATGCAGGCCTCGACCTTGTGTATTCGCAATGCGGTTCTATCATTACGGACCTACATGCCTCTTCAGAGAATCCCAGTAGCCTTGTGGTAGCGGGCGATACGCGAAAGTCGTGGTATCGTATACGTGCGCCACTGCGACCTGCTCGCTCGGAAGCGATTTAAAGCGCAGATGACAGGCCACATGAGGTAACTAATTTATACTCTCTAAAAGAGCGTCTATAGAGTGATATACACCAGATGGAACTTGGTCTCTATCTACGCGTCTCCGTGCTAAAAGATTAAAACCCGATAAATCATAATCACCATCCTCAAAAGATACGAGATTTTATACAGTAGGAACATGTAAAAGAGTCATCGAATAAGCTTTTTCCACAAGAGAAACAGACCATTCTCCGTGCAAGCGTATCTGACGCGGTAGTTTTGTAATAAAATTCGTCGTCGTATTATCCTGAAAATACAGCATACTACCGTTGCTCTCTAGTACAACAAAGAAAGAGCTATCCTTTGAGCTCATATTTATCAGGGACGGTGATTCCTAGCGTTCTTCCTCCTTGTCCTCTTCTTCTCTTTCGTCTTCTTAGGTGACGGAGATACTCGTACTCGCGATAATTCTGCCTCGTAGAAAATTCCGTCGATAGTCTCGTTATTCAGATCGTGTAAAATATACACGAATGGTTCTCGATTCACTTATATTCGTTGAATCTTTAATAACTCGTTACTCTAACCACGCTCATATCCTTTCACGAATGCTGCTTTAGCTGTACTGATACGTACCAAGTCACCAACACTGTATTTAGGCTTTTTAGCTTTTCTTACGTTACGGTCGTAACGCCGTGCTAAATTTTCTCGGACTATAGAGTTATTTTCTAGGGTCACCTCGCTCGGAGGAATACGCGTTCCGCTGTATCTAGTGTGATTATAAGCATATAAAATAATTTGTTAAACACCAATGTAACGCTTCTTTCGCATGTATGGAAAGTAACGCCGCATTCGCTCTTTTATTGTGCGATTAAAGCGTTCGGCAGTCGAGACTTTTATATCGGGGTTACGAGCGGCGCGAAAATCAATATTCTTTTTCTTGAGAATTTGCTGAAATGGTGTGCCGATAAATTCTTTGCTTCAATCAGTTTGTAATTGCTGCGGACGACGATTGTTACTGCGTGCGAGTATTGTAACGGTAATTTCTATTGTTAGCATTAATTCTTATCTTCCGAGAGGAAGAATTCGGGCTCGAACACAGGGATAATGAATTTAGACTTCCAAGTAGGCAAAAGTAGGGTTTATTCATCAAAACAATTAGAAGAATATCGATGTTCGGTTTATTGGCACCGTTGGCCATTACATGGCATTTCAAACTGTTAATTTTTACGATTATTCTGCAATTCTTTTCATGGATCTCGTTCACGTAGCTTCTCGATACACCTAGCTATTTCGCTTGTTATTGTATTTATCGTTTGTAGTAGGCCTGTCACCCAACCTATACACTCAAACCAAGCGCGTCAAACTTACTCTTAGGGGCGATATCTCTATTATACTTATAATCCTCTCTGTTTACCACTCGTTCTACTTCTTTCCTATCCGCTTTAAACCTCCTCGCTTACACACTACTTGCTTATTCTACCTATTTACAGATTATGCACTTAAATGCTACTCGCTTAAATATTATTCGCTTAATTCTATTCAATTAAATATTATTCACTAGATTCTAAATCCCACTAATTATTTTTCTTATTACTTAGACCGCTCGCTTTTCTTTCCTTTTTTAACTTCCTTCGTTCTTCACCACACAGACTCGATTTTCTTGTTTATTTTGCAAACGTCGATGTAGAATTATTTAAATCTCGACACATTGAATCAAACTTCATAATGCACGAACTATCCACTTTTCGCCGAGATGTACGTAAGAATTAAAACTTCAGAGAAGAGCTCAGAATTAAAGCTGAGAGCTAAGAGAGCGTTTTCTCTCCTGCAGGCTCTTTTATACCCTGCCCCCCTGCCTTGTTCCCTTCTACATCATTATTCCCTGTAATTTTGAATCGAAAGAGCTTTAATAATTTTTCGGGTTGCCGCTGTCGCGTCACCTGTCTTCCCCTCGCCTGCAAGTGAGGCCAGGTGGTCGCTGACCTGCTGTTTACGGTAGCGAGGGAATTCCTTAAATGTGTCATCGCCCGTTTTTGTCAAATTTCGTCCGGGTTCGATACCCTAGTGCCCGGACTGCTCGGTGCGTTTGCACGAAATCTCGGCTCTTATAGCAGCGCAATATAATCATGCAAGCTAGCGGGTGTAAGTATGTTACAGTATGCGTGTGAGACCGCGGGCCACGTTTGCGCTTATTTTATCACGCAAAGCCTTGACCTACGCGTATTTGCTCAACACATCGATAACAACAAGCAGATATGCGTACCCTTTGCTGTACGTAGCTATCGAGCGAAGATGCGCTAAATCAGCCTCCCATATATCATCTATATTACTCACGTTGTACGTACGACGGGGAAATCGCCGTCGCACGAGACGATGCATGTTATATGAATCCTGTGCCTCGAGCCATGTAAAACATTTTTTCGCGCTACTCTCCGATCCACCTAGGCCAAATTTTTTGCTCGAGAATAGGATGTAAACCTTTTTCCAAGGCTATATAGCCTTAATCGTTTTATTATATCGCTTACTTTCTTACAAATCACGTTTAGCTGCTTGCGAAGCAGTCACGGCTTTCGCTCTACTAGCTGCGCCACCGGACAATACCCCCGCTGCGCTGAAACCCGCAAATATGGGTACTAGGAATGGTAGAAAGCCACCTATTTTACGTGGTACGGACAGAATGCGAGAGGTTTGCAATTTTCGTTTGCCACCTATTTTTTTAAGACCTTCCCGTGCATCGTTTAAAGCTGATTTAATGACTACATTTCGATCAGCGCTTCGAATCATTGCTTTCTTTGCAGTTCTTGTTATCTTATTGAGTACACCATTGTTCGGTTTCTTGACCCCCATCCCAAATTTCTTTTAGTCTTCATTATGTTTGTTACGCCCCAAGCGACTTCTCACCTATGGTAGCGTCGCTGGCGGATAGACGTTTCCAAGCACGCTCAGCTAATACCTTGTCTGCAGTGCTTCGAGCGGTAACATTTTCTCGATTATTCGAATACGCAATATCGTGTTCTTTACAAGCTGCGTCGAGTGAATTAATCGTCGGACCTCCTCGCGCAAGACGTTTCGCTAGATTCGTACCAGGTCCACAGTACTGATAACCGGGTAGATGCAATTCAACGGGGAGCTTGTTAATGAGACTATTAACGAAGCCCTTGCCGCGCTTTTCAGTGCGATTCTGCATGATCATATCCACAAGAAGATCGATTTGCTACTGAGAGAGACTTTGTTACTAAACCACTTTATATATCATTTCATGTTAGTCATGGTCAACATGAGGTTCAAGAAACAACCTGTTGACCTGCCTGTCATAATCTCCGTTCAGTTTATACAACAAAAAGATGGTAGGAAAAAACATGGTAATTTATTACCAAACAGCCGTATTTTGCCGTATATTGCGGACCACCGAACTGTGGCAAAACAAATGATCCGCTTATTCTCATAACCTAATGGATTGCGCTTCGAAAACGTTTACGTCTACTCAAAGTCTCGTCAAAGTCTCGGCAGTCAAAGTATAAATTACAAGAGCAATTGCTCGAGTCGGTGGATGGTGTTGAATATTTCTCCTTCAATGAATATAAACAAGAGGCGACATCAAGCGAAGCTTGACCGAACTCGATAATTGTTTTCGATGATGTAGCCTGTGAGAATCAAAACACTATTCGAACCTATTTTTCAATGGGGAGGCATGAAACGTTTCTATCTCTGTCAGAGATATGCCCGTATTCCCAAACATCTTGTTCGTGATAATACGAATCGGTCAGCATTATTTAAGCGGGATAATATGAATCTCAATCATGTATACAATGATCATGTGAATACCGATATGCCATATGCTGAATTCAAAAATGTATGTGCAATGTGAATTTGTCGTGATTGACAAGGATAGTGATCTTGACAAGGGTAGGTACAGAAAAGGATTCGACTGTTTTGCAAGCATCGATAAGTGAAGTATTGAAACGTTTTGCGATTTAGTCCTGTGGTCCGTTTATTTGTTTCAGTTGAGTATAGCGTTAGTTCGCGTATTTTTTAATACGTTTCGGCCAAATTCGCGGGGTTTGTTTTGAGCTTAATGTTCGCGCAGTAAGCAGGTGTTACTCGGACAAAGCTTCATACTCAAGTTGTTTCAAAGATGATGACTATCGCGTTTGCTTGTGCGCGATTCTTAAATTCTACATATGCGAAATAATCTCCGATTTATTATTATTTTTCTTAATCCCAATATTCGCACGGTGAGCTAATGTCACCCGTACAGACCTTAACACTCAATTTGCTTCAAAGATGATGATTATCGCGTTTACCTCTGCGCGATTCCTAAATTCTACATATGCGGAATGATTTCCGATTTATTATTATTTTGTTTTATTCTTAATATTCGCACGGTGAGCTTATGTCACCTGTACGGAGCTTAACACTCAATTGGTTTCAAAGATCATGGTTATCGCGTTTGCTTTTGCGCGATTTCTAAATTCTACATATGCGGAATAATTCCCTATTTATTCTTTAATTACAATATTCGCACGGTGAGTGCATGTCATTCGTGCTGAGCTTAACACTCAATTTATGTGATTGTTTTGAGATTGGTACCTGTTTTATGCTATGTTTGGTCTTCTCTTTTGTTTTTTTATTCAGCCGCCTTTGCTTGTCCTCATTCGTGGCCTCCCTTGGTAAAGTCGTGAGATTTCCCGGACGGCTCTAGAATAATCATCGGATGACGGTGCGCTATGGGCGTGAATTTTACCTACTGCGAGTGTGATGTATCACTATCCTGCCTCTCGGGCATTCTTATTACTGGGTGTTCATCGGCGAGTTTCGGGTCTTGGTCTTACTGGCAAGAGTCGTGCGTGTTGTTACGTCGAGCCGCAGGTATGCGAGTTTACCTACCTAGCGTACTCGGCTTTGTTATTGTTTCGGTCTCTTGCTATAAGCTCGCCGTTCGCACAAGACGCGGGGTTCGCAGCGTTAACCAACTAGCTCATCCTGTACTCCTATCACTGAGGCGATCAAACTCGTTAGATTAAGACACTTTATCGTTGCCCTTAAGGGGCTACGACTGGGTTCCGTAATATTCGAGTTTTGCCGAGGTGTTAGTGTGTGACAGGGGTCTATTGGCCACTTGTCCTAGTATGGTGCCACCGATGCAGGCACACCCTCCGAGTCAAGCGCGCGCGGTCCAGCAAGCCGGGATGCAACTTTCCAAGGTCTTGCGATACGCGTCCTTCTTCACATCCCAAGAGACAATTAGCCACTGCGATATGCGTGGGGACCCGTTAATGGGAGATGTCATGACGCTGTAAGTAGGGACGGCCAAGCGCAATGCAGGGGAGCCTTACTACTCACAAGGCTCAGCTATTTAGTTCGTTCGATCAACCAACGGCCAAGCGCAATGCAGGGGAATCATTTCATCAAAAGAACACTATTACTAACAATTGTTTTACCAAAACGTTATTAGATTTTAAGTAAAATTGTAGATTGGCTGGCGAGCAATACTTTATCTTGCGGAAATAGGATTCGACAAGAGCCCTGAGGCTTGTCTTCTCGTGGTTTATATATGTTGGATAATCAGCTAGCGCACGGCGATCGATATCCGCCGTGCGTCGACCTGTTGCTGTGCTCTAGCACGCTGCATTTGGTTGGGCCGGAGATAGCGGAGGCAGGGCTTCGTGGAGCCGAGGTTGTGCCTCGTAGGTATGCCGCGTTGAGCGACAGGATGTCTCTCTCGCTTGACTTCGGCTTCGCTCACCGGCTATCTCACTCATTTGACTCCAGCGCTCAACGACGCTTTTGTATCAGGCAGCCATATTGCAAAATTAGACACTTACGTTAAAACCCGCTCGAACAGCGTACACATCTTGGCAACGCTCGGACAATTTTCGCCTTTCTTCACCGGATCTTCTCAACTCTTTCGTTCTCACCAGGACTCAAATGAAGGTAAGAGTACACCGTCACAATTCAGCGTAATTCAATAACGGTGAGGAGAGTAATACACATCGGTGCATCCTCATAAAGGTCACACACTTTGGCGTGCTCTGCAGCATTAGCTGTACCACGGTTTTCACACTACCTGTTGCTCACTCAATTAATGCAATTGCGTGTGTTTTTTATCAGTTCACTGTACTTTTCCCCAACTAAGCTTGCTGGGAAAGTACTGTGAATTTATTCTATTCATTTGTGCATCCTCAAGCTCACTTCGCTGTGCTCTGCAGCGTTGACTGCATCACGGTCTGTCATAGTAAAATTCCAGCACTCAAGTAACAGATTTGTATGTGCTCGCACTCATTTACTGTTCATTCTCTTTTACCATCTTATTGAGTATTTACTGGAAATAATTAAATTATTCTACGCACTCTCATATCTCATTGCGTGGCATGCTCTGCAGCACTGGCTGCAGCGCATACACTACACTCAATAAATACAGCACACAATTAATATAATTGTGTGCTACTCAAATAATAACCAAAATTCTATTTCAATTCTTTTGTATTTTTTATTTTTATATTGGTTGTTTTGACTAAAATTGATATATTTTTGTAATTGAAGTGCGGAAGGTGCAAATAAACTACTTTCTCTACTAAACATCTATTAGTCTGGTTTATTTCTCCCTGTCATGAGTGAAGACTCATAATTTCCAATATATTCGCAGATCGTTCCAGCTACACCCAAGGAATTCTCAAACAATATACTTTTGCCGATGCGCTCCGAGGGGGTGTTTTGGGGTAGACCACGTGATGTTTGTCACATTTTAATCACTGGGCGAGAGCGGTGCGGGGTGTAAGTGTCCCGTTGGTCCTCGAGTTTATTCGTTTGGTCAGTTTTTGCTTTTCTGAGGTTTGAACCGAGGTTCTAGCGAGGTTGAGTTTCTTCTACGTTAGTTCCCTATCTGCTGTAGGTTTAATCTTTCTTGTGAGGTTTTTTGTTATAGTTTCTAGGTTTTTTGTTATAGTTTCCAGGTTTTTTGTTATAGTTTCCAGGTTTTTTGTTATAGTTTCCATGTTTTTGTTTGATGTCGGTATTTGGTTTCTGTGTTAGATCTGGTTTGCCTTGAGTCTTAATTAATTCTCCTGAAAACTCATGTTTTTTGGAATTTCTTTGTGTATTCCTCGTTTATTTTACGATCTTGTTTTTTTTGGGTTCTAATTGTTGGTGGTGTGTCGAGGGTTAATTGTTTATTTAGTTTGCTCAAAACTGTGTTTGTTTAGGGTTGATTTTCCTGGTTTTAATGTTTGGTTGGTGAGTGGGGGTTGTCGGTAGAATTTTCATGTGACCGTACTCTCTATCGTTTGTGGAACCTCGGGGGTTCCACGAGTTGCTTTGCCTTGTCCTGTTGTGTGACGGTCTTGGCGCATTGGATTTGTTTTTCGAGTGTGGCCTAGTGGGAAGGTGGGGCCTACTGCGGTAGGTGTTCGCGTGGCGCGGTGTGTGGCCTCGCGAGCGGTTCTGCCTAAAGCCTTTACTATCCCCTCTTGGGTGATGCTCTCGCTCGTCGCTCTTGGGTTGCGCGTTTAGTCTTAGTGTAAGGGCGGGGTCTACTGCGCTCGGGGTCCGCTTAGCGCGGCGTGTATCCTCGTTAAACGCTCTGCCTACTGCATTGCGCTGTCCCTTCGGGTGGTGCCCTTGCGTGCTGTACTCGCATCACGTGTGTGGTCTTAGCGCGAAGGCGGGGCCTGCTACGCTACGTGGCTGCTTAGCTTAGCTTAGACATTGTTTGTTGGTTTTAGGTAATGGTTTATCACTTTCGTGATTTTTATTGATGGGGCCTTTTTTCCTGTTACATTTTAGTATGCTATCTTAGTTTGGTCTTGATAATATGATTTTTATGTCTTGGCGTATTTAACTCCTTGTCGTGGAGGCTGGTCTCTTTTGGTAGCGGATCGCTCTGGTCGCGTTCCGTTACAATATACAATATTACATAACTATTGGACGAGAGGTAGTAGCATTTCCGGCTCAGCCTAGGCAATATGAAGAGGGACGAAATTTCTAAAGAAAGTGACGTTTTACGTGAAATTGTTAAAGCCAGTAATGCAATTCGTAGGAAACATAGAGCATTAAAGTCGGGGAGAGAGGCCAATGAACAGGCGATGCATGATGTCTTTAAACTGATAGTGGATCCATTGGAAAAATTAGTGAATGTTTCTCATGTGACTAAAGATCATGATAGATCACTAATGAAGAAGGAGGTTTAAAATGAAATAAAAGATAAGATTAATGATGAAATCAAAATGAACTCAAAGATAAACTCAACGATTCTAATGATGATCAAGATGCTCTTTTTAAGTTAGCATATAGTAGCGATGATGATTATTTTAATAATGATGATGATGATGTTAGTGCCATCAATGACGATAATGATTGCATCGGGATCGTTAGGTCAAACGTTGAACTAGATAAAATGATTACAAAGTAAAGGGTGATTTTTTAAGAGCTTGAGAACTTTTTTTTAAAAAAAAACGCATAAAATTTGCAAAATCTCATCGGTTCTTTATTTGAAACGTTAGATTGGTCCATGACATTTACTTTTTGAAGATAATTTCATTTAAATGTTGACCGCGGCTGCGTCTTAGGTGGTCCATTCGGAAAGTCCAATTTTGGGCAACTTTTTCGAGCATTTCGGCCGGAATAGCCCGAATTTCTTCGGAAATGTTGTCTTCCAAAACTGGAATAGTTGCTGGCTTATTTCTGTAGACTTTAGACTTGACGTAGCCCCACAAAAAATAGTCTAAAGGCGTCAAATCGCATGATCTTGGTGGCCAACCTACCGGGCCATTTCTTGAGATGAATTGTTCTCCGAAGTTTTCGCTCAAAATGGCCATAGAATCGCGAGCTGTGTGGCATGTAGCGCCATCTTGTTGAAACCACATGTCAACTAAGTTCAGTTCTTCCATTTTTGGCAACAAAAAGTTTGTTAGCATCGAACGATAGCGATCGCCATTCACCGTAACGTTGCGTCCAACAGCATCTTTGAAAAAATACGGTCCAATGATTCCACCAGCGTACAAACCACACCAAACAGTGCATTTTTCGGGATGCATGGGCAGTTCTTGAACGGCTTCTGGTTGCTCTTCACTCCAAATGCGGCAATTTTGCCTATTTACGTAGCCATTCAACCAGAAATGAGCCTCATCGCTGAACAAAATTTGTCGATAAAAAAGCGGACTTTCCGAATGGACCACCTAAGACGCAGCCGCGGTCAACATTTAAATGAAATTATCTTCAAAAAGTAAATGTCATGGACCAATCTAACGTTTCAAATAAAGAACCGATGAGATTTTGCAAATTTTATGCGTTTTTTTTTAAAAAAAAGTTCTCAAGCTCTTAAAAAATCACCCTTTATCTGGTACTGTTACGAACGAATAGAAAAACTACCTTCGATATTTCATACGGCGTGCGAAGACTTGCCAATGATGAGCTAATGGTTGGTGATACACCAATAGATAAACTATAAGACTCATTGAATTGGTGTTTAAAAAGCAACCAGACAATACTCATATCAACTCTGATGATCTAGCGAATTACAACGCTATTGTCATGGAAACGAATGCTCATAGGAAGTATTACAAAGCCGATCAATCCATCCTCATGAATAAGAGTTTTTAATTCACGAACTATATTGCGAATATGTTTAATGATCCTGAGCACACTGGAAAAGGCATTTCACAATACAAACTAACGAAAAAAGATATCAAGTAAGATTATGTTTACTGGGATGATCCAAATGAACTGGTGAATCATCTTCGCCTGCTCTTAACATCCCGAGCAGCCGGAAACTTATCTCATACAAATTAAATTATATGTATTACTGAGGAATTATGAGAAGCTTAGATTATATCTATTAATCCATGGTCCACCATAATTTTAAGGAGTCACAAGGTGAGTGTTGACGTGTTTGGAAGACAGTTGGCTAAGAATCCAATTGTGAAAAATCGTGGGTCTCCTGATAATCCTGGTATCGGATTCAAAATAACTGTCGATGGGCATTATGATTTGGAGAACAAGAGATTATGCAACGTTGCTAGTACACAATAGCAGAACGACGCAGCTACCCTAAATATTTTACATCGTAAATTGCATAATACTGTTAACGTTTTACGTAAAGAAATAAATGATAGTAATCTACTATTGGTTCAAGATCCTGAGACGACGATACAGAATATCTTTAAGACTCAAACCTCGAGACAATACAAGACTTAACGATTCGAAACTCTAAGGCTATTTCTAATCTGGATAGTAGACTAAACGTCCGCAATAATGAGCGTGTACAAGGAATCGTTAGGAGAGGAACTAGATAAACCAGCTCAACGCAATTATACACGTCACCATGTGGACATTTGAGGTCTGGATAAGACTTGACAAGTTGATCTTGTTGATATCTCGGCTTATGCAAGACAAAACAGCAAATAAATATAAGTATATACTTACCCTCATTGATAGATTCCCAAAATTCGCCTGGGTTGTACCAATGAAGAGTAAGACAGTTAAAAATACAACAGTTGCAATGAAAGCTGTACTTATTCAAGGACGCGTACCGTTGAAATTACGTGTTAATAATAGGGTGGACTTTTACAATTCCAATTTCCAGTCTCTTATAAAGCAATACAATGTTCATTTATACTTGACATTTAGCAACTTAAAGGCATCGATTTGTGAACGCTTCAATCGTACACTAAAAAACAAAATGTGGAAACAGTTTGGTTTTCATGGAAGTTATAAGTGGACAGATATTTTAGATAATCTGGTTTCCATGTATAACAGTACTGTAGATCGTACGATTAGGATGAAGCCCAAAGATTGATGAAAGTTTGCATTAATGGGGGGGGGGGGGGGTTGTTTAGCGTGAAAAAAACACTTTTTTGCAATTTTTTTTTAGAAATATGGATTGAGCAAACTTATTGAAACCTTTTGTACATTATTAAGTATGATTTCAACAAAATTACTGAGTGAGTAATTTTTTTATGCGAAAATATCGACTAACAAGCCGGTGACGGAGCTTTTCCAAGAACGTCTTTGGAAATAGACGATTTGTGGTGTGCACTGTATCTCAGCTGGAAATTATCTAAAATAAAAAACCATTAAAATTCAGTCAAAGTGTCATTAAATCCTCCCCCAACATTCTTTGATTATTATTTTTTTTATTTTTAAATTTTTGATGGTCATTTAAAGTAAAAACTGCTATTTTTTTTATGAAAAATCCCGCCATTTTGTAAGTGGTAAACCCCCTTAATGTAAAAAAAAATCTAAAACTTAACGTTGGGGGGAGGTATTTTATATGTAGAAAGTGTGTACCAAGTTTGAAATGAATCGGTAATGTAGTTTTTAAATAGCAGTGCACACGGACTTTTAAAAAGTGGTTTTGAGAAAACGCGTTTAAAGTTTTCTCACTCGACGGTATATAGCGTGGATCACAATTGGCACATTTTACCTGGATTTCAAAGCCAAGACCTTCTTTTGTGCAACTTTTGAACTCAACTGAACCATCACACTGAGCACATTTAACCAAACTTGAAATTGTTGAGAAAACAAGCAAAAAATCGATTATTCTATAATGTTTTTCAACCCCTTCTGGCACTTTTTTAACAGAAAATATCTTGACGAAATTATAAAATTACTGAGAATAAGCGCACGATCGAACGTACAACATTAACTGACGCTCGTCTCTCTTTTTAAAATATTATACAGTGTATAATATACACTGTGACGTAAGTTTGTCTCCTCAACGCACCACGTCACATCTAGCTGGCCCAAGCTATTTTTCCTTCCTTTTTATTTTCTCTTACGAGATGGGCGCCAGGCGCTTACGCGCCGGAAGGAAAAATAACGAGATGTTCGGCCAGACTCAACCCAGGCTAGCTACAGCTATTCAAGGCAGAGTGGGTGGTTCGGACTGTCAAGCTACTAATTAGTCCAAAAAAAAAATAAAATACGAATAAGATCAATTAATTGAAATAAGTCATTAAAATTACTGAACAAAGTCCCATAACAAAATATTGTTAATAAACATACCAAACACGAGCAATAAACAAGGTTCAACTAAACAAATAATAAATAAATAAATAAAATAATAATAGTAAATAATTTAAACAACAACAGCACGTACGGGACTTACAAGCTTCTTTATTCCTGGCGAAAAGATATTAATTTCCGATAAACATCAATTTAGAATTCAAAAAAAATGTCCCGCAAAAATAGCCTTTCCTTATTAACAATTTTCCGAATCCAGTTAGATATTTTTATTTTAATTCAACGGCAGCAGTTATCCCGCTCTCTCTCTCACACACACCTGGAAGATGTTAGATAGCTCAACTCGCTCGATTCCAGTTTCAAATAATATTCTTAGACGGAACTTTAAGACTCGATAGTCTCTGTACTCGGTCCGCGATACGGCCTATCCCGCGCTAATCCCTTATACGCTCAACAAAACCAAAACAACGGGACGTCGCACAGTAGACGCAGAGCCCGAAATCGTGGCAGAAAAGTCAGAAAAAAATTTTTACAATCGGGATATTTGAGCAGGCAGTCAGGTAGAGGACTAATGGCTGCGTTAAATTGTAAAAGGGGAACCTTTTTCACCGTATACCTTCGTCGCTGCGTCAGTTGGAAGTTAGCCTTCGAGACGAGTGTTCGCATCGCGCGCTGAACGAGCGAAAACTACCGTGACTTATAAAATCGATAACTTTAAAGTGAAGTGTTTTAAATCAATCCGGAGACATGGATACGACTTCTGGAGGTATGTAGAAGATATTTTTACATTGGTTGAGTTTAAAATAAATATGTAAATTATTGAAGTGTAGTATAAACTACTGCATAAATAAAGTGAAAGAATTTTGTAAACTTATATTTTCAACTATCCGAAAAGTTATACTTTCTGCCATATTCTGCGACAGCCAATGTCTAGGCCTTTAGTTTATTATATAAGCTTGCGAAATTAACAGGAATTAGCTGCCTAGAGCTGCCTAACTTTGTCTGTTATGGTTTTTGGCAACGTAAAACAGGCGGTTGCCGACCGTGCACGCGCGCGCGGCGCCATACGCCATGCCATGGGGCCATTGAACAGCTGCTACTTGAGCAATAGGACTATATCCATACATATACCATATATAATATATATATATATACATATATATATACAAAATACAAATTCAAGTAAATCATTTATATATCTATTTTTGTAGACATACAACAATACATATATATGTAAGTATATACTAAAGTAATTAATTTGAATCGTCACATTTTATTTATATTTGATACATTTTTATTATATATATAGGTATATATGGGGCATTCCACGCCAAATCGGACAGTTCAATTTTTTTTCCCTTGATTTTGTCATATTTTCATGTACTCATCAAAAATCGGCTTCTGGTACATTTTGAGATGTTTTTGGTCACCCGTTCAAAAAATATTTGTTTATGTTTTTTTGCTCATAACTTCTTTCATAATAGTCTAAATTCAATTTTTTTTTCATAACTGTTGTTTTTTATGTACTTTTCAAAAAAAAAAACGAGTAATTATTGCGGCTACTTATTTGTTACAATAATTAAAATTCATTAAAATTTTGATCTGATCCTTCAACACAAATTCTATACAATTTTATGTCTTTATTACAGGGTCCCATTACGAAGGAGTACATTTGACGAGGAAAGAATTATATCTTATTATAAAGGATAATTTGAACGATAATTTCGCTACGTTATTGTTTGGCTTTCTGATTCGCAATCAGTCACTTTCACAACCCGCGTATATCAATTTTGTTCAATTCAATTATAATAATTAAAATTCAAATAACTAATGCAAGTTATATATCATTGTATACGAAAACGTCATACTAAATAAGTAAATTATTTCATCCTTTTTTGAGTGGTACGGCAGGAGGGAGTTTTTTTGAAAATTTTTAATTTTTTTTAACATACTTGTCCGCCATATTGGATCAGCCATTTTGTTTACAATAATTTGGCTTTCGGATTCGTAATGAGCGACCCTCAAAACCCACATATAGCAGTTTTTGTCAAGATCGGACACCTTTTTAACATTTATGTCCGCCATATTGGATCGGCCATTTTGTTTACAATAATTTGGCTTTCGGATTCGTAATAAGCGACCCTAAAAACCCGCATATACCAATTTTTGTCAAGATCGGACACCTTTTTAACATCCATGTCCGCCATATTGGATCGGCCATTTTGTTTACAATAATTTAGCTTTCAGATTCGTAATCAGCGACCTTAAAAACCCCTGCATACCAATTTTCATTCCGATCGGAGGTTATTTGTATTTACTGCCACGATTTCGGGCTCTGCGTCCACTGTGCGTCGGGAGGTCACGCAGGCCAGGCTACCCACGGCTTGCTATTAGAAGTTCGAAATCTAGAGGCCGTGTAGAAGCAGAACCCCAGAGATTTTCAGCGGTCCATAAAATATAAATAAACTAATAAATAACAGCCAACAGTTAAATAATAGCCGAAGAACACAATTATAACGAAAATAATATTTTAGAAGGTACTCGTCTGTCAGTAGGCTCAAATATCAAAACCGAAGTAACGGGGTTCGAATAACTATAAAATATAAATAAATCCAAATAGGAATAAATCAATAGAAATCGACAAATGAATCTAAATAACCCAATAAATAAATAAATAAATAAAAATATAAAGAAATGAATAACTATGTAAATAAAGAACTAAATAAATAAATAGATAAATAAATCAATAGATCGGTAAATAAAACAACGAATAAAACGATAAATAAAATAGAGAAACACCGACGGGTCTATTCGATACGCGACGCGGTCTACACCGTGCCAGTCCCTTTTACATCCAAATTACAACGGGACGACGGGCGAACTCGCGCACGACCTTCTAAATTCAAACGGAAGAAAACTCAAACCGACTCGTGTACCTCGAAAACCCACAATTCGACAAAATCCGTGACGCGGTTTATCTCGTTCCAATCCCACACAAGCTAATTAACAAATTCCAAAGCACTCCGGGATAACAGCTTAACGCGCGCACGGTTTACTCGTCAACAGAAGCAATTAATTAATATAATGATTTTTCCCCGGCTTCTATACGTTACACGATCTCGAGGTTATTCTTATTAAACGCCGCGATTCCCAATACAAATTGACACTCTGCACGCAGTGTACCAGAGTCGCAGGGGTGACCAGGCTCGAATAAATTTCGAATACACAAGTTAAATGATAAAATAATAAAATATTAGCGAAAGACCGTAGAAGGGAGAAGAGCTCACCGGGACGATGACGAAGCGATGTTCTCGTGATCCGGGAATTCTCGAGAGGACGTAGCGATAATGTTTCCTCAGTTTCTTCCCTCCGGAAAGACAGTGGACGGTAATACGCCAATATGTGTGGTAACTTAGGATAGCGCGGGACACAGTTACAAGTAACGCCACGTCTGCCTCGCTCAACGGTCACCGGGAAAAAAGCCCCGAGGTCCTGCCAGCACGCGTGCCCGTGAACTATGATCCCCACTTAACCCGCTAGACTCGGTTAATTGGGGGAACCTGTGTCGCACGATGACCGCGACTAGCGCCTTAGCTGGACAACGCATAAATTAGCCACAGATAATACAGAGAGTAGCTTCGTCCGGCAGATGAATCCCATGAGCTGGATGGACTGTTGCAAGTAGATGATAGCTGAAGATAGATAGCAGCGTATCGTTTGTAAATGAACGTCGAGCGGGACGGCTGTATCTCCCAACAGAGAAAGGTGTAAAATATCGGCTTATATAAAATATCGAATCCCGAAGCCAGCAATCGATGGATACGGCGTGATCATCCTCCTCTTCTCTCTCCGATCATCCCTCGGTCGTGTCGATCGCATTATACGTATATAAAAAAAATAAAACAACAACAACAAAAAAATAAAAATAAAGAATAAATAAAGCCTGAAAATCCACCCTACAAGCCTGCGTGATCGTGTAGGTATCCGTTGAGCGAGAAGGACGCAGCCTAAATATTCTGCCACGTTACAACACATATAAAAAATATATTTACGGCTTTAGTTACCTGTCTTTACTAAATAGCAATTTTCGAAACAGAACAATAGGCCAGAACGATCCCCAAGCGAATAAACTGTATACCTGCTCGCCAGCTGCGCGCTGTCTTTCCGAGAGGAGACTAACTAGTCAATAACTTCGAGAGTTTCGCTCTGATCGACTTCAAATTTTGAGACTATATTCTTGAAATGTTTAACTATAAGAAAAGACAACAAAAAAATCGATTTATCAAAAGTGCAAACCCTTCCCCCCCCCCCCCCCCTAAGAAAGAGAAATGTTTGTTGCATCGCGTGTTCAATAGACCGCAAATTAAGTATGTTCGAAAGCCAAAATTAAAAGTTTAACAAAAAGTTTGAATTAGCAAATATAAAAATATTTTCGCCAAAGGCTATACACCTAATTTGACAACAGAAATATTGGGTCTGGGAAAAAGTTCGTGGCGTTTTTCCCGATAGATGGCATCAATTGCAAATAAGTCAGGAAACACAAATCACAGCGACACCGCTAAACGCTCGTTGGAAAGATGACACTTCGAGCGTTACTTTGAGTGTATAAACATCGAAATTGGTGGAGTGGTTGGAAAGTTGTTTGTGTTTGAAAGTGGAGAAATGTAATAAAAAAATACGCTATATTTTTCAATATTATTACGACAAATTGAAGAACGCTGCGTAGGCTTGTGAAAAAATTTGTGCTGTGTACGATGAAGGTACTTTATCAAAATCTGTAGCGCGGAAATGGTTCGCTCGCTTTCGTTCTGGTAATTTTGATGTGAAAGATGAGTCACGCTCTGGTCGTTCAATCACGGAAAAGCTGATGAAATTCTTGAAACAGTCCAGCAAGATAAGCATATCAGCAGTGTCGATATTGGTATGGAGCTAGTCATTGATCACAAAACTTTTTTGAACCATTTACACAAAGCTGGCTACAAAAAGACGCTCGATGTATGGGTTCTTCATGAGTTGAGCGCGAAAAACATGATAGACCGAAATAACATCTGCGATGCGCTGCTGAAACGCAATCAAATGGAGCCATTTCTGAAACGTGTCATAACGGGTGATGAAAAATGGATCACATATGACAATCGGAAGCATCAAAGATTCTGGACAAGGGATGGTGAGCCGCCACAAGCATTCGCGAAGCCAGGACTGACGGCGAAAAAAGTGATGCTGTGTGTGAGGTGGGATTGGAAGGGAATCGTCCACCATGAGCTACTTCCATTTGGTCAGATGATTGATTCTCAACTCTACTGTGGATAACTAGAGAGATTACGCCAAGCAATTGAAAGAAAATGGCCCGAATTGATTAATAGGAAAGGTGTTGTCTTCCATCATGACAACGCCCGACCGCACACTTCTTTGATGACCCGTCAAAAATTGCGAGAGCTTGGTTGGGAAGTTTTTATGCATCCACCGTATAGTCCAGACATAGCACCGTCTGGCTATCGCTTATTCCGATCTCTGCAGAACTCTCTCAATGGAATTAAGCTGCTTTCAAAAAAGCCTGTGAAAACCACTTGATTCAGTTTTTCAACCAGAAACCACAGAAGTTCTTCACCGATGGCATCATGGCTCTACCCGAAAAATGGCGAAACATTGTCGATAATAATAGAGCATATTTGGTTTAAATAATTTCATTTTCACACTATAAGAAAACTAGTTGAATATTACTAAAAAAAAAACGCCACGAACTTTTTCCCAGACCCAATATTTACAATATCGCAGATAAAAAATACTATCCCTGTGACGTACACATTGAAAAACTATCAGAATAATCCAATCTCTAACGGTTTCTATGAAGAAGAGCTTCTCGTGGTCAAACATCCAGATATATACCAGGTATCAAGTTGAGAAAATACAGAAAAAAACGATCTGGCAAACTTTACGTAAAGTGGCTAGGATTTGATAGTTATCACAACAGTTGGACTAAAAGGTCGGACTTATAATCATGTTCATATAATTATCTATTTAAAAAGGAGATACATTATGTATGAATTATAATTTTTTTATTATAAAATAAAATAGATTTAATTACATACTATTATCGGATATAAGAAAATAGATTGTTCTATTATTATCTAATATTCGAAAGATTTGTTGTATTCCATGGCTGTGTTACGTCCTGACGTAACCATGCTCCAATATCTATCTTTCTTTTAAAGAAGATCATAAACCTGCATCGTTGTCGAGTCTTATAGCTACCAGAGATTATACAGGTATAATGACGGCGGGAGGGGTGAGGCCTGCAGGTACGCCGGGGCAAGGCAGTGGGGACACATGGTGCGCACCAGGAATGGACGGCCAGGTTCATCACTGTACTTGACAACGAAAAACCAAGAGTTGGTAGGCCACTGCCCCACTCTAAACGGCCAGCGTGGAGGGACTTGAATCTCGTATCAAGAGTTTTCCCTCTACGGCCGGTGGATATCATTGGCGGCGCGTGTCATCGAAATCTTTAATTGATTCATGTCCGCGTGTTCTATTGGTGACTGTCGGGTGGTCGCTTCCTTCCCCCGTCATATACCGTACCTGGCTTACGAAGATAGACTAACTGCCGGGGCAACCTTTTCGTTGCTTTAGAAGTCCCTGGATGCTATGACGAATGATGCAATAAACAAAAATATTACACAAAGATAGACTAACTGCCGTGGCAACGTTTTCGTTGCTTTGAGAGTCCCTAGATGCTACAACGAATGATGCAATAAACAGGAATATTACACGAAGATAGACTAACTGACGTAGCAGCGTTTTCGTTGCTTCGGAAGTTCTTATATCCGATGACGAATAATGCAATGAACAAAAATATTACACGAAGACCTATGTCTCATTAATGGTATTGATAGGAAATTGGAATTTGTTTTTGATTACAGAACACCAAAAGCCCAAAAGGCATTTCTTCAGAATCTCTGAACGTTTAAATATAAATTTAAACACAATCGTAGCAAAGATTTGGACTTTTTATGAAGTAAATATTTAAACTATGTTATATATATATATATATTTAATAAGTAAATCAATAATTTAAAAGGAACAAACCATTTAAACGGGAGTTCGATATAAGAGCTAAACAATAATATCATACAGATAATCAGCGTTAAAATAGGATAGAATAAGGAAAAAACGATTCATATTGTAGATGGTAAAGATGACTCGAAGCTCGGGTCGCACCCGAGACGATGCCGTCTTTCCCGTCTCTCTCTGTGTTAACACTATAAGACGAGGAGTGTTCCCTCGCAACAATACATATTTATAGAACACCTACTTTGTGACCCAGTGTGACAGTAAGCAGCCTTTTGATATAAAATCATTTATACTAATGAACAATTTTGAGCTAAAATTATGATAGGAACTCAGAAGAGAAATGCTTACTTAAAAGGATACAAGAAACAATTGCAAATATGAAAATTTAACATTATAAAAAAATTGAAAAGCCAATATATTGTTTTAACTAAACAATTAGGATCATGAGAGGATATGAACACCATAGACAGTTTGTTACTATAGTAGTTATATATGCCCATTTACGTTACACATTATTAAGAATTAAAATAAGTTTAACATTATCGAAGAACTATATTCGGTATTAGTCATAAAAGGGACAGCGGAAGCGACTCGGATCTACAGCACAGCGTGGCCCGAAACCCTCGACACCTAGCTGCCTGACCGAGGCGCTTTTCTCTCTCTCTCTCTCTCTTTCTTTCGTTTTCTCTCTCTCTATCTTTACGCGTGCCACCGAAGCAAGGAATAATCCTTCAACCACTTCGCGACATGTGGTATCGCCTCGCATGCAACTCAAGAAAATAATCGAACGACGACGACGTCACAGCTAGAGGGAAAAAATTGGATCTTCGACAAAGTCCAAAGTCCGAGCTCTATTGTAACCCCCTCCGCATAGAAAATTAAGCCCTCCAGGACCTATATAAGGACGGGAAAATGCCCGAAACGGGGAGTATCAAATCGACATTTCAACTTTGTAGTTCATAGTACAGTCAGTCGCCGAGCAGTCAGTAGACAGCCCGTTGGCGATAATTACCGCGGAGGAACCCCACCCTGTAGAGTCAATCAAAGTCCAGAGTGAGTACTGAAAATAAAAACGGTCGAACGGTCTAAGTTCGGTTCGAATGTACTTTTTCTCAGTTTTAATCATACGGAATTTATCTAAAGTTTAGAAGAAATTGAATTTAATTGTTTTCTGCCGTTTTTGTTCAAGTCCACACTGTTTATTTCGTTTTACTGTTTTATCGAACAAGAAGTATCGCGTTAAGTATATTGTATCGAGAAATAACGATCGCTCGCGCACGGTAATAGCGAACGTACGTGTATCAATTATTCGGTTATTTGAATAAAATCTAACAGCTCCACGATTCATCGAGTATAACGATTTCTTTTACAAACGATTGCCATTAATTTTCCCTTCCACGCATCGGTTACCAGCGAAACAACTTCACCAGAAAACCAAACGTAAGTACGAACCCAATTTTTTTTCTAATTTATTTTATCTGACATTTCCGTAAATTTTTCCCCAAGTGAAAGTAACCTACCACTTCCCTTCCCACCTAAAATCCCTTCCTCCGCGGGGTAATTTATCAATTTAGTTTATCGAGACGAGTGACGGGTTAACGCGAATAATCAACGAGCATTCTTAGCCCTGTCCCGAGTAATTTTCCGAAAGGTTAGACTCAAAAGGGGGCTTGCGTCTTCGGTGTTTCTCGTCAGGTGTGGTAAAGGGAGAATTTATTCTCCTTGACCAGAGTACGGAAAACTCACGCCGAAACGCCTCACACGTCTTAAATTTGTCGGTTCTTGTAAAAACACCGCGCGGATTTGACGTAACAAAAATTGGGGGCTCGTCCGGGATCCTAAAAAAGTGTTCGTTTTATTCAAATTAACCAGTCATCTTTGTCGCGAATAAAAATTTATTAGTGGAAATTAAATTAAAGAAAAAGAAAAGTGTCAAGTTAATTAGTAATTTTTGTCGCGAGTAAATTAAAATCGAAAAGAAAACAAGTTGTAATTTTATAAAGAAAATTGTTCGTATAGTTTGAATTAATTAATCGGTTCTGTCGTGGATAAATTAAATTGTGAAAATTGATTTCTTAAGAAAGTGTCACTTTGGTTCGTGTTAATCGACCGGCCTTTGTAATTCGATTTAATTCATAAAACCCAGCTTTTACCTTTTTACCGCGTTTTCCAGAAGTGATTTCATTCGCGAAAATTGATTTTTTACCTTTTTATTGAGTTTTAGTGAATCAACTCAATTCGTGAAAATTTTCTATTCCCTTTCAAACGCGTTTGCTGTAAATTGTTTAAAGGCAAAAAAATCTAAATTTTACCTTTTTACCGCGTTTTTCGGAAGTGATTTAATTCGCGAAAATTGATTTTTTACTTTTTATCAAGTTTTAGTGATTCGACTAATTTCATGAAAAGTGATCCCTCCTTTCTCCTCAGTTCTTGTAAACGGATTTAATTCATAAAAGTCTAGCTTTTCCCTTTTTTTTACCGCGTTTTGATATCTTGATTTAATTAGTGAGAATCGATTTTTTAAAATTTTTAATTGAGTTTTGGTGAATCAATTTAATTCATGAAAATTTACTATTCCCCTTCAATAAAAATATTAAATCCAACTTCCAGCTTTTTATTTACCGCTGTGTAAATTTAAAGTGTAAAAATTGATTTTTTCTTTCTTTAGAATTATTTATATCGGGATTTATAAATCGATTTTATTTATAAAATTGATGTAATTGAAAGTGACACTTTTAAGTTGAGTTAGACGATCGGATTTCCCTTTGAAAAAAAAAAACTATAAATCGAGAACGTTCGTTGATGTGGTTCGAGTCCATTGATCGACATCGTTGCAAAAATTGATTTGTTTTAGAGAATACCCGCTATTAATCAAGTTATTTGGTAAGTCTTTTTCGTAAGTAAATTGACCTTGTGGAAATCAAAAGTGAGAAAAATATTCAATAATGACTGGTGAATAAAAAAAAAAAAAGAGATAGAATTGGTATTGAAGGACATATACGTGGATAGATATATATATATAATCATAGGTTGCACTCCATTATATGGGACCATTGGAGAAATTATTGGTACTTCAAGTGCGTATAAGGGAACTCGAGGTTCTCGCGCAAGAACTAATTGAAGAAGTCACGCAAGAAATTTTCTTAAATCAACTCGGTTTAGAACGAATAAAACGGCAAGAAAGAATAATCGCTAAAACATACGTGAGGAGAACTACAAGGAAAATAGCTTCCCCGAATATTAACTATAGAGAGTAATATTATATTTGTTTCAACCAAACAACAATCAGACTTCTTGTATTGTTTTTATACGATTCGCTCCGTAATATTAACTTCCTTGTACTGTCATTTACAAATATTCTATCAATGTACCAGGCGTTAAAACAGTTGGCATACAATTCTGAAAATATTAGTTGAATTACAAACAGTCCTGTTATTCACTCCTACGTTGCTCATCTTAACAATCCTCTCAAGCGATCACTAGTATCGTTAACCTCTATTCATCCCTCATAACTTTACATCAACAGACAGCATTCTGAAAACCCTACCTTAACTATCCTCTTTTCAACCTAACACCTGGGCAACCTGATTTGCCCGCGCACGTATCACTAACAACACAATCATCACAAAACACATTACACTAGTGAACGAAATCCTATGTTTCAGCTCTCCGCGTAAGTGGGGTTAAGGCTGGCAAGGCTCGCTCACAATACACATTACACTAGTGAAGAGAAATCCTATGTTTCAGCTCTCCGCGTAAGTGGGGTTAAGGCTGGCAAGGCTCGCTCACAATGCACATTACACTAGTGAAGAGAAATCCTATGTTTCAGCTCTCCGCGTAAGTGGGGTTAAGGCTGGCAAGGCTCGCTCACAATACACATTACACTAGTGAAGAGAAATCCTATGTTTCAGCTCTCCGCGTAAGTGGGGTTAAGGCTGGCAAGGCTCGCTCACAATACACATTACACTAGTGAAGAGAAATCCTATGTTTCAGCTCTCCGCGTAAGTGGGGTTAAGGCTGGCAAGGCTCGCTCACAATACACATTACACTAGTGAAGAGAAATCCTATGTTTCAGCTCTCCGCGTAAGTGGGGTTAAGGCTGGCAAGGCTCGCTCACAATATACATTACACTAGTGAAGAGAAATCCTATGTTTCAACTCTCTGCGTAAGTGGGGTTAAGGCTGGCAAGGCTCGCTCACAATACACATTACACTAGTGAAGAGAAATCCTATGTTTCAGCTCTCCGCGTAAGTGGGGTTAAGGCTGGCAAGTCTCGCTCACAATATACATTACACTAGTGAAGAGAAATCCTATGTTTCAGCTCTCCGCGTAAGTGGGGTTAAGGCTGGCAAGGCTCGCTCACAATACACATTACATTAGTGAAGAGAAATCCTATGTTTCAGCTCTCCGCGTAAGTGGGGTTAAGGCTGGCAAGGCTCGCTCACAATACACATTACATTAGTGAAGAGAAATCCTATGTTTCAGCTCTCCGCGTAAGTGGGGTTAAGGCTGGCAAGGCTCGCTCACAATACACATTACATTAGTGAAGAGAAATCCTATGTTTCAGCTCTCCGCGTAAGTGGGGTTAAGGCTGGCAAGGCTCGCTCACAATACACATTACATTAGTGAAGAGAAATCCTATGTTTCAGCTCTCCGCGTAAGTGGGGTTAAGGCTGGCAAGGCTCGCTCACAAAACACTTTACACTAGTGAAGAGAAATCCTATGTTTCAGCTCTCCGCGTAAGTGGGGTTAAGGCTGGCAAGGCTCGCTCACAACACACATTACACTAGTGAAGAGAAATCCTATGTTTTAGCTCCTCGCGTAAGTGGGGTTAAGGCTAGCAAGGTTCGATTACGAAACATATCACACGAACAAGACAGACATAACCATACGTACCATTTACTAATTTTGACAATTACCAACCCTAATCCTTCATCCATGCCGAAAACCCATAGAGCAGGAAGGAAAGTTCAAGCGCAGAGATTAAAACGACGAATCTTAAAAGAACAGTACCAAGTTCCAACAATTGCGTGCAAATCATATAACGAGCAAAATCCTAGAGTCTTTGACATTGAAATAGAAAGTGATAATAAAACCATCCCTCTCGAGGGAAGAGAAATAACAGAATATAAGAAACATTGCGACGACACAATTGCAATACATAACGATTACTCAAGGCAACAAAGGAATAGAAATTTAAATTCTAGTAAAACGAATTGTCCTTTAACGGTAACAGAGAGTGAATCGTATAACAAGCAAAATTTTGGAGTTTTTAGCATCCAATCTACTAAAAATAACGAAGATATTTTCCTCAACCAGAAAAAAATAGTAGGTTTTCAGGCATCCTTAGGTGAACAAACAGAGAAGTAAAGGGTGATTTTTTTGAGGTTAGGATTTTCATGCATTAGTATTTGACAGATCACGCGGGATTTCAGACAAGGTGTCAAAGAGAAAGATGCTCAGTATGCTTTGACATTTCATAATGAATAGACTTACTAACGAGCAACGCTTGCAAATAATTGAATTTTATTACAAAAATCAGTGTTCGGTTCGAAAAGTGTTTCGCGATTTACGTCCGATTTATGGTCTACATAATCGACCAAGTGAGCAAACAATTAATGCGATTGTGACCAAGTTTCGCACTCAGTTTACTTTATTGGACATTAAACCAACCACACGAATGCGTACAGTGCGTACAGAAGAGAATATTGCGTCTGTTTCTGAGAGTGTTGCTGAAGACCGTGAAATGTCGATTCGTCGCCGTTCGCAGCAATTGGGTTTGTGTTATTCGACGACATGGAAGATTTTACGCAAAGATCTTGGTGTAAAACCGTATAAAATACAGCTCCTGCAACAACTGAAGCCGAACGATCTGCCACAACGTCGAATTTTCAGTGAATGGGCCCTAGAAAAGTTGGCAGAAAATCCGCTTTTTTATCGACAAATTTTGTTCAGCGATGAGGCTCATTTCTGGTTGAATGGCTACGTAAATAGGCAAAATTGCCGCATTTGGAGTGAAGAGCAACCAGAAGCCGTTCAAGAACTGCCCATGCATCCCGAAAAATGCACTGTTTGGTGTGGTTTGTACGCTGGTGGAATCATTGGACCGTATTTTTTCAAAGATGCTGTTGGACGCAACGTTACGGTGAATGGCGATCGCTATCGTTCGATGCTAACAAACTTTTTGTTGCCAAAAATGGAAGAACTGAACTTAGTTGACATGTGGTTTCAACAAGATGGCGCTACATGCCACACAGCTCGCGATTCTATGGCCATTTTGAGCGAAAACTTCGGAGAACAATTCATCTCAAGAAATGGCCCGGTAAGTTGGCCACCAAGATCATGCGATTTGACGCCTTTAGACTATTTTTTGTGGGGCTACGTCAAGTCTAAAGTCTACAGAAATAAGCCAGCAACTATTCCAGTTTTGGAAGACAACATTTCCGAAGAAATTCGGGCTATTCCGGCCGAAATGCTCGAAAAAGTTGCCCAAAATTGGACTTTCCGAATGGACCACCTAAGACGCAGCCGCGGTCAACATTTAAATGAAATTATCTTCAAAAAGTAAATGTCATGGACCAATCTAACGTTTCAAATAAAGAACCGATGAGATTTTGCAAATTTTATGCGTTTTTTTTTAAAAAAAAGTTCTCAAGCTCTTAAAAAATCACCCTTTATAAAAACCATTCAGACAGTACAAAAGCAGATTGTGCGACCCTCTCTAACGAAGAGATACCATATTTATTAAGGGAAATTACGTACGAAGCAAGCAGCAGTAAGAGTGTCGACACAGACACACAGACTAAATCTAGAATAAATCGCCTTAAGCAAATCCGAGAAATCGAGCGGAAAAATTTTCTAGACGAACTTGTTGCTGATTACGAAGCTCACTCAAGACAAGGGATACGCTATCATCCGTTTGTGACACCTTGCAAACCTCGAGTCACTAAGATCGAATCGTTGAATAAACATCGAGTCATCCTCCTGAAGGAAAAACCACATTTGATTTCACCTCAAGGAAATTTGGAAACGAAATAAAAAAATAAAACTTTATAATTCTACTCCGTTACAAGTAATAAAAAGAAAGTCATTCCTATTCTCTTCTCCTGCCCAATTTCTACCTTAATAATATTCTTATGTATTTTTGCATGTCTCTTTGATGTTGTATACCAAAAATTACACTTGTATACAATACATTATAAATGAGGTCAACTCGTTCAAAGGTAAGAATTGATGAGTCTATAATCCACGAGTATCCTGAGGAAAGAAGAAAAAGGCTGCCAAAGGATAATTCTAAAAATTTTGTACTTGAAACTATAACCGAGTCCCCGTGTAATAGTCCCAGTAATTCACCTCCCAAGCTACCAACTCCGATTTCCGAAAAAATTTCCTCCTCCCCCAGTTCAAATAAGAGCTCTGTTGTGTCCACTGTAGACTCGGACAAGTTAACCGAAACTGTCACCCATAAAGCGAAAGTAGTAAAGTTTGATCAAGACAGTAACATACAATCACTTGAGTTAACATCTGACAATATTATCATCACTCGATCCCAAGAAAATATAGAAGACGAGACAAGTTCAACCGATACAGTTGAAATTATAGAAAGTAATTTTGGAAAATATTATAGTCCGGAATATAGTCCATTACAGATCAGAGAATTTTCTGACGACGAAAGTTTAAACCTATTTACGAGTCAATTGAAGGAAACGTTAGAAGCAAAGTCCTCAAATAACCCTTTGTCATTAGTCGGGTTTGTCATAAGGCCAGACGAAGAGTTCAACGAATATCTTCCAGCACTAGTATATCCCACCCCCCGTAACGAAGACCTAGGTCGGTCAATAAAACCCCTCGAAAGTATCGTGGAGAATTTCGAGTCTCGAAGCGAACCCGAAAACACGGAAACACCGTTGCAGACTCCCTCGACCGTTGCTAGTGCTACGCCTAGTATAATCCCTTCAGCTAACAGCGATATATTTTACACACCATTAAGCGGATCTACTCCTTTCGACGAAACTATTTCTAGATCACCTTCCCTTGTCGACAAAGAATTATTATCAACTCCAAAAGGAATAATTGAGAATCGTGAAAAATCCACATTAACGTCAATTATCGAATCCACACATACTAAAAAACCTAATAATTTAGTAAAGAAATTACATCTTTTGCCGGAATACAATTTGCCCACTCCCAGTTGCTCTACCTATCCCATGATCAGAGACTCCAGCCCAGACAAGACATTGAATAGAATACCGCCAATAAAAATTGCTACTGACAATTTAATTAAATCTAACGACTCACCACCAAATACACCTCCCATAATGGTTAATAATAATCAAACATTGTCTCTTCGAGATGCCTTGGCTGTCATACCGAATTATGACGGTCATTCTTTATCACTCGGTATGTTTATTCAAGGATGCAAAGAAGCCTTGGCTATGATGGGGCCAGGAGCCGAATCAAATTTAGTAAGAGCAGTCCGCATAAGAATAATCGGCGAACCTCGTCGCACCATACAGGGGCAAAATTTTGAAACAATAGAGGAACTAGGTAAATTTCTTAAAGATATTTATGCACCTACGCGAAACGTGTATCAGCTCCAAGGGGAATTGGGATCCATATGTCAAAGAGAAAATGAATCCGTCATTGCATATTCCAACCGCGTAAGGGACTTGGGAAATTTAATACTCGAAAATTATGATGCGAAAGAAAATAATCCTTTGACTGCCGCATTTATTAATAACACTAAGGAAAGTCTTCCGGCATGTTTTTTACACGGATTAAAACCAGAAATCGAACAACGTCTACGTCCGAACAATAATCTTGATGAATTAATTAAACTCGCGGTTCAAACAGAAAAAGGTTTAGTGTCACAGGCAGCCTTGCGTAGTGGTGGGCTGGAAACTTCGGGTTCAAAGGTAAATAAACCTGAGGCGAAACGGGGAGTACACGTAGTAGCAAGCGAGGAAGTGTATTGTCAGCTGTGCAATAAAAAAGGGCACAGTGCTAAAGAATGCTCGACCCAGAAGTCTAACCAAGCATTGGATGTCAGTCCACAAAATTCTGGAAATATCGATAAGGGACCGAGCATGTGTCAGATCTGTCAGAAGACTGGACATTCGGCCGACAAATGTTTTAAAATCTTTCCCCCGTTAAATAACAATAAATCCAAGTTCGAAGCCTCTTTACTTACTATATGCCAGGTCTGTAATAAACGCGGACACACTGCCGATCGTTGTTATAAAATTTTTCCTCCGGAAAGAAAAGAACAGGGAAATATATCTCTACTTTGTCAACTTTGCAAAAATTATGGTCATTTGGCTAATAGATGTTCACGTTTCCCTCCGACCCCCCCTAAATTGATGTCCTTCCCACGAGAACAGGTACCGCAGAATCTTCAATATCAGAATTCAAGTAACATTCGGTGTCAGATATGTAAAAAAGAGGGCCATGGAGCCCATATTTGTCCTTTTCGCAATAATAATTCACAACCGTTGATTAACAATCGATTTGATAACCGAAGGAATTTCGATAATAATGATGTTAGACCCACCGAGATGGGTAGGAAATGTTATCATTGTAAACAACCAGGTCATTTTTTACGGGAATGTCCCGTCCGACGTATTAAAGAAAATGAATACGAAAATTCGGGAAACGGCGGCGGTCTTCCGAGTACGGGTGCGCCTGGGGAGATCCCGCAGAGAATGCATCCAATCCATGTAATTTCTATCACAACCGAGAATCCCAATCACGAGTAGTTCGAATTTTTAATGTACAACTACATCGAGAAAGTAGCGTCCCAACGGTTACGGTAACGGCATCGGAAATAATATCTCCTGTCACTCTTATGGTTGACACTGGAGCCGGTCCGAACATTCTAAAGAAACAATTTGTAAGTGAACACATCTCTATAAATCGCGGAGAAATTCTTCAATTAAATGGAATCACAACAAATTCAATTTTTACTTTGGGTAATATTACCGTACAAATTTTCGGACGTTTCGCTACTTTCCATATTGTAGACAATAACTTCCCCATAAAGGAAGCTGGTATATTGGGGTCGGAATACCTCGACGGCAATCGCGTGAAAATTGATTACGAGAAAAGACAATTGAAAATGCAGAATGTAAGAATACCATTTGCAACTCAGGAAACTATTGTTATCCCTGCAGAGTCCACCAAATTGTGCTTCGTGAGAGTAAAAAATTTGGATTTACGGGAAGGCTATCTGCCTCCCCTGGATGCAGGTGAAGGTATAAACATAGAAAGCGGGTTCGTCATTAATGATAATGGTAAAGCTTATATTTACGTAACTAATAGCAATAAGCATACGATTCAAGTCCAGGTACCAGTACTAGAATTAGTGTCATCGGAGGAACTAATTCATAGAACAAAAATAAAAGATCCTAGAAACGATTCAAGTAAATGGGAAAAGAATCCCGAGCTTTCTAAGAGGTTGGGTCAATTAAAAAATAAAGACAATATAAAAGGAAATGATCAAGAGGATTTATCTCTGTCGGATAAGATTGAGCTCCCTGTAGAGGCAATACCCCGCAGAAATACTGAAAATTCCTCAGGGAATATTTTAAATTTTTTGGAAAATGTAAAAGAAGAAATAAAAAATTGTATGGAAATAATTAAAGTCACTTGTGAAGCTGGTTTGGAAAAAAATATATTGAGTACGAAGGATTGTAAAGTAAAAGTAGAAGGAAAATTTGAGAAATTGCAACACGAAGCCCAAAGCCTTACGGAAATCTGCACGTCGAATCTAACTGAAAATATCACTTGTATGGAACCTGTAAAGATAAATAATTGTGAGTCTCGCCTACGCTTCACAGGGGTGACTGTGCCGACGAAACGGGCAGCGCTCGATGGAGGACTGAGAGAGCTCGATTCAGAATTTTTGGGAAATACTGTGCCTATGGAAAGGACAGAATCCCTTCAGTATTGTAATAACAGTGTTCACGGAAAAAGTGTTGTTTCTTTAGATTCGATAAAAGCAGAGATACCAATGGGGTATAACGGGTTAAGTAATGATGATTTTAATAAATGTATTCACGAAGAAAATGTTGTCTATCCGAATTCGATAGAAACGGAAGGAAATTGTAATAATTGTGAGTCTCGCCTACGCTTCACAGGGGTGACTGTACCGACGGAACGGGCAGCGCTCGATGGAGGACAGAGGGAGCTCGATTCAGAATTTTTGAGGAAAACTCTGCCTATGGAAAGGACAGAACCTCGGGAAGATATTAAAAATTGTACTAAAGGAAATAACGTTGTCTATCTGAGTTCGATAGAGACGGAAGGAAATAGTAGTAATTGTGAGTCTCGCCTACGCTTCACAGGGGTGACTGTACCGACGGAACGGGCAGCGCTCGATGGAGGACAGAGGGAGCTCGATTCAGAATTTTTGAGGAAAACTGTGCCTATGGAAAGGACAGAATCTTGTGAAGAAATTAATAATTGTGTTATTACTGAAAGCGTTGTCTATCCGAATCCGATAGAGACTAAATTATCAGCAGAAAATAAAATCAATTGTGTTGAAACATCGCATTTAGTAATGATGAAAGAAGATAAAGAATTTTGTTGTCAAGGACTTGTTGAAACCTTCGTACCTACTAAAATCGAATCAAATCAAAATACCAGTTTAAAAATTTGTGAATCATTAAAGAATGTACAAACGACCTGTACCCTTGAATCGTCAAAAGTAGAAAATATTAAAAAAGATAAAAATATAGAAACAAGTTTCAAAACCCAAAAATATAATTCAAAGTGGAATAAATTCATGGACATTTCTTTAATACGGAAGCTCAGTATATCAAATATTTCTCACAAAATTACGCCTTTTATACGCGAAAGATCGTGTTACGCGATATCTGAAGCTGTAATGCACGATCGATATGACCAAATCAAAGAATTATTAAGACTCGACGAATTAAGTAAAGAAGAAAGGAAAAGCATTGAAACCCTCTTAAAGGAAAGCTCTCATTTATATCAAATACCGGGAGATATGTTAACGTGTACTACTATATTGCAACATCGAATCCCCACAATAGACGATTTTCCTATAAATACGCGAGGCTATCGGTGGCCTGAGTGCACTAAAGAGGAAATCGGGAAACAAATTGAAGATATGCTCGAAAAGGGAGTAATCATACCTTCCACCTCACCATACAATTGCCCTGTGTGGGTGGTACCGAAGAAAGCCGACTCTCAAGGTAATAAAAAATGGAGAGTAGTATTCGACTACCGATCACTGAATGAAAAGACAGTCGCTGATGCTTATCCCATACCAAATATTAATGATATATTAGATCAGTTAGGAGGCGCACAGTATTTTTCAGTTTTTGACCTAGCGTCGGGATTCCATCAAATTGAAGTTTCAGCTGAAGATCGTCATAAAACGGCCTTCACTACACCGCGTGGTCATTATGAGTTCGTTAGAATGCCATTCGGGCTACGGAACGCCCCTCCTACATTTCAAAGAGCCATGGACCTCACGTTGAGTGGGATCCTCGGGAAAGGCGTATTTGTTTATTTGGACGACATTGTTATTTATGCTCGCAGTCTCGAAGAACATGAGAATATATATCGCGAATTGATTAAACGACTAGAAGCCGCGAATTTAAAATTGCAACCGGATAAATGCGAATTTTTAAAAAGAGAAGTCGCGTATCTGGGACACATAATCGGGAACAATGGAGTTCGTCCCGACCCTAAAAAATTAGAAGCAGTACGTGAATACCCCGTGCTTAAAAATATCAAAAATATTCGACAATTCTTGGGACTAACAGGTTATTATAGGCGGTTTATAGAAGGATACGCCAAGATCACAAAACCCCTGACATCTCTATTACGTAAAGAAAATAAATTCGAATGGGGACTTGAACAACAAGAGTCATTTGAAATATTGAAAGATAAACTTTGTACCGCTCCGGTCTTGCAATATCCCGATTTTTCTAAGCCATTCATTTTAACTACGGACGCGTCGGGTTATGCTATCGGTAGCATACTCTCACAAGGAGAAATTAATAACGACCATCCATGCGCCTACGCCTCTAGAGCTCTGAGTGAGGTAGAAAAAAGATACGATACGTATGAAAAGGAAGCATTAGCTATAGTATATTCCATACTTCATTTTCGGCCGTATTTATATAGGCATTATTTTACTGTAGTAACCGACCATAAACCATTGCTATGGTTTCGACGGGCAACAGACGGTAATTCAAAAATCTTGCGTTGGCGACTAAAACTCGCAGAATACGAATACGATGTAGTATACAAAGCCGGGAAAACTAATGTTAACGCTGATGCACTTTCGAGAAATCCAGTTGATGAAACAACCGCGAATGACGGTATTTTTATTATTCAAATAAATCCCTTAACTGGCAACCGTACGAAGGCTAAGCATCAATTGACGGATGCAGAGATAAATCGATTATTAGAAGAACAATCTGACGATGATGAAGATATTATGGAAAATTACCAGAATCATACATTACGGAATTACGAAATAGATGAATGTAATTGGGATCGGGAATCTGTTGTCTCTAACGAGCAGCCTACGGAACTTATTTTTCCTCATGGGTCACTCGAAATATCATCCGACCACGAAACGTTTCAGGCGCGTATAGAAGACGAGGTGGATTTACCTGATACTTCGGTAAATAACCCAGGTACGTTTGAGCCTATAGTATATCCAGAAACATCTACAAGCAACACCTATTCTAGCCACAAAGAGTCGACGGAGGAAACTGTACTCGACGTTAGTAACCCCCGAAACGAAACGAGCGTGCTAGCTCAGAGAAAACGTACCCCTAAGCCTCTCGAAGTAAGCGATACCGAGTCCTCGAGCGATGAAGAACTCGAACTCGAAGCAACAAAAACTCGTGAGCCTCCCAAAGGAAGGATTATAGCCTCCAACATTAAACAATCACGCGACTTATTCCATACTCGTAGAGATAATCTGGTTTATTTTGTTTCTACCAAATGTGAACCTATTGATAGAGGAGCGATAGCACTCCGCGATAATAACGATTTTTCACATTTAAAAAATTTTAAGTTGAAAAAGCCTCAATCAATTGCAAAACGAAATAATAGATTCAATATAGCCCTACCAATCACCGACGATTCCGGTGAAGGACCCACATTAATCTTAGGAAACATAGTAGAAACATTGAAAAATGCTCGACATTTAATCGACAAATTATCACTCCCAACTATTAGTATCGCAAAATCAGATTTTATCTTGAATATACCTTGGGAAAATGTTATCGCACAAATTCGATTAATTTTTGCACAGAGTGAAGTAAAAATTATTATTTGTAACGGGCTAGTTAGACAACCCCTCGTAGAAGATCAGGTAAAAATTATTGAGGAGATGCACTCTTCAGCTATAGGTGGACACAGAGGTGTCAGCAAAACATACAATAGAATCCGTCACGAGTATTACTGGAAAAATCTAAAAGCTGACGTTCAATTATATATTCAACGATGTTTACAATGTCAATTAAGGAAACTAATTCGCGTAAAAACTAAACAGCCAATGATCATAACGGATACTCCTGCCATCGCTTTTGATAAAATTGCTATGGATATAGTAGGCCCTTTACCGAAAACTAAACAGGAAAATGAGTATATATTGACCATTCAAGACCAATTAACAAAATATTCTGTAGCTATTCCTATACCTAATGCAAAAGCAGTAACTATTGCAGAAATATTTGTCAAACGTTTCATTTGTTACTTTGGATCGCCTAAGGCAGTGCTTACTGACCAAGGTAGCAACTTTTTAAGTAAATTCTTAAAGCAAATAGCGAAGTTGTTTAAAATTCGGAAAGTTAGAACCACCGCTTTTCATCCCCAATCCAATGGATCATTAGAAAGATCTCATCACGCACTTGGAGAATATCTCAAGCAATTTACAACGAAGCAAAGCGATTGGGACGAATGGGTCGAAATGGCTATTTATAATTACAATACAAATGTACACGAAGGTACTAAGCATACACCCTATGAAATGGTGTTCGGAAAAATAGCCCGAGTCCCCTCTGGGATGTCACCATCGGATATGGAGAAAATTGCTACATACGACGACTATTTAACCCAATTAGTCACGCAAATTCATGATATACAAGAACTTGGTCGAGAAAATTTGATTAAATCCAAGGAAAAATCGAAACAATATCAAGATCGTAAAATAAATCCGATTGAATTTAAAATCGGCGAACCAGTATTTTTGTTGAAAGGACCTAAACCTGGAAAACTTGGTGACCATTACACTGATCCACACGAAATAACAGCTATATTAACAAAAGGCAATGTACGTATTAAACTTCCAAAAAGAGACGTGATAGTACACTCAAATAGATTAAGGAAATCAAAAATTCCATTGTAAGATTCTATCTTTAGTGATTGTTGTTATAAAAATTTAAATGATAATAATAACAATATTAATAGTAATAAATAAAATGAAATAAAGTAAAGGTTAGATTAAATTAAAGTTGATTCAGGAATAATAAAGTTTCATTAAGGAATATTTATTCAACTAGTAAAGTATTAACGCTATAGTAACAAACTTAAGAATATTAAAGATTTGCATGACTATAAAATTAATCAGTCACATTTATATGGAAGTATTAAGTTACACCCAAAAGAATAATAAATTAATAAATGAAAAAAAAAAAAAAAAAGGGAGAAAAAAAAATATATATACATATTTAATTAATAATCCATATATGTTTTCCCTAATAGGTAACGATAAGAATATTGATAACAAGAATCAAGTATAATTTTAGGAAATATGGTATTTCACTTAAACCAACAGTGTAGAAGTATTACTATTAAGGAAAGGCCTGGTTTTTCAGTAGATCAAACATAGACCCTAGAACGCAGTAGTATTCCAAAGTAAACAAGTTGGACTTTTTACTTTAAGGACAGACTGGGAAACTCTGGAAATTACCACGACCGGATTCGAGACTTTGCAACAAATTATTAAAGGGGTAACGTACAAAAGAAAAACAGAAGTAAAGTTAGTAAAAAGTACGTAATAATAATAATAATAATAATAATAATAATAATACTTCAATAATACGATAGTAATATGCTAATAGTATCGATAGTCTTATAAAAATAAATTTTGATAGAAACAGTAATGATAAATCTTTCATAATAATAGTCGCGACATATAAGATACCTTAATGTTTTAGGAATCAATAAATAATTTAATCCTCATAATTAAGCATAGAAAAAAGAATAAATAAATAAGAATAAAGTAATAATAATAATATTTCGTATAGATTAAGAATAACAACGATAGTTGCAACGAAAATAATAATAATATTAATAATAATAACATTTCCTACTCTTAACTATAAATTGCGAATCTTGCGCATATTCATACCTTAATCATGTCAAGAAAAGGGCCACGTGGAAAATTTTTGTTTGAACAAGTCCGTTTAGACAGCTATCATAATTGGCCAGTTACATTTTTAGACCCCGTAGAATTAGCTGCGGCAGGGTTTTATTATACTGGAATAGATGACGAAGTTAGTTGCTTTGACTGTAGAGTGATTATTAAAAATTGGGAAGTAGGTGATATCCCTATGAAGGATCACAGTAGATGGCAAGAACAATGCCGATTTGTACGAAGTATCCCCTGCGGAAACGTACCCATCGGAGAGGACCCACGAAAGATTCCTTTTCCTTGCGACAAGGAACGTTGCGACTCTCGACGGGAAGTAAGAGTCAACGCGACCCCGGACTGTCACGACGACAGACCTCCTATAAGAAGTTCATTGACCCCATCGTACCCAGCTTTTGAAAATTATAAAAAACGATTAGAAAGTTTCACTTTTTGGCCCGAAATTCACGCATTAGACCCTATACAATTAGCTTCCGCCGGATTCTTCTTTTCGGGAAAAGAAGACGAAGTAACGTGTTTTCATTGTGGAATAGTGATGGGAAATTGGGAAATTAAAGACGATCCTTGGGAACAGCATGCTTTTTGGTACCCAAGTTGTCGGTACCTGCATATGACTTTGGGGACCTCCCCACCCACCCAATACCTAGGTAGGTCTCTGACCACGTCTTGTCCACCACCTCGTAGTCCTACTACCCCACCACCCTCTCCTGTTGACAGAAACGATTTCTTTCGACCTCCGACTCCCTGGTCGGAAACACTGGATTTATCATCTTTGTCAATAACGATCACTAGTGACACGCTACTAGACTTCGACCTATGTCGATGTTGCCGACTGCGACCTGGCGAAGGCATATTCATACCTTGCCTACACCCTAATCTGTGTTCTGGTTGTAAAAGAAACGAAACTACATGCGATATATGCCATTTAGAAGTAACCCACACTCTGACATGCATTCCCACTAATCGTTAAAAGGAAACAAACCAAAACAAATTAGAAATTGCATGCTTGCATTTGAAAAATTTTTTTTCTTCTTCATCCATATTTATATTTTTTTTGTTTATTTTTCTCCTTCAAAAATTTTACACCTCATTCTTTCTTATTACAAGGTAAAAATTGAGAACTCATGGCTTCCCCGGTTAATGGGACGATACACCGCTCGGAGGGGAACTAGAACCAAAGAGAAGTTCTAATCCCAACGTCTTTTCGTTTTCCACCCATCTAGAATAAAAATACGAATATTAAACATAAATTGTTAAAATATACGTATATCTTTAAGTAAGCACTATAGTACCAACGCAAAATAACCATAATTTTTCTTACTCATTGCTCAAGAACCTTCTTTGTCGCCGCCCCCAAGATATAGCTTCGAAAGCGTTAGACTCTTCCGGATATCCTTGCGACATCCCCTCCAGTACAAATTCCAACATCTCGACTGTCCAAGTTTCCTTCGTCAAAGTCGCCAACCAGCTCCCGTCAATATTATAATGTTCAGGGACCCACAGTGTTGCAGATCCCACATTTAGCCACACCGATAGTGGTTCCATTTCAAATAATTGTCGCAAATTGAAAGTCTCAATTCCTACGAGAGGCACTTCTTCCCACCTACAGCAACGAATAATTTAATTAAGAATTCCTTTTCCTTTTTATATACTTCTTTTAGACAACAGTCAAAATAATGATAATAACAATAATAAAACAACTGTGTTCTAACTCGATTTCCTCCACAAAGTAATCAAATAAGGAAAAATAAATCTAGAAGTTATTTTAATAAGGAATATTATCACACGTCATCACAGACTCACCCGATTTGATTTAAATGAACCAACATCCGCCGTAGTGATTGCACATAATCCTTCCTCGGTAGGGGAAATTCACGGTCTGGATCGCAAAAGAAGCTATCATTTTGATACTCCATCAACGAATCTATATAAATCACCAACATACGACGTAAATTATAGTCTAACGAATGAGCCATCTCAAAGATACCACACGTAAAGTAACAGAAGAATCGATCTAGCACCACTGACGGAACGTACAAGAATAAAAAAATCTTACAGGAAGAGCTTCGAATTCGAACTGAGCTGTTTCCTCTCCCAAGACCCCACATTCTTAATCCCGTATATTCAAAAGACCTACACTACCCCCTCTAGCCTCCCAGTAATTTTTAAGTCCTCCTAACCAAGCCGGTTCGCTTAATAACGAGAGGTGTTAATAACTGCACCCTCGTACACCCATGCTAAAACCCCGACTCCCCCACTCCGCATTCACACTAAACGCACTAGTGCCCGAAACACATTATATATATATTGCATCTAATACACCAATATATATATATATATATGTGGGTGTGTGTGACAGCTGTAATATTTGTGATTCAAGGACTGACAGCCCGAGGATATGTTGCTCATCCTCGTCCTACTCACCCTCAAAGGAGGTATGGGCCTGCTGAACATCGAGCTAAAACAAATAGAGGACGAAGCGGGACTATATTACGAACCTAAAAGAGACACGTACTTAATACAAGCAGAATGGCAATTAGTCACTTATCTGGATTTACAACCGCTCGAAAATCATCAACCCTGCTTTGCCGACCTACCACTAGACACCATGGAAAAAGATTGCTATCCTTTCTTATACGAATATTGCAATACTTATATCAATAAGGAAGATATAGAATATAAGATCACTCAAATCAATAAGTATTTGTCATTCGCCAGGGAATTAGGATACAGTAATTTCGCTGACACGGGCAGAATACCATTGGATTTTATAGGGACAGCTCGTAAAACATTGAGCTTGACACCCACTGAAACCGAAATTGACTATTATAATGCTCAAATTAATTATGTAAAATCAGAACGCAAAGAGATCATGATCCTGTTAGAAAATCGAACGCACATAATAAACTCAAAATTTCGAACAATCAATCCCCGAATTAAAGTTATGGAATTAGTTCATAACCAAACTTGGAAAATGGCACGAGAAGTATTTACGAGAAACAAACCCCGCATTTTGTACACAACGCGTCTTTTGGAATGGAGGAAGAACGTCGAGTTAGTCGCCGATGCTTACCTCACCAGTCTACGAACCCTCACGGACATCGTATACTACGCCAAATTAGG